>JAGFNQ010004292.1:52250-192919 GCA_024364735.1 Boesenbergia rotunda
CAGAAGCTGAGTATATTGCTGCATCAGAGGGCAGCAAAGGAGGCAGTTTGGATCCGCAAGTTCATCACTGAGCTTGGGGTGGTTCCTAGCATATCTGATCCCGTAGAGCTCTATTGTGACAACAATGGAGCTATTGCGCAGGCTAAGGAACCTCGCTCACACCAGCGGACCAAACACATACTACGGTGATTCCATCTCATTCGAGAGATCATCGATCGAGAAGATGTGAAGATTTGCAGAGTACCCACAGAGGCTAACGTCGCAGATCCCTTGACCAAGGCTTTGGCACAGATGAAGCATGATGGTCACACTAGGTCATTGGGTATTAGATACTACAGCGATTGGCACTAGTGCTAGTGGGAGATTGTTAGTGTGAGCCCTAGAGCCAATCATATGATAATCACTTTTTGGACTCATTGTATCATATTCTTGTATATATATTTCTTATATATAAAGGCATTTCTTATGGTTATTGTACTTATGTGTATTGGTGCCAAATAACTTAGTATAATAACGTCCTTGAGTAGAAGGTTCTTATCTATATCAATCGATTAGTTGAATCGATAGTGAGATGATATAGAGAACACTACTCTTAATTATTCCTAGTCAAGTATTAACATTCAAGGACAATGTTAATGCATAGAGACTAGCATGTAGGTCAACATGATGACTTGATCTCACAAGTCATGGATATGAGATATCAAGTTGACACATGGGTATACATTAGAGAATGTATACTGAATGACCCGCCATGAGAAAGTATCATGGATCGTTATATGAGTGTCATATACTTTCTCATGTGACTATTAGTATGACTATTAGTCCTTAGACCTGAAGTCACCATAGTTCCCTACATAAGGAGTTATGTACTTTGGTTTCGTCAAACGTCACCCGTAACTGGGTGGACTATAAAGGTGATTACTGGGTATGTAACAAATTATACGGAGGGATGTGAGTGATGTAGATGGGATCCATCCCTCCTATATGACGGGAGAAATATCATAGTCTTGATAGAGTGAGATCACTAAGTGCATGGTCATGCCCAAATAAGGCAATATGAGATATTGAGCTTATTTGATTATAGTGAGTCTACTTGGAGTTCAAAACACATAGATTGATTTGAGGATGACACGGTCTATGCCTCATGAAAGATTAATCTAGATATCGAGGATAGAAGGACGTTGTCACATATTGTGATGGTCACAATTATTAGTCACAATGGTGATGTTGGATCTCGACATTCTTGTAACTTGGGTAGCAATGATGTGTTGCTAGATACCTCTCATTGCTTATGCCCTTAAATAGGTTTAAGAGCATTGCCAACGTTACAAGAACCTATAGAGTCACACACATAGAGCAATAGATGGAGAATAAGTCCATATGATGGACCGAGAGTAATGAAGTCAAAGTTTGACTTTGGCTAAATATGGAAAGTCCATAAAAGGCAAGTTTGACTTGACTCAAATTAGACAACTTGAGTTGGACTCGAGTTTGATCCAAGTGTTGGATAAATCTAATCATGGGAGAATAATGAAGTCAAAGTTTGACTTTGGCTAAATATGGAAAGTCCATAAGAGGCAAGTTTGACTTGACTTAAGCCACATCACCTTGACTTGACCAAGTGATGACTTGGCATCATCATCAAGGCTAAGTAACCTCCCTATTTGAATTTTGAATTCAAATGGGGGGTTACCTAAGATGGTGGCCGGCCACTTAAACACACAAAAAGGATTCTTTTGTGTGTGGTTGATTGATTCTTCTCCCAACTTGATTTTTGTTTTGCTCTCCCTCTCCTCTCATCTTGCCGAGACCCCAAGGAGTGCTAGCACACTTTTGGGCTCTCCTCTCCACTCTCTTGCTTGTGTGGATACTTCTAGAGGGTTGCTACTTTGCATCCTTGAGATCCGACACCAACCGAGGAGCGAGCGGGAATTGCGGGGCACGCATCGAAGGTAGTTTTCTCTTCTATAATAGATCTAGGTTGTAGATTGGTTTTGAAGCATGTAAACGAGCACTCGTAATTTTTGAAATGGGTTTCTTCGCTCGGATCCTTTCTATTGGGGCTTTCGGGGTTTCCGCGACGCGAAAAAGCAATTTTCGCGGCCCGAAAAACCATACATACCCAACCTCCAGTGTCCAAGAATCTTCGCTCAGAGCCAGGCTCTCAATTTGCCTTCTCGAAGCTTGAGGGAACCCGCTACCATGCGGGAAAGCTGCTGATCGAGGGCATGTTATATCTCTTTCAGCTGAGTCAGATTCCGGCGGAGTTACCCGGCACCCTTGGTAAGTTCCTACTCGGTTCATAAATTTGTTAATGCTAACTAAAACTCTCTCCCAAGTGCAGTTGAAACCATGTACGCCGCCCGGGTTACTGATGCATTGGCTTTAGAGGAAGAAGACATGGAGGCTTTGGCGGCAAAGCTGACGGTCGACCGAGCGGTGCCACTCGTAAACGCTGCCCCTGCTCCTGAGCGACGCGAGGCCGGGGACGACGACTCAGCGGACGACCTCCCGGTCGAGGATCCGGATGCGGTTCCTCAGGTCGTAGATGAAGGGTCAGTCGGACAAGCAGAAGAGGAAGAGGTGGAGCAGCTGGCTTCCGAGAGATTAGTACGGAAGTGTCCAAGGGTGACTGTCTCCTTGGGCACCTCCTCGACCCCAGGAGTGACTTCAGGAGGTTGGGTTGCCCCGACTCCTCGTCCCGGGACCCATCTTCAGCCGTGCCTCCCTCGGGGACTCTGGCGTCTTCCCCAGCAGTGCCTCGTTCGGGGGCCTCGACCTCAGGTACTGTCCCATCTCAGTCGGCCCCCGAGGCCGATGTCAGTAGGTCTGACGCCATAGATGCTCTTCTGTCACTGAATTCACTGCTCGACCCCTAGTGGATATCCAACTTCCTTCGGCAACCACCCTAACTCAGATAGTGCAACCCCAGCCGATCTGCTTGCACGGTCGGCTGGTAGCCAGCTGGGATCAAGATCGGCCTATAACAACTGAGAAGAATCCTATGAGTCTAGCCGATAACTTTTTTATGGAGTCAACCCAGGTACCTTCTCTTTTTCTTAAGTTGTTTTTACTTCTATGTATACTCACAGCCTTCTTATCATGATGTAGCACTGGGCGGCAAGCCAATCGGTCACCCAAGCCTTGATCACCAACATTTGGGAACACCGAGCGGCCGAGATGAGGGTGAAGGAGCTAGAGACCAAGCTAACCCATTGCTCTCTTCGCCCGGGTGATGAAGGTCTAGACTGCCTACGCTCAGAAATAACCGCGCTGAGGTTGCAACTGTCGGATGCGGATGCTCGGTCTGAAGAAGAGCACCAAGCTATGGCCGCCGCTGCCCAAGAGGTGGAATGACTGTCCAATCGGGTGGCCCATGCAAAAGCTGAGAAGAAGACCCTTTAGACTCGCCACACCCGAGCTCGTTCCAACCTGGACAAGAAAGCCGCGGAAGCCAAGGGTCTTCAGCAGCAACTGAAGGAGTCGGTCATAGCCCATAACCAGACCCAGCTTGCTTTAAAAAATAAAGAGACGGAGTTGGCGGCTCAACAAGAGGCCTTCCAAGCCCTGGAGACTCAACTGGTGAGCAAAGAGAAGCAGCTGGCGGCTAGGGAGGCTACTGTTCAGGAGAAGGACTCTGAAATTGCCCGGCTAAAGAAGGAACTGGAAGACTAAAAGTCGGGCGAGCCAGCGCAGATACATTCAGTCCGACCCTTTTCTTAATCAAGTGGCGGCGCACCGACGGCATGATCATGTTCGGCATAAGGGGTTCTATTCAACAATTAATAGAGGTCGAACATCTCCCCGCAGACCTTCCTCCCAACGCCGTGAAGCCCACTAGGATTAGAGCAACGATCCCTAATGATGCTTTCCCTCCATTCACCTAGATTAGGTTTCGATCTTTCCTTATTTTGCTGTGACTCGGCCTCAAGGCCTTAAAATTTTGGTGATGATACTGTTCTGCCTAACTCGGTCTATAAGGCCTGATTTTGTAATGGCCCCGGGCCCTGCTTTAATTATGTCGTCTCTTTATTCCTCCATTCTTCGTGTCGTATTACTTTGCTCGGTTGTTTGCAATGCACGAGATTTTTACCAAGTATTGCTTATTCGGCGTATCCACCTTATTCACTAAAGGTCGATGCTTTAAGCCACGCAGTAAATTTTCGCTAAGTGTTGATCGCTCGGGACACTTAAACCATTAGCTTAGGGTGGATTCTTTCAGGTTGGGCAAGAAAATTTTGCTAAGTGTTAACCATTCGGGATACTTGAGATTTTAGCTGCTAGGTCGGGTCGGCGCCCATACTCGGCGACGTTGCTTGGTCGGGTCAGCACCCAGACTCGGCGATGTTGCTCAGTCGGGTCGGCACCCGGACTCGGCGATGTTGCTCGGTCGGGTCGGCACCCGGACTCGGTGATGTTGCTCGGTCGGGTCGGCACCCGGACTCTGCGATGTTGCTCGTTTCTACTTGACTGACCTTCGCGGTGAAAACGGGATCAACTCGTTTGTTTGTGTTTGATTGTTTCAGCCTTATCAGGTTGACCAGCTACCTAGTTTGTCTGATTGATCGTGGAAGACCCCGTTTAGTCAACGGACATTGAGGGAGCCTACCCATTCATAATTTGCCTGAATAAGAGTCTGGACACCGTCTGGCTTACCCTGACCGAGCGTGGACTGCCACGCCCGATCGGGCCCGATCGAACGTGGAACGCCACGCCCGATCGGCGCCGAGTCCGATGGGTGCGTGGGAACAGGTCCACTTATAACTTGCCTTAGCAAGAGTCTGGGCACCGTCTGGCTTACCCTGATCGAGCGTGGACTGCCACGCTCGACCGGACCCGACCGAACGTGGGGCGCCACGCCCGATCGGCACCGAGTCCGGTGGGTGCATGGGAATATGCCCACTTATAACATGCCTTAGCAAGAGTCTGAACACCGTCTGGCTTACCCTGATCGAGCGTGGACTGCCACGCCCGACCGGGCCCAAACGAACGTGGGACGCCACGCCCGATCGGTGCCGAGTCCGGTGAGTGTGTGGGAACATGCCCACTTATAACTTATCTTAGCAAGAGTCTGAACACTGTCTGGCTTACCCTGATCGAGTGTGGGCTGCCACGCCCGACCGGGCCCAACCGAACGTGGGACGCCACGCCCAATCGGCGCCAAGTCCGGTGGGTGCGTGGGAACGTGCCCACTTATAACTTGTAAAAGCTATCTTTTGGATGCTTTGAGCCTTACTATCACATTTTCTAGGTACAGTTACAAGGATAACTTCACTCAACTCTCCTCACAGTACAATCTCAAGTGTATTGCGCTCCAAGGTCTTCCCAGCTTCTTCCCCTGAGCATCTTGTAGGTTACTCTTTCAATCCCAATGCCTCCACCACCAAGAAGGGGTCGCTCCACTGAGGTTCCAGCTTGCCTACTTCCCCAACTGGCTTGATCCTCTTTCACACCTTGTCACCCACTTGGAAGTTTCTAGGTATGACTCCTTGGTTATACCGGCATTGCATCCTTTGTTGGTAAGCAGCCATGCGAACTACAACCCTAGCCCGAACCTCCTCAATCAGGTCTAGCTCCAATCGTCTGTTTTCTGCATTGTCCTCCCCATATAAGTGTCTTCTGTCAGACTCATAGCCAACCTCCATTGGAACTACAGCTTCACTATCGTACACCAACTAGAAAGGAGTGCAACCCGACCCCTCTTTGGGGGTGGTCCGGAGAGCCTATAGAATATCGAGCAGCTTATCCACCCAAGATCCGCCCACTTGATCTAGATTGCTTCTGAGCCCCTTCAACATCTCCCTATTAGCTACTTCAGCCTAACCATTACTTTAGGAATAAGCCACTGAAGTGAATGTCTGCTTGATCCCAAAGCCTTCACACCATTCCCTTATCTTCCGACCCTGGAACTGTCGACCATTGTTTGACACCAACTTGTATGGTATGTCATATCGACAGAGAATATTTTGCCATAAGAACTTCTTTACTGCCTGCTCAGTGATTCGGGTCAAAGCCTCTGCCTCAATCCACTTGGAAAAGTAATCTACCGCCACCAACAAAAACTTCTTCTGAGTAGCTGCCCGAGGGAATGGCCCCACTATATCTATACCCCACTGATCAAAGGGGCAGGACACAGTGGACGCTTTCAACATCTCGACCGGTCAATGGGATAAATTCTGATACTTCTGGCAAGAAAGACAAGAGAGAGCCAACTTCTCGGCATCCTTCTGGAGGGTAGGCCAAAAGTAACCTGCAAGTAAGACCTTCCGGGCCATAGACCGACCTCCTGAGTGATTTCCGCAGGACCCCAGATGTACTTCTCTCAATTCATAGTTTACATCTTCCTCCCCAAGGCACCTGAGTAATGGCCGAGAAAAGGCTCGCTTGTATAGTGCATCTCCTATCAAAGTAAACCGAGCCGCTCTTATCTTCAATATCCTTGCCTGCTCGGGACTGTCCGGGAGAGTTCCTTCTCGCAGGTAGGCTATGAACGGAGCCCTCCAGTCGCCTTGTACTTATATTTCTGTTTTCCTTTCAATCTGGGCCACCAGCATGACCTGAGGTGAAGGCCGAGTGAAGACCCATGGATGGACGGTGCTGGCCAACCTAGCCAGCTCATCCGCCTTGGAATTATCTCCTCGGGGGATCTGTAAGACCTAAACCTCTCGGAACTCGGTATGCAATTGCTTGTAGGCATCTACATAAGTCTGAAGTTTTTCATCATTCACCTCAAATTGTCCTGCCAACTGCCGAGTCGCTAGCTGAGAGTCTGAGTATAGTATGACCTGGGTGTTGGGTTCTCCCGGCACAAAACAATAAAAACGCAGCGGAAACAATAACCCACGAGCGATCCATGCGAAAGAAAACTCGTACAAAGCTATCTATCTAATAGATTTATCTACTCTTTATACCTTTGAAGCGTGCCCTTCGGTAATCCCGCTCGTCCAAGATGCGTCGGATCTCTTGCTCGTTCAAGCGTCCGTGCCTCTATTCGTATCCACACGGACACAATCTCTCAACTTCGGGAGAACTACCTTAGTTGTGCTAGCAACTTGAGGTAGCTTGAAAACACCAAAAACCTTACAGTAAGGTTTCGGCCAAGAGTGGAGGAGAGGAAGAAGAGAAGAAGGGAAGGGGAAAAGCTAAGGCAAGAAGAAGACCCCATCCAAAGTCACAAGACCCTCTTTTATAATCATCCCATGAATATGAAGAGGTTTGTGTCTCTTTGGCTTCCCAATAAAGAGCACATCTTTTCATGTGACTCTTCATCTTTTCCCATGCAAGAAAAGAATCATTTTATCCAATGAAAAGAGATTTTTCTCTTTCCTCCATGCAACTCCGACCGGGCCTCTCGGGCTTCCGACTCGGTCTCCCGACCAAGTCTCCCGAGTGGCAAGCTCCCGACTGCCGAGGCCGAGCCCCGACTGCCGAGTGCCGACCCAGTCTGCCGAGTGCCGATCCAGTCTGCCGAGTTCCGACTCAGTCTGCCGAGCTCCGACTCAGTCTGCCGAGCTCTGACTCAGTCTGTCGAGTGCCGAGCTCCTGATCTACGCTCCCGAGTTCCCAACTCAAGCTCAGATCTCCCGAGTTCCCAACTCAGGCTCGGACTTCCCTAGTTCCCCAACTCGGGCTCGGACTCTCGAGTTCCCTAACTCGGGATCGGACTCCCGAGTTCCCAACTCGGGCTCGGACTCCCGAGTTCCCCAACTCGGGCTCGGACTCCCGAGTTCCCCACTCGGGCTCAGGCCTGCCGATAGAATTTCGCGAAGCATTGTGTCCTTTGTGTGTGACCCAATAGGTTCTTGCAACGTTGGCAATGCGCCTAAACAGTTTAGACACATAAGCAATGAGCGGCATCTAGCAATGCATCATTGCTACCGAAGTAACAAGAAAAGTCGAGATCCGACTAAATCTCCGTGACTATGATAGTGTATGACCTTGTCCTTCTATCCTTGATATCTAGATTGACCAATGAGGCATAGACCGTGTCATCCTCAATCAATCTTGTGTTTCTTGATCCCCGAGTAGACTTACTCAAACAAATGAGCTCAATATCTCATATTAACTCATTTGAGCATGACCATCCGTTTCAGTAGTCCTACTCGATCAAGGGGCCCACAGATATCACTCCCGTCATATGGGAGGGATAGATCCCATCTACATCACTCACATCCCTCCACATAATTTATTACATACCCAGTGATCGCCTTTATAGTCCACCCTGTTACGGATGACGTTTGACGATACCAAAGTACATAACTCCTTATGTAGGGAACCATGGTGACTTCAGGTCTAAGAACTATTCATACCAATAGTCACATGAGAAAGTCTATGACACTCATATGACAATCTATGAAACTTTCTCATGGCGGGTCATTCAGTACATATTCTCCAATGTATACCCATGTGTCAACTTGATATCACATATCCATGACTTGTGAGCTCAAGTCATCAGTTGACCAACATGCTAGTCTCCATGCATTAATATTGTCCCGGAATATTAATGCTCGACTAGGAATAATTTAGTGTAGTGTTCTCTACATTATCTCACTATTGATTCAACCAATCGATATAATGTAGATAAGAACCTACTATACAAGGACATTATTATACTTAGTCATTCGGCACAGAATACAAAGTAAGTATAATAACCAAACATGCATTTATTAATAATAGAATATGATACAAAATGCCTCTAGTCAATTATCACATAATTAGCTCTAGGGCTCCTACTAACACCGGGTGCCTCCCACAAGTTTAGCAACTTGTAGGCCAGTCATGAGAGCTTCATATTCTGCTTGATTGTTAGTAGCTCGGTACTCCAGACACACAGCCAGATGAAGTTGGTCTCCCTTAGGAGAGACTAATAAGACTCCCACGCCACTCCCTGTCCGAGTGGTCGATCCATCCACATATACTTTCCAGGTCTCCTCTTCTTCCTCTGTATGGAGTGTTGGGACCGGGTGCATGTTGACATGGATGCGGGTTCGTAATTTTAAAATTAATTACGTGCAGCGGAAGGTTTAGCATAAATAATTTCTCAAATTATTTAACCACACATCTAAGCATGCAACCTTATGTTGTGTAGACATGATCATATATTTAAAATTTTGTAGAAACGTAAACTAATTTACTTGTTACCTCGCGTAACTCGAAGGAAGGGACGAGATCCAACCGTAAGCGTCCCTCAGAAGCTCCGCCTCTATTCGCATCCACGCAGAGTATCTTCGGGATGACTTCGCAAAGCCACGAGTTTCGTGTTCTCGAGAACTACTAGATTCTCCGAGAACGCGACAAGAAACCAAGAGAGAAGTAATCATATCGGAAAAACTCACCACCAAGGTTGGCCGGAATCACAATTTCGGCGAGGAGGAGGAAGATGACTTGTGCCCAATCCCAAGGTGATGATGGCCGGAGAGGAAGATCGTCCCAACGGAAGAACTTCGTCGCCTCGGTGCTTCTCCTTGTGCTCACGGTAAGAAGAAGGGAGAAGAAGGGAGAGGCCGACCAAGAGAAAGAAGGGAGGAGAGGGAGAGAGCCCAAGCAAGAATACTTTGATTATTTCGAATGAATTTCCAAGCCTTGCCTTGGGTCCTTTATATAGTGGTCTCTCAACCGCTAAGTCTCTTTTTTCTTATGGATTAAATTTTCATAAGAAATTTATCATATAAATTTTCTATGACTTATTCCATCATGCCAAGTCTTGATTTTATATCATGGTTAAAATCATATTTTAATTCATGATAAAAATCAACCAAGTCTCTTTTTATGGAATAAATTTTCATAAGAAATTTATCATATAAATTTCTGTATATAAATTTCTTTATCATGGTAAATCAATCCATGATTGATTTTATAAAATAAAATAAATCAATCCATGGTTCATTTTAATTTCCATGAAAAATAAATTTCTTTATATAAATTTCTTTATCATGGTAAATCAATCCATAATTGATTTTATAAAATAAAATAAACCAATCCATGGTTCATTTTAATTTCCATGAAAAATAAACCAAACCTTGGTTTATATAAAAAATTTATATCATCCATAATTTTATAAAACAAACCACACTTGATTTATTTTATAAATTGAACCAAACAATTTGGTTCCCTCCCTTTGTTGTGGTCGGCCAAGCAAAGAGGGTGGGGACCCTCTTTGGCCGGCATATCCAAGCCATGCCCCAATGAATTAAACTCATTTAATTCATTCATTAAGTCTTCAAAAGACTTAGCCATTTTACGCTTCCGATGCGTCTCTGAAAAATTCAGATTCGACTTATCATTTGGCTCAACCAAACGTAATCTCTCTTGATTGGAAAATCCAATTTTCAACTCATTTTAAATCCCTCGGATTACTCGTAGTGCGTGTAACTAAATAGGCTTTCGATTTATGTTGGTCATCTATAATTAACCAATTATAGAACGATCATGAGTGACACCTAGTAGTACATCATGATCCCCAATTAATCGAAAGATCAACGGTTGACCTCAGAAACAATTCTGAAACCCTTCAGCAGCTATAATGAATCATGCCTCATTCCCTTCACCATCTTATACCCACTTGGTTCAGGACATGGTCTATGTGTGTCAGTCCCCACTAGGCTGACTACGTCACACCTAGCCCAAGTAACATTTTCTCGTCCTACGGATTCTAATTACTCTCATGTATCTAAGAGATTCATACTCTGAACATGCGATGCTCTGGCCAGAGGCTTCGAGTAACAATCCGACGATAGGCCTTGGGTATACATCTCCTCGCAAGGAGTGGTGAATCCTTTGTAGGCTGTTCAAACATCTTCGGGCACTTCGGCTTATACCTAATCATCCTGGGTCCACACCTCCTTGGAGATGCTTGCTTAAGATGTCAAAGTATAAGTCTCCATGACCAAGATGACTTGAACACCGCAAGTCAAAGGAACATCGAACTTAAGCTGCAGTAAGAACTTCACTGACATATCTATATGTAGACTACCATATGAAGTTTTACAGCCAGTCACTCCAATGAACTAGTTCCCTTAACTAGCATTCATGTTTATCTCCGAGCATCCCAATGTCACCAGCCAGTGAGAATCAACTGATTAGAGAATAACCCATGCTAGTCTCAACAGAATTGATAGTGTTCGTATTTATCAATTCATCGACTAGGGATAATTTCAATACTTCACAATAGCACATGTAGAGATAATCACTAGTTGTGAATTCATCACAAATTCTCTCATGCTGTGAATTGTATTGCGGGCATTCAGTAAATGAGTTTAAGATCTCAATCAAATACATAAACATGTATACTCAAATAGTGAATATTCATTTATTAAAATAAATGATTACAATCATAAGGCGATTGCCTTAGGACACTTTTCTCATATCCCTATCATGGAGTTCACTGAGGAAATCAGCCAATGCTTGAGCTTTGATTGCTGCCCGGGGCTGGTACTGGATATCATACTCACTCAACTCCGTTGTCCACTTAATCATTTGACCCGAAATTTCAGGGTTAACCAACTCCTTCCCGAGTGTGCTGTTTGTCTGCACTCGGATGGGATGGGCCAAGAAGTAGGGGCGCAAGAGCCGGGCCATTAATATAAGAACGTAGGCCAATTTCTCGAGTGTAGTATACCTACACTCAGCTTCCTTAAGTAAATGCCCAAAGAAGTAGACCGGCTGTAGCTCAGCCACCTTTTGGGTTACAAGCACAGCACTCACGGCTCCCTCAGTAGCTGACAAATAAGCACATAATGGTTCTCCCTCTTCAGGCTTAGCTAAAACTGGCAAGCTGACCAAGTAAGTCTTCAATTCTTCAAAAGCTTGGTCACACTCAGCATCCCATTAGAACTATGTGGCCTTGCGCAAAATGTTTTTTTCCTGAAACTTAGAACCCCACGAATTTTTGAAAAATCTAGGGAGAGAGTCCTTCCAGGGGAGGGAACAAAATATTTTTACATGCTTTGATTAAACTTAACTTTTTGAACTAGGGTTGCCATAAATCAAAAAGGGGGAGATTGTTGGTGCAAAAAGCACTCAAGTCAAACCTGTGTTTTGATAATGGCAACAGGGTTCAAAAGTTAAGTCTTACTTGTTATCTAACATGTCACTCTAGTGTGCAGGGTAAAAAGTTCTAGCGAAGGAATGCTAGGCACTGGCGAAGGAATGCCAGGGTAAAAAACCCTAGCGAAGGACTGCTGGGCACTGGTGAAGGAATGCCAGGGTGAAAAGCCCTAGCGAAGGACTGCTAGGCGCCAGGCGAAGGACAGCTTGGGACTGAAACCCTAGCGAAGGAATGCTAGGCACTGGGCGGAGGACAGCTCGGTATCCAAGACCTGGCAAAGGACCGCCAGGCAAAAGTCCAACCAGAGGAACGGTTGGCATCAGGTAAATTCTCCCGAGAGGAGTAGGTGAGGACGCGTTCCCCGTCGAGGGAACAGTAGGCGTCGGTTCGACCTAGGGCTCCATTTTGGAGGCCCAAAGTCAGAACCAAGACAGCTAAGGCTGTATAAACTAATATCTTATTGTTTAATGGTGTTTTGGACTAACCCTGGATGCAAGACCGAAGGAACGAGTATCTGCAGCTCAGAAAGCCTCAAAGGAAAGAGGCAACAGCTGACCAGGGCACCCCCAAGGTGAACACAAAACACATAAAACAAAGGCAGGCTTCGACAGCTCATCTCCCGGGTGCCCCCGCTGTTCCCGGGCGCCCCCAGCGCTCCGGGCACCCCCAAGTGAAGCTACCTAAAGAAGCCCCAGCGAAGCCAAGGGATGAGGTTTGACCCGGTAAATCCGGGTGCCCCCAGCGTTCCGGGCGCCCCGGTCAAAGCTTGATCCCGAGTTTTAAGGGATCAGAGCTGACCGAGACCGAGGCGGATCGGATGACACGTGGGGGGCGCCCCCGACGTTCCGGGCGCCCCCAGGCCCTATAAAAGGACCCTCGAACTAAGGCTTCAAGGCAACACTTGATTCAACGCTTCAACGCTCTTCTGCTCTCGCGCCTTGCTCCGGAAACCTCCTAACACGAGCCGACGACGTCCCTACGCTTTCAAAAGTCAATCTACCTCAGACGTCGGTAACAAAAGAGCGATCTTTTAATTTTGTGCTTATCACATTACTATTGTAATCAATCTTTGTAAACTATTTTTGCGCCTCATATAGAATTGCCCAAAGTAAACGGTCAACGACCGTGGGCCTTGGAGTAGGAGTCGACCTAGGCTCCGAACCAAGTAAAAATCTCTGTGTTTGCGTGTTTTGTTTTAATCTTCCGCTGTGCAATTTCTCTATCTCAAATCCGAACGTTTTTCGATATTCACCCCCTCTATCGGTTCTCTTAATCCAACAAGTGGTATCAGAGCAGGGAAGTTCAAATTTGTTGCAACCACCAGTTTGAAAATTTTTTGAATTTTTTAATTTTATTTCTTTCTCTCGTTCAAATTTCTTCTAATATACTTTTCGTTCGAATTTTTTTCGTTAATCGAGGTTGGTGCAACACCCCTCGATATTTTCCTTATCCCGCACTACTAATCCAAGACCAAGTCTTGGAAAAAAATTTTTAGTTATTTTTTTCAGATTAAATGGCCATGCAAGAAGGATTCAGCACCACCAGACCTCCACTTTTCAGTGGAGAAGACTTTTCCTACTGGAAAAGTCGAATGGAGGTCCACCTGAAAACTCAGGTGGATATGTGGATTATCATCCAGTCAGGACTGGAGATACCCAAAAATGCTGAAGGAGTTCCTCAAAGCTACACAGAGTGGGACACCGCTCTAAAACGAAGAATCGAAGCAGATGCAAAGGTGACTCAGACCCTCCAATGCGGCTTAACAAAAGAGGAGTTGAATCGGGTGGGCCCCTTCAACAGTGCTAAGGAGCTGTGGAAAAATTGATCGAGTTGCACGAAGGAACATCAGACACTCAGATCAGTAAGAGAGATCTGCTCCTGAACAAATTGTATACCATCAAGATGGCCGACAACGAAACAGCAGCCCAGTTTCACGCACTAATCCAAGAATTGATGAACGGTCTTCACACTATTGGTCACAAGGTCGAAAACCGTGACCTAATAAGGTATGCCTTAAACGCTTTCCCTAGAAACACCTTGTGCGCATCTATGGTAGATGCATACAAGGTCTCAAGGGATCTTTCAAAAATAAAACTAGATGAATTATTTTCCGAATTAGAACTTCATGAACAGACTAACTGCAATATGGCCGAGAAAGGTATTGCCTTTGTTGTAGGAAAAACTAGAAGGACAACAAAGAAAAAGCCACAACCTGAACTCGAGTCTAACTCAGACTAAGACTCAGAAGACGAAGAAAGAGATTGACCTAAGCTGGTCCAACTGGCCCGAAGCTACTATAAAGAATTGAAGAACCAAACCAACAGAAGGAAGGCTAACCGAAGAAAGGACGAACCAGCTGAACCCACAAACGACAAAAACAAGCCCAACGTGACTTGCTACGAGTGCAAGAAGAAGGGCCACTACAAGACAGAGTGTCCAAACCTGAAGGAGACCAAGAAGACAAGAAGAAAGAAAGCACTCCAAGCAACCTGGGACGAATCTTCCTCAGAAGAAGAAGAAGAAGCACCCCAATCAAACCTACTAGCCCTGACCGCCTCAGAAAAAGTCAAGACCGAGTCAGAATCAGAAGAGAACGACGGCAGACTAACCTTTTCAGAAGACGGCGAAATCAAGGTAAGTGCTTTCAATAGAAGTCAATTAAATGATCTTATTTCTTATCTTTCTCGAGATTTGGCGAAAGCCAAACTCCGAGTCGAATCCCTCCAACAGGAAGTAAAACTCCTGAAAGAGGGAGCTGACTCTAAATCCTTAACCGAGAAAGTTCAAGAAGGAACTCCTACTCAAGTTGAAAAACTTGAAAAAGAGAACTCCTCCCTGAAAACTCAGGTTAAGGATCTTAGAGCTGCCTTAGAATGATTTACTTCTGGTTCCAAGAATCTTGACATGATTCTTGGAAAACAGAAGTCCGTTCTAAATTGATCCGGACTTGGCTATAGAACCAAATCCCGACAAAGATCTTACATTGCTGTACTGAACCAGTCCAGACCAAAAATTCAGGCATGGGTACCAAAACTATGCCTGAACCAACAAACTGGATCAAATCAATATTGGATCCCCAAGGACAAGATTCACATCTTGCCAAACCATTATCGGGGCTATAGTCCAGGGGGAGCCAAATTGAAAACAATATTTATTGTTAAATAAAATTTAATTCTTGCAATTTGCTTGACTGATTGTTTATTTAAATTTCTGCAATTTACCATGCTTAGACTTAGGTTAGTATAAGGACTGAACAAACTTAATTGAAATTTGAAAACATAGTATTGGGTGGAGGTGAGATGATAGTACGTTAGGGAAACCAATTCTAATAAGATCAAGTTTACTTGGTCTCTTTAGACTGGTGAAACTAGCCGAAGCTACCGATCCAAAATCCAAACTAGTTAGACCAGAACTTTTTCAAAAATTAATTTTGAAAATGAAATTTCATTAAACGGCTTTGTCAAGGAAAGGGTTGATGATCCAATAAGGCTACGGCCAAAGAAGGCCCAGTGCCTCGCCAAGACCTGGAAGCCAATTTTTGAATTTCAAATTCAAATTACTTTTTGTCAAATTCAAATCTAACACAACTTTCAGTTAAGTATAGATTCAAACATTTCCTTTCAAAATAAATTTAAATATTTTCAAAAATTAATTAAGGTTTTCAAAATAAATAATAATTTTTTAAAACAATTTTACTTATCAAAATCTGTCTCACAAAACCTATAAGGCTAACGTGGTTGAAAACCTTAGATTTGGGTGAGACAGTAGAATTAAAACTCAATTGTAAATTCTTTAATGCCTAAATTATGAGTTAAATCCTGTGGTTCAGATCATGGTTAAACGATGGTCAACATGGTCAACATGGTCAAACCATGGTCAACACAGTCAAACCAGGGTCAACATTGTCAAACCACAGTCAAAGCAGTCAAATCAATTCAAACTATGGTCAAACCGATTAAACCTTGGTTAAACGATGACGAGACATAAAATTTGTCTTTTCCTATACAGTCCCGGGCGCCCAGAACCACTCGGGCGCCCCCCACCATGCCTTTTCCCTCTCTCGAGGCAAAAAGCTGAGTCTGACCTTTGACCAGGGCGCCTGGAAACACGCGGGCGCCCCCATCACAGTCAATGCAGCAAAGGCTGCAAGCACGCCCTGACCCGGGCGCCCCCATCCAGCCCCAGTCTCTGCCAAAGGCAGAGACCACTGACCCGGGCGCCCGGGAGCTCCCGAGCGCCCCCGTTGAAATGCCTATATAAGGGCATCCGAACCTCCTCCTCTTCCCACACCAAAAACCAACTTCCTTCCTCACTTTCTTCCTTCTAAGAAGATCAAGTGACACTTGTGCTTCCCAAATCTCACCATGCCTCCCCGGTATGATTTATCTTATGCATTTACAATTATTTTTAAATTCTTTAATACACTTAGAATTACTCTCTTCTTATACCTCTTAACTTAGAAAACACCGAGCAAACCAAGCGAACCCCGGTGCCGAACCGAGTCCCGACCCTAGATTCCCTACTCTAGAATTATGTAATAAGTTTGCACAAACCATTTACAAGCCTATTAAAACAAGCTATCTTAATAGACACTTCTTTACCCAATCATGCCCCTTAACCATGAATATTATAAACTTCTATTAATTAGATAATCTTGTCTTCTGCACTCATACCATTAATGAATCCTTATGTGCAGAATTCTACAATAACATAGTTCGACAAGATAATCTCATGTTTTACACTACTGTTCAAGGGATACCTCTGTCTATCACCCCTACTTTGCTGAACCGATTCCTTGTACTACGACCCTCTCAGTCCATATTTTGCTACTATCCACCTAGGAATCCTCCATTTGATCCTCCCTACTCTCACATTACCTTAGACACCATCCACTCCTATTTCTATAGGGAAGCACTCCCCGCAAATAGACGATTCCAAGCCGTTGAACTTCAGGCACAGGACTATGCCCTATACAGAGTCCTGATCCGCTGTATCTTACCACTCTCCACTAGAGATCTTGGGACCATGCGACCCTTTCATGCCTTCCTTCTGTATGCCCTAGTCCATCACCTTGACATAGACATTGGACTACACATGTTTCATACTATTCTGCATGCGTCCAGTGTTACGACCCAGGTGTTGGAGCAATCGGCCCTAAGATGGTCCGGAGTGACCATAGGTTTTGATGTTTGGGCAAAGGGTTTAAGTTAGGTTTTCCCTTGTGTTCTTATATGTGTATGTTGAGTGTGTAGGTTGTACAGGTTACACATATAGACTTGACTGGACGGCCTCGGTACGGTGAAGGATGACATGGAGGCAAGCTGGAGGCTTGCGTGCGCTTCTGAGGGACCTTGGTGAGCAGGGACAATGAGCTGATGGGCGCGGACCTCGAGGCATGCGTGAAGGATGGCATGGAGGCAAGCTGGAGGCTTGCGTGCATCCGAGGGACGAGAGCCGAAGATGAAGAGGGCGCGAAGGCAACAGTCGAGGCTGCGGAGGAGGAGTCAGTCGAGTCATGAGGGTATGAGTGCTATGTGATTGTACTCGGGAAAGTCCTAGGGTTGAGTGCTGAGAGAAGTGTACTCGGGAAGGGAAACCTTAGGTGTGTGAGTAGGGCAGTCGACTGCCATTATGGCAGTTGACTGGTGAAACTCACAGAATGGTCTCAGGCCTGGACCAATCGACTGCCCTGGGGGCAGTCGACTGGTAGGTGGCTGGTGAGCTGGCTGAGAATTCGAACGTTGAGGTGCAACGGTCGAATTTGGCTGGCACCAGTCGACTGCCCTGGGGGCAGTCGACTGGTAGCGAGAAATCAACCTCGAGTCCTATTTAAAGAGGACTTCGTGGTGGCTGAGTTTCTTGACGAAACTTGTCTTGGTTAAGGGCAAGTTAGTAGTCTTCGTGTCCAGAGCTTTAGTTGGTGTTGTGGTGAGGTTTCTCCACCCACAAGGAGCGACACGTTATAGCCGGAGGTTATCCGGGGAGTGATCCACCGACGGATTGTTGGATTAGTCACCCGGCCGGGGTGGATACCAACTAAATCTGGTATTGTTAGCGTTGTTTGTTTGTGTATTATTGTTTCCACTGTGCAACTAACAACGCAGGTACGAGAAAGATCCGAAAAATCGCTATTCACCCCCCTCTAGCGGACGGCATCGATCCTAACAATTGGTATCAGAGCGAAGGACAGCTCTAGATCGGACTAACCGCTGAGGGAGCATATGCTAGAGGAAATGGAAGGTGAAGGTCCACTTGGGGACAACATCTACATTCCGTCGGCCTACGATCATGAAGACTTTGAGTATTGGAAGTCACGGATGGAGACGTAGTTCGCGATGGAGTGGGACCAAATGATTGCGCTTGAAGAGCCATATGAGACTCCAAAGGATAAGCACGGGAAGAGGCTTAGGCCTAGATATTGGAGTCAAGAACAACAAGATCAAGCGAGAGCAAACAAGAAGGTAATTAGTACTTTAATTGATATTTTGCCTAATAACATTTTGAAGCATGTAGGTGAATATAGAGATGCACATGAATTATGGAATAAAGTCAAAGGATTTCATAAAAACCCTACTCAAGGTCAAGTGGTGGAAGATCCCAAGGAAATGGGCTCAATAGCTCACGAGGAGGAAGAAGTGTCAACTTCTTCAAGTGAGGGGGAGGAGAGACCCTCATCTATACAAGATCAAGAGGAAGCCTCCACATCGTCAAAAGTTGAAGAAGTAATCAACCTAGCATCTACCTCCACCAAAGTAAAGAAGAAAGATCACATTACGTGCTTTGGGTGTAATGAGAAGGGGCACTACAAGGATAAGTGCCCACTAGGCAAGAAAAAGGAGGTACACCCTAAACCCAGTGTAAATTCCTTTAAAGCTAATGTGGGTTGTAGGAATGAAGAGGCTCAAGCTAAGAAAAAGAGGATTAAATGCTTCACGTGTGGTGAGCTAGGGCACTACCACACCAAGTGTCCAAGGAAGAATGAGCTAAAGAAGATGGAGCACCTTAGGAGATGGGAGAAAGAAGAGAGAAGGAAGCAAAGATCACAAAACGGAGGGACTACAAGGGTAAGGGAGGTAATTCCTAACCCTAGGTCAGTTTGTCATTCAAATTTAAATACCTCCATGAATGTTAGAAATAATGCAAATTGTTCATCCATGCATGCTGGATTTCATGAAAACTGTCTAATGGTGCATAACTTTGGTTTTAAATATAATGATAGGACTAAGGATAACAAGTAGATCAATATTCTAAGAAAAGCATGCATCATGATAAATCTAGGACCCTTGTATCTAAGGATCATGGCACTAATCCCAAGAAGGGAAAGAATGTGCCTAAGAAAATGGGTAGTTCTAGGGATATCCAATGTGGACATATGGACTCCAAAATTAAAGGTCTAGAGAGGGAAAATCAAGCCTTGAGAGCAAGGCTTGATACTTTAGAAAAGGCCCTAGAAAGATTCACGGTTGGATCTAAGGGCTTAGACATGGTGTTGGGTAGCATCCAACCCAACTATGATAGATCGGGATTGGGGTACCGATCTAAGACCTCCAAGGGCAATGAAAAGAAGCATGTTGGGAGAACATACAATCTTAGTAAGGAGGAAAAGTCCAAGGATGACAAGGTAATGCCATCCAAGGGTAAAAAGAGTGACCTAACCAAGGACAAGGTGTCCAAGGTTAAAAAGGTCAATTTTGTAGATCAAGAGTCACCGGTGGCACATCGGTGTGGCCTAGTGTGGATGGAGTCACCTAGGGAGGTGGCAAAGGCTATGAGCTCAAGGGGGAGCTCTAGGAGCCTTTGGGGTCCATGGTAAATGGATCTCAAAAGTTTCTCCCTTAGGAAATTATATGAAAAATGCCAAAAAGGATTGGAAGACTTAGGTAAGTCTTAATCCTAGATTTTGACACATTAAAAGGAGAATTTAAGGGGGAAAAGATGAAAAAGGAGAGTTAATTGATAAAAGTGAGGTTTAATGGTGGAACATCATATAATTCAATGATATAAATGAGTTGTGATCAAGGAGAAGAGGATGCATTGGAGAGAATGAGAATTAGCACTTTTAGGATGAGCTCATTTGATACATTTTAGAAGAAGTAGGATTTCGTGTCAATCTTGGGATTTGGAGTACATTTATTTGGAAACATATTTTTCCCACGTAAATATTGGCTTCACAAATCTCCCCATAAAATTTCAGAATTTTTGGAGATTTGTAGAATTTTTAGGAGATTTCTGAATTTTGGCCTGAAAACCTGAAAATCAGGTATCAGTCGACTGGTAAGAGCCCGGAAACTCTCTGTGAGTTTTGGCAGTTGACTGTCATTTGGGCAGTCGACTGATCAGTGAGGGCAGAGTGTTAATAAGTGATTTCTGAAGGATTTTTCAGCAACATTTGGAATTATGGATGAACTTTAGAGTTGAGGACAATTCCTTGTGTCAATTTGAAAGGGTTAGAAGAGGCAAACACAAGGAATAATGACTTGATTTCAAAATGCTGAATTTTTTTTAGGAATTT
Source organism: Boesenbergia rotunda (assembly GCA_024364735.1). Lineage (NCBI taxonomy): Eukaryota > Viridiplantae > Streptophyta > Magnoliopsida > Zingiberales > Zingiberaceae > Boesenbergia > Boesenbergia rotunda. The sequence continues at coordinate 72,809 of JAGFNQ010004292.1, forward strand.
AGATGTGTACCAAAAGTCAAACACACTTGATATTTTCATGATATCATATTTTTCTAGGATAGGGTATATCCAAGCAAGTGTGTTTGCAAACTTTAGAATATTTTAGGTTTTGATAGAGTTCTAATTGGCACCAGAAGAAAGGTTGCTTGGGAGCAAGCCGTAATGTTGTCCAAAAAGGGAAGAACTCGGATGTTGGGTTGGGGATAACTCAACATGGTGCTTAGGAGGTTAAGTTAGGTAAAACTTAGCCTGGGAAAAATGAAAATTGGGAGAAGGCATGGATAAAGGGGGAGGTTGCCTCCTAGTTGTCTTGATTTTCATTTTGAAATTTTTTTAAGTTTTGTGTCAAACTTGAGAATGGTGATAGATACATGGGTAGATGTATTTTTCCCAATTAGGTATGGGTACCACAAAGTTCTCCACGAAATTTGAGAATTTTTGGAGATTTGTGGAATTTCTAGCGCGTTTCTGAAATTCGGTCAGAAAACTGATTATCAGAGTATCAGTCGACTGCCCTGGGGGCAGTCGACTGGTCAGGGCTGGTGTGGGTATCCAGCAGCTGACTTGGGTCCAAATGATGCATAATAAGTGTATGGGGGTTAGTACACGTTGTTTAGGACCATTTGGGATTAAAAGAATCAATAATTGGGTTATTGTTGAGTTCTTTTTGATGTTAGGTAAAGGGAGAGAAGTGTTGGTTTAAGTTGGGAAACCAAACTTATCTTTGCAAGAAACCCTAGGTTTAGGGGGAGTTGAGATTAAGGGGGAGCATGGTTGCTTCATTCTTGGCATAAGGGGAACATTGGAGAGGTTCTTAAAAAGCCTTTGTAAGTCCAGTGTAGGGGGAGCTTGGGAAAAGCTTTAAAAAGCCCATTTTGGTGAAAAGTCCTAACTTGGAGAGTTAGGTGGGTAAAAGTCCTAGCTTGGAGGGCTAGGTGTAGAAAATCCTAACTTGGAGGGTTAGGTGTGGGATGCCTTGGGATAGGATCCATTTTTGCATTGCATATGCATTTGTTTTAGAATGGTTTTTGCTATTGACTACTATCTTATTTCCCTAACTTAAATGGATTGTCAAACATCGAAAAGGGGGAGATTGTTGGAGCAATCGGCCCTAAGATGGTCCGGAGTGACCATAGGTTTTGATGTCTGGGCAAAGGGTTTAAGTTAGGTTTTCCCTTGTGTTCTTATATGTGTATGTTGAGTGTGCAGGTTGTACAGGTTACACATATAGACTTGACTGGACGGCCTTGGTACGGTGAAGGATGGCATGGAGGCAAGCTGGAGGCTTGCGTGCGCATCTGAGGGACCTTGGTGAGCAGGGACGATAAGCTTATGGGCGCGGACCTCGAGGCATGCGTGAAGGATGGCATGGAGGCAAGCTGGAGGCTTACGTGCATCCGAGGGACGGGAGCCGAAGATGAAGAGGGTGCGAAGGCAACAGTCGAGGCTGCGGAGGAGGAGTCAGTCGAGTCATGAGGGTACGAGTGCTGTGTGATTGTACTCGGGAAAGTCCTAGGGTTGACTGCTGAGAGAAGTGTACTCGGGAAGGGAAACCTTAGGTGTGTGAGTAGGGCAGTCGACTGCCATTATGGCAGTTGACTGGTGAAACTCACAGAATGGTCTCAGGCCTGGACCAGTCGACTACCCTGGGGGCAATCGACTGGTAGGTGGCTGGTGAGCTGGCTGAGAATTCGAACGTTGAGGTGCAACGGTCGAATTTGGCTGGCACCAGTCGACTGCCCTGGAGACAGTCGATTGGTAGCGAGAAATCAGCCCCGAGTCCTATTTAAAGAGGACTTCGTGGTGGCTGAGTTTCTTGACGAAACTTGTCTTGGTTAAGGGCAAGTTAGTAGTCTTCATGTCCAGAGCTTTGGTTGGTGTTGTGGTGAGGTTTCTCCACACACAAGGAGCGACACGTGATAGCCGGAGGTTATCCGGGGAGTGATCCACCGACGGATTGTTGGATTAGTCACCCGGCCGGGGTGGATACCAACTAAATCTGGTATTGTTAGCGTTGTTTGTTTGTGTATTATTGTTTCCGCTGTGCAACTAACAACGCATGTACGAGAAAGATCCGAAAAATAGCTATTCACCCCCCTCTAGCGGAAGGCATCGATCCTAACACCAGGGACGAGTGCGCACTCCATTCTGCCACATCATCATCTCTCTCCTTCATCACCACGGTCGTGACATAACCGTGGGTGAAATAACCGCTATGACCGACTTTGATGAAATAGGATTTAGGAACTTCTCGTTAGCGGGTCTAGAGGTTTCGGCCAGCGGGGTTCTGAGTTGGAGACGATAGCAGGTCGGGGCTCTGATCGACTCAGACGAGGAGGTAGACGTTGACGTCAGAGATATAGCGGCAGCAGCCCGAGTGCACATAGATGAGCCCGCTCCACCGACACTCTACGATCGAGTGGCACAGCTGGAGACACATGTTCAGAGCCTCCGAGAGGAAGTGGAGGCCAATCATGCCGAGAACATGGAGACAAATCTGGGCTACTATACCGGGTATATGAGCGCCCTTAGAGCTGAGAGGGAGGCCAGAGATGCATAGTATAGAGCTGAGAGGGAGGCCAGAGATGCACAGTATCACGAGATGATGACCCTATTTCGATCCTGGCAGCCAGGCTCCTCTGATCATCCCGGTCCCTCGTCCTAGATTTGCTTAGCATTGTACCAGTACCTATTTGATTGCCCCTACTCTGTAGGGTTGACTTATGCCTGACTTGTATGACTGTGTTAAATTTTGAGTACTTGTTTTGTTCTATTTGACTAGCTGACTTATGGAAATGAGTAATTGTTCTATTTGATAGGCAGTTAGGATTGTGCTCTGTAGAATAGATTAACTCTACTTTTAATTTTTTTTCTTATTTAATTTAAAAATCAGTTTCTTTTTTTTTGAAAAACTGTTGTTTTTAAAATCAGTTTTTTTAAAAAAAATATTCTTTTCCGACTTAGTTTTATTTCAAAACTACCCCCTTTCAAAACTAGGAATTTTTCGCAAATGGACTTAGCCTAGGCCCTAACCCTAGAACTGCATGCACCTATAGATTTAGAAGCCAGCATCTCACAAGCACCTTAGGGTGCTTTTGATTGATAACCTAGAAAGGGTTGAGATGCTTAGGTCTTTCCCTTAATTCAAGATGCTTTAAGTCAGTGCATCTGCAGTAATTAGGGCACTAAATACAACTTACACAGCAATCAAGTTAAGTGTCAAGTTTAGAAAATCTAACTTGAACGGAAACACTTAACTTGACTAACCCTAGCGAAAACTACTGCTTATAACAGTTAGTAAGTAGCTAAATGGGTTAGACAGGTCCCTACAAGAGAAAATTAACTGATTTGGTTTAAGTCTTATCATGAATTGGTTCAGTACAGCAAAATCATGCAAATATTTTTCTTTATGAAATTTATTTCCGTTATGCAGTTTAATTTCTGCTGTATTTATCTATTTTTTTTGATATATGGCAAAGGGGGAGAGATAGAAAAGAGAGAGAGTTTAAAATTTTCTAGCTCAAAATTTCTTCAAAAACTCTATCCTTTATTCAAAAAGTATCAAGTTTCAAATAAAGTACTTAAGTTTTTCAAATCTTACTAAGTACTTAAGTTCTTCTTAAAATCTTACTAAGTACTTAAGCTTTTCAAAATTTTCTAAGTACTTAAGCTTTTCAAAAATTTTCTAAGTACTTAAGCTTTTCAAAAATTACTAAGTACTTAAGCTTCTCAAAAATTTACTAAAGTTTTTCAAATCTTACTAAGTACTTAAGTTCTTTTTAAAATCTTACTAAGTACTTAAGTTAAAGCTTTCAAAGACTTTTGAGTACTTTAAAACTTAAGGCTTCAAATTTTTTAAGTACTCTAAACTCATGCTTCCAAAAACTCTTCTATGTACTTTTAAAAATTAAGTTGGCAAAAGATTTCCAAGTACCTAAGCCTAAGTTTTTAAAAGTGCAAAAATTATTTTTGAAAATACAAAAGCCTTCTGTTGAAAATAACTCTAAGTAAAAATTTTTTTCCTTAAACTTAGAACCCCATGAAATTTTGAAAAATCTAGGGAGAGAGTCCTTCCACGGGGAGGGAACAAAATGTTTTTACATGCTTTGATTAAACTTAACTTTTTGAACTAGGGTTGCCATAAATCAAAAAGGGGGAGATTGTTGGTGCAGAAAGCACCCAAGTCAAACCTGTGTTTTGATAATGGCAACAAGGTTCAAAAGTTAAGGCTTACTTGTTATCTAACATGTCACTCTAGTGTGCAGGGTAAAAAGCCCTAGCGAAGGAATGTTAGGCACTGGCGAAGGAATGCCAGGGTAAAAAGCCCTAGCGAAGGACTGCTGGGCACTGGCAAAGGAATGCCAGGGTGAAAAGCCCTAGCGAAGGACTGTTAGGCGCCAGGCGAAGGACAGCTTGGGACTGAAACCCTAGTGAAGGAATGCTAGGCACTGGGCGAAGGACAGCTCGGTATCCACCTGACAAAGGACCGCCAGGCAAAAGTCCAACCAGAGGAACGGTTGGCATCAGGTAAATTCTCCCGAGAGGAGTAGGTGAGGACGCTTTCCCCGTCGAGGGAACAGTAGGCGTCGGTTCGACCTAGGGCTCCATTTTGGAGGCCCAAAGTCAGAACCAAGAGAGCTAAGGTTGTATAAACTAATATCTTATTGTTTTATGGTGTTTTGGACTAACCCTGGATGTAGAACCGAAGGAACGAGTGTCTGCAGCTCAGAAAGCCTCAAAGGAAAGAGGCAACAGTTGACCAGGGCGCCCGGAGTGTCCCGGCGCCCCCAAGGTGAACACAAAACACACAAAATAAAGGCAGGCTTCGACAGCTCATCTCCCGGGCGCCCCCGTGCTCCCGGGCGCCCCCGATGCTCCCGGGCGCCCCCAGCGCTCCAGGCGCCCCCAAGTGAAGCTACCGAAAGAAGCCCCAGCGAAGCCAAGGGATGAGGTTTGACCCGATTAATCCGGGCGCCCCCAGCGTTCCGGGCGCCCCGGTCAAAGCTTGATCCCGAGTTTTAAGGGATCAGAGCTGACCGAGACCAAGGCGGATCGGATGACACGTGGGGGGGCGCCCCCGACGTTCCGGGCGCCCCCAGGCCCTATAAAAGGACCCTCGAACCAAGGCTTCAAGGCAACACTTGATTCAACGCTTCTACGCTCTTCTGCTCTCGCACCTTGCTCCGGAAACCTCCTAACACGAGCCGACGATGTCCCTACACTTTCAAAAGTCAATCTACCTCATACGTCGGTAACAAAAGAGCGATCTTTTAATTTTGTGCTTATCACATTACTATTGTAATCAATCTTTGTAAACTGTTTTTGCGCCTCATATAGAATTGCCCAAAGTAAACGGTCAACGACCGTGGGCCTTGGAGTAGGAGTCGACCTAGGCTCCGAACCAAGTAAAAATCTCTGTGTTTGCGTGTTTTGTTTTAATCTTCCGCTGTGCAATTTCTCTATCTCAAATCCGAACGTTTTCCGATATTCACCCCCCCCTCTATCGCTTCTCTCGATCCAACATAAACTGGTATTGCTTCATCAATGGTTGGAACCACACCAAGTTCTGAGATAAATTTCTTGATCCAGACTGCTTCCTTTGCTGCTTCCGAAGCTGCAATATATTCCGTTTCCGTGGTAGAATCTGCTACGGTGTCTTGCTTGGAACTCTTCCAACTTATTGTGCCTCCATAAATACGTATCCAGACTGAGATATGGAGTCATCCTTATCTGTCTGGAAACTGGCATCTGTATACCCACGTATTACCATATCGCCTTCTCCATATATTAGGAACATATCCTTAGTTCTTCTTAAGTACTTGAGGATAGTCTTGACAGCCGCCCAATGATCCATTCCTGGATCAGATTAGTATCTGCTTGTGACGCTCAGCGCATATGATACATCGGGCCTAGTACATAACATAGCATACATGATAGTGTAGGGTTTTTCGGGCCGCGAAAACCACTTTTTCGCGTCGCGGAAACCCCAAAAGCCCCAATAGAAAGGATCCGAGCGAAGAAAACCATTTCAAAAATGTACGAGTGCTCGTTTACATGCTTCAAAAACCGATCTACAACCTAGATCTATTAGAGAAGAGAAAAACTACCTTCGATGCGTGCCCCGCAATTCCCGCTCGCTCCTCGGTTGGTGTCGGATCTCAAGGATGCAAAGTAACAACCCTCTAGAAGTATCCACACAAGCAAGAGAGTGGAGAGGAGAGCCCAAAAGTGTGCTAGCACTCCTTGGGGTCTCGGCAAGATGAGAGGAGAGGGAGAGCAAAAACGAAAACAAAAACCAAGTTAGGAGAGAAATCAATCACACACCCACATATAGACTTAAGTGGCCGGCCACTTAATGGCCATTAATGGCCATTAAGTGGCCGGCCACCACCTTAGGTAACCCCTATTTGAATTCAAAATTCAAATGGGGAGGTTACTTAGCCTTGATGATGATGCCAAGTCATCACTTGGTCAAGTCAAGGTGATGTGGCTTGAGTCAAGTCAAACTTGCCTCTTATGGACTTTCCATATTTAGCCAAAGTCAAACTTTGACTTCATTATTCTCCCATGATTAGATTCATCCAACACATGGATCAAACCCGAGTCCAACTCAAGTTGTCTAATTTGAGTCAAGTCAAACTTGCCTTTTATGAACTTTCCATATTTAGCCAAAGTCAAACTTTGACTTCATTATTCTCCTATGATTAGATTCATCCAACACTTAGATCAAACTCGAGTCCAACTCAAGTTGTCTAATTTGAGTCAAGTCAAACTTGCCTTTTATGGACTTTCCATATTTAGCCAAAGTCAAACTTTAACTTCATTACTCTCGGTCCATCATATGGACTTATTCTCCATCTATTGCTCTATGTGTGTGACCCTATAGGTTCTTGTAACGTTGGCAATGCCCTTAAACCTATTTAAGGACATAAGCAATGAGAGGTATCTAGCAACACATCATTGCTACCCAAGTTACAAGAATGTCGAGATCCAACATCACCATTGTGACTAATAATTGTGACCATCACAATATGTGACAACGTCCTTCTATCCTCGATATCTAGATTGATCTTTCATGAGGCATAGACCGTGTCATCCTCAAATCAATCTATGCGTCTTGAACTCCAAGTAGACTCACTATAATCAAATAAGCTCAATATCTCATATTGCCTTATTTGGGCATGGTCATGCACTTAGTGATCTCACTCTATCAAGACTATGATATCTCTCCCGTCATATAGGAGGGATAGATCTCATCTACATCACTCACATCCCTCCGCATAATTTGTTGCATACCCAGTAATCGCCTTTATAGTCCACCCAGTTACGGATGACGTTTGACGAAACCAAAGTACCTAACTCCTTATGTAGGGAACTATGGTGACTTCAGGTCCAAGGACTAATAGTCATACTAATAGTCACATGAGAAAGTATATGACACTCATATAACGATCCATGATACTTTCTCATGGAGGGTCATTCAGTATACATTCTCTAATGTATACCCATGTGTCAACTTGATATCTCGTATCCATGACTTGTGAGATCAAGTCATCATGTTGACCTACATGCTAGTCTCTATGCATTAACATTGTCCTTGAATGTTAATACTTGACTAGGAATAATTAAGAGTAGTGTTCTCTATATCATCTCACTATCGATTCAACTAATCGATTGATATAGATAAGAACCTTCTACTCAAGGACGTTATTATACTAAGTTATTTGGCACCAATACATATAAGTACAATAACCATAAGAAATGCCTTTATATATAAGAAATATATATACAAGAATATGATACAATGAGTCCAAAAAGTGATCATCATATGATTGGCTCTAGGGCTCTCACTAACAGATAGATCCTATCGCGGATGCATAAGGAATCTTATTCATGCAAATCCTCTCGTCTTCTGTGCGCGGACACATAGACTTCGAAAGGTTGATCCCATGCCTGATGGGAAGGTAACCTTTCTTGGATTCTGACATGCTAAACCTTTTTAGCACTCGGTCTATATATGCAGACTGCGAAAGACCAAGCAATCGTTTTGATCTATCTCTATAGATTCTAATCCAAAGGATATAGGTTGCTTCTCCCAGGTCTTTCATGGAGAAAGTTTTGGACAACCAAATTTTAACTGACTGTAAGACTGATATATCATTTCCTATAAGTAATATGTCATCGACATATAACACTAGGAATACGACTGCACTCCCACTAACCTTCTTGTACACAAAAGGTTCGTCAGGATTTTGTGAGAAATCAAAACTCTTTGATTGTCTTATCAAAACGGATGTTCCAGCTCCTGGATGCTTGTTTTAGTCCATATACGGATCGTCGAAGCTTGCATACTTTGGTTTTATCAACCGATGTGAAACCTTCAGGTTGTATCATGTATACATCCTCAAGCAGGTTTCCATTAAGGAAAGCTGTTTTCACATCCATTTGCCATATCTCATAATCATAATGAGCTGCTATGGCCACGAGCATCCGAATGGATTTAAGCATAGCTACTGGCGAATAGGTTTCGTCATAATCAATTTCTTGTTTCTGACGATATCCTTTTGCCACTAATCTAGCCGTAAAGGTAACAACATTACCTTCCATGTCGGTTTTCTTCTTGAAAACCCACTTGCACCCTATGGGCTTAATCCCTTCAGGTGGGTTAACTAAGTCCCATACTTGATTTTAGTACATGGAATCCATTTCCGACTTCATGACTTCAAGTCATTTATCCCTTTCTGAATTTTTTCAGAACATCTTCATAACTGATAGGTTCGTCATCGCTAATGAGTAACACGTCGTTCGATTCACTTATGAGAAATTCGTATCTCTCTGGAATATTGCGTGTCCTATCAGACTTACGAAGAAGTGGTGTTGTTTTAGGTTCAACTGATAGCTCATCATTATGAGTTATTGGTTGTGGGTCTAGACTAGGTGTCTCTGTAATGTCTATTGGAGTTCCTTGAACTTCTTCAAGTTCAATATTACTCCCACTGTTTTCTTGTAAAAGAAATTTTTTTTCTAGAAATACAGCATGTCTTGAAACAAACACCTTTTGTTCCAAGGGATAATAGAATTGGTAACCTTTCGTTTCCTTAGGGTATCCAATAAATAGACATTTATCAAACTTAGCATCCAATTTGTCTGATACAGTCCGCTTTACATAAGCAGGACAACCCCATATCTTTAGGTGAGATAAAGGAGGTTTCATACTATTCCATGTCTCATATGAAGTAGTAGAGACTACCTTGGTCGGGACTCTGTTTAGCAAGTAAACAGTTGTCTTAAGCGTATAGCCCTAAAAGGATTTTGGAAGAGTTGCATGATTCATCATAGATCTAACCATGTCCATCAAGGTTCGATTACGCCTCTCAGATACACCATTATGCTGTGGTGTATAAGGCGGAGTCCATTGAGACAATATTCCATTGTCCCTAAGATAATCTTGAAACTCTTGACTCAAGTATTCACCACCCCGATCGGATCGAAGTATCTTAATACTTTTGCCAAGCTATTTCTCTACTTCACTTCTGAACTCTTTGAATTTCTCAAAAGCTTCAGATTTGTGTTTCATTAAGAACACATACCTGAATCGTGAGTGATCATCGATAAAGGTAATGAAGTAGCTATAGCCTCCTTGTGCAAGAGTTGACATTGGTCCACATACATCAGTATGTATTAGACCAAGAAATTCTCCCACTAGTTTACCTTTTCCGGAAAAGGATAATTTGGTCATCTTGCCTTTTAAGCATGATTCACATGTATCAAATGAACCGGGTTCAAATGATTCCAAAATTCCACATCGGTGTAATTGGGTCATGTGTTTCTTACTTACATGGCCAAGACGACAATGCCACGTATAGGAGTCTATTTGATTATCTATTCAAGCACGTTTGTTGCTAGCTTCGATATTGAAAACGTCACCGGATAAATCTAACATGTAGATACCATTGCATAAAGTTCCGGTCCCATAAAGAACACCATTTAAAGTTATGTAACAACAATTGTTACTAAAAGTTAAATGGTAACCCTTTTCATTCAAGCATGAAATAGATACAATGTTCTTTATTAATGAAGGAACAAAATAACAATTATCCAATTCTAAGACAAGTCCGGTAGAGAGCTTTAGCAAATATGTTCCGATGGCAACAAAAGCAATCTTTGTTCCATTTCCAACTCGCAAATTCGCTTCTCCCTTGACGAGTCTTCTTCTATTCCTTAGCCCTTGTATGTCATTATATATATGTGAGCTACGCCCAGTATCAAGTACCCAGGTGTACGAGAAAATAGAGTGACATTCAATAACGAAGATTGAAGAGGATGGGGCATCGGATGCCTTCTTCTTCAAGGACTCAAGATAAACCTTGCAGTTTCTTCGCCAGTGGCCCTCCTTGCCGCAGTGATGGCAAGTGCCTTTTGGTGCCTTTTCAATCCTTTTGTCCTTAGTTAACTTATTGGTGTCCAAAATGGAACGCAAATTCAAAGAAGACATGATCAGGTGATTATCCTAGAAATACAAATTGAGGTTATGTAATGAGAAGAATGCATCAATATACATTAATTAAATCCTATTTATTTTTTGAATTGAATAACCCTTTTTATCAATTCGGGAGATCGTAGGAACATCTCCAAGTAGGTTGATATCCAACCATAGATAAGAACAACCATGGCTGGGGCCATCAAGTTATTCTTAGCTATGAAGGTAGGTAATTATACCGATTACATATTACATATATGTAACTATCACATTATGCTATCAACTAATTGAATGTTTACATAAATCATTGGGTTGTCAACTCATTAACAAGTATGCAACAATATACATTGCACCCAACTGCACCTCTCTTTACATCGACCTTGGCTGTGGCACAACAAATCGATGCTCCAAGCTTAAGGCTGACCCATTAATCAAGAAATAGTTTTAATATGGTTGGAGCTCATTCAACCATTTAGTCAGGCTTGGATGTGTCCAACAACCAAAACTAAGGATTGACCTCTGACTCCAACTATATTAATCATAAACTAATTCCATGGTTTGAACATGTTGAGGTTCAAGCAGGGCATGGATGTGTCCATCAACCCAAACGAGAAACAAAACTCCGGTTCTAACCATATTAATGGAAGGTGTTGGCCTTAATATTTCGTAAGGGGTTTTGGGTCTCATCCTTTTCTTTTAAGCACATTCATGGCATATAATTATGTCATGTTCTAACGATATTCTTAATAAAGTATGTATGTGACTTAATTTATCAAGTCTCATTAATTGAATTAGGAACCGGATTTCCTAATTCTAATTTCACACTTTATTCAAGGAATTGTTTTGGGAAATAATTTCCTAAATTGTCATAATCAATTTCGGAAATAATATGTTTAAGACTTTGATTTCTCTAAATCAAATCTTATTAAATTAAGAGACAGATTCCCTTAATTCAACCACATATTATTTTCATGAAAATCTTATTTAAGGAAATATACTCTATAGGAAACAATTTTTCTAATTAATTTTGGAGACAATAATATGTAAGAGCATCACCTCATAAATCAAATAAGGAAATTATCGTTTGAGAATCACCTCAAAAATTTCCAAGATTTGATCACATATTTTATTTATGAAAAATTAATATCAATAAATAACTTAATTTGGACGGCTCCCCGAGGCTCAATCCAAAATAAGAATTTATTGATAATATAATTTGGACGGCTCCCCGAGGCTCAATCCAAATTAAACATTTGACAATTTAAATTCAATTTAGGAAATTTAATTATAACAACTAACTTTAAATTGGACGGCTCCCCGAAGCTCAATCCAAAATAAAGAATTTTGTAAATAATTTACTTTCCAATTATGAATTTAAATGCTAATTAATATTCCCATAATTTGTCTAGACTTTCTTGAAAGAAAGTGCCCAAAATTGCGAGCTTTCCATAAATGGAAAGTTTTCAAAAAAAAAATTTCAGAATAATTGTAAGTTTCTAGTACAAAGAAAACTTACGTATTTCCAAGATTGAAAAATTTCCAAAATAGGAAATTTTCAAAATTGGAAAGTTTCCAAAAATCGAAGGTTTTCACAATTATCATAAAATTTCAGAAACAGGGATATTTCAAAAGTTTACGAAATTTCATGAGGATTTCCAAACTTTGAAATTCCTAAATCTAAAATTTACCATAATTTGAAAGTTTTCATAATTGGAAAATTTTTCAAAATTGAGATCATGACAAAGTTTTCCACAAAACAATTATATGATTATATCGAACACTAATCGGCTCTGATACCACTGTTGGGACCGGGTGCATGTTGACATGGATGCGGGTTCGTAATTTTAAAACTAATTACGTGCAGCGGAAGGTTTATCATAAATAATTTCTTAAATTATTTAACCACACATCTAAGCATGCAACCTTATGTTGTGTAGACATGATCATATATTTAAAATTTTGCAAAAACGTAAACTAATTTACTTGTTACCTCGCGTAACTCGAAGGAAGGGACGAGATCCAACCGTAAGCGTCCCTCGGAAGCTCCGCCTCTATTCGCGTCCACGCCGAGTATCTTCGGGATGACTTCGCAAAGCCACGAGTTTCGTGTTCTCGAAAACTACTAGATTCTCCGAGAACGCGACAAGAAACCAAGAGAGAAGTAATCATATCGGAAAAACTCACCACCAAGGTTGGCCGGAATCACAATTCCGGCGAGGAGGAGGAAGATGACTTGCGCCCAATCCCAAGGTGATGATGGTCGGAGAGGAAGATCGTCCCAACGGAAGAACTTCGTCGCCTCGGTGCTTCTCCTTGTGCTCACGGCAAGAAGAAGGGAGAAGAAGGGAGAGGCCGGCCAAGAGAAAGAAGGGAGGAGAGGGAGAGAGCCCAAGCAAGAATATTTTGATTATTTCGAATGAATTTCCAAGCCTTGCCTTGGGTCCTTTATATAGTGGTCTCTCAACCGCCAAGTCTCTTTTTTCTTATGGAATAAATTTTCATAAGAAATTTATCATATAAATTTTCTATGACTTATTTCATCATGCCATGTCTTGATTTTATATCATGGTTAAAATCATATTTTAATTCATAATAAAAAATCAACCAAGTCTCTTTTTATGGAATAAATTTTCATAAGAAATTTATCATATAAATTTCTTTATATAAATTTCTTTATCATGGTAAATCAATCCATGATTGATTTTATAAAATAAAATAAACCAATCCATGGTTCATTTTACTTTCCATGAAAAATAAATTTCTTTATATAAATTTCTTTATATAAATTTCTTTATCATGGTAAATCAATCCATGATTGATTTTATAAAATAAAATAAACCAATCCATGGTTCATTTTAATTTCCATGAAAAATAAACCAAACCTTAGTTTATATAAAAAATTATATCATCCATAATTTTATAAAACAAACCACACTTGATTTATTTTATAAATTGAACCAAACAATTTGGTTCCCTCCCTTTGTTGTGGTCGGCCAAGCAAAGAGGGTGGGGACCCTCTTTGGCCGGCATATCCAGGCAATGCCCCAATGAATTAAACTCATTTAATTCATCCATTAAATCTTCAAAAGACTTAGCCATTTTACGCTTCCGATGCGTCTCTGAAAAATTCAGATTCGACTTATCATTTGGCTCAACCAAACCTAATCTCTCTTGATTGGAAAATCTAATTTTCAACTCATTTTAAATCCCTTGGATTACTCGTAGTACGTGTGACTAAATAGGCTTTCGATTTATGTTGGCCGTCTATAATTAACCAATTATAGAACGATCATGAGTGACACCTAGTAGTACATCATGATCCCCAATTAATCGAAAGATCAACGGTTGACCTCAAAAATAATTCTGAAACCCTTCAGCAGCTATAATGAATCATGCCCCATTCCCTTCACCATCTTATACCCACTTGGTTCAGGACATGGTCTATGTGTGTCAGTCCCCACTAGGCTGACTACGTCACACCTAGCCCAAGTAACATTTTCTCGTCCTACGGATTCTAATTACTCTCATGTATCTAAGAGATTCATACTCTGAACATGCCATGCTCTGGCCAGAGGCTTCGAGTAACAATCCGACGACAGGCCTTGGGTATACATCTCCTTGCAAGGAGTGGTGAATCCTTTATAAGCTGTTCAAACATCTTCGGGCACTTCGACTTATACCCAATCATCCTGGGTCCACACCTCCTTGGAGATGCTTGCTTAAGATGTCAAAGTATAAGTCTCCATGACCAAGATGACTTGAACACCGCAAGTCAAAGGAACATCGCACTTAAGCTGCAGTAAGAACATCACTGACATATCTATATGTAGACTACCATATGAAGTTTTACAGTCAGTCACTCCAATGAACTAGTTCCCTTAACTAGCATTCATGTTTATCTCCGTACATCCCAATGTCACCAGCCAGTGAGAATCAGCTGATTAGAGAATAACCCATGCTAGTCTCAACAGAATTGATAGTGTCCGTATTTATCAATTCATCGACTAGGGATAATTTTAATACTTCACAATTGCACATGTAGAGATAATCACTAGTTGTGAATTCATCACAAATTCTCTCATGCTGTGAATTGTATTGCGGACATTCAGTAAATGAGTTTAAGATCTCAATCAAATACATAAATATGTATACTCAAATAGTGAATATTCATTTATTAAAATAAATGATTACAATCATAAGGTGATTGCCTTAGGACACTTTTCTCATATCACTAACATGGAGTTCACTGAGGAAATCAGCCAATGCTTGAGCTTTGATTGCAGCCCGGGGCTGGTACTGGATATCATACTCACTCAACTCCGTTGTCCACTTAACCATTTGACCCGAAATTTCAGGGTTAACCAACACCTTCCCGAGTGTGCTGTTAGTCTACACTCGGATGGGGTGGGCCAAGAAGTAGGGGCGCAAGAGCCGGGCCATTAATACAAGAACGTAGGTCAATTTCTCGAGTGTAGTATACCTACACTCAGCTTCCTTAAGTAAATGCCCAAAGAAGTAGACTGGCTGTTGCTCAGTCTCCTTTTGGGTTACAAGCACAGCACTCACGGCTCCCTCAGTAGCTGACAAATAAGCACATAATGGTTCTCCCTCTTCAGGCTTAGCTAAAACTGGCAAGCTGACCAAGTAAGTCTTCAATTCTTCAAAAGCTTGGTCACACTCAGCATCCCATTAGAACTTGGTGGCCTTGCGCAAAACTTGAAGAAGGGCAGACCCCTATCAGCCGACCAAGAGATGAATCGAGAGAGGGTTGTGATCCTTCCCGTCAGTCGTTGGACTTCCTTCAAGTTCCTGGGTGGAGGCATGTCTAGCAGAGCTTTTACCTTAGCTTCAAGTTCCAGGATTAGCTTTTATTCCTCGTTCAATTAAGATGTAGCCGAAGAATTTTCCACACTTAGCTCCAAATAGGCATTTAGATGGGTTGAGCTTAAGGTCGTACCTTCTAAGAGTACAGCAAGTTTCTCTTACGTCTGCAATCAAATCGGCCGCCTTGAGAGACTTGATGAGAATATCATCTACGTATACTTCCACATTCCTCCCGAGCTGTTCTTTAAACACCTTGTTCGTCAACCTCTGGTATGTCACCCCTGCATTCTTGAGCCCGAATGGCATGACCTTGTAACAGTAGGTGCCCTCAGCTGTGACAAAGCTAACCTTTTCTTGATCATCTGGGGACAGCAGCACTTGATGGTATCCTTGATAAGCATCCAGCATGCAAATGAGTTCACTCCCTACAGTGGAGTCTACCATCTGATCAATTCGGGGAAGTGGATAGTAGTCCTTGGGGCAAGCCTTATTGAGGTCTCTGAAGTCTACGCAGACTCTCCACTTGTCTCCCGACTTGGAGACCAGCACTACATTGGCCAGCCAAGCAGGGAACTGCACCTCTCGGATATGTCCTGCCTCCAGTAGCCTTTCCACTTCTGTCTGGATGATTTTGTTCTTCTCAAGGCTAAAATCTCTCTTCGGCATTAGGCATCAGGATAAACATGTCTCTCGGATATGTCCTGCCTCCAGTAGCCTTTGCTTCACCGGTCGGGCATCAGGATAAACATGCAGCTTGTGTTCTATGACCTCGGGTCTGTCCCCTTTCAAATCTCGTTGGGACCAGGCAAACACATCTTGATTTTCGATCAGACACTCTACCAACTGTTGCTTGCGGTCGGGCTGCAGTCCGGGGGCTATCCTCACCCTGGTCTCTTCTCGGTCGGGCAAGAGCTGGACTTCTTCCTTTTCTTCTATTAGCTCAGCCCAGGGAGAGGGTAGCACCATATTACAACTGGCAGGAGGAGCTCGGAAGGTCTTCCTCACCTCCACCCGGGCATCGTCAACATAGCACCGGCGCGCTACCTTTTGATCCCCTCTAGCTTCACCAACTTGGTCTCCCACTGGGAATTTGACCTTCAGATAGAAGGTTGACGCCACTGCTCAGAATTCGTTTAGCGCTGGTCTTCCCAGGATGGCGTTATAGGCAGAAGGTGCATCCACCACCAGAAAGGTTGACCACCTGGTCCTTCTCAGGGGCTCTTCTCCAAGTGAGATGGCCAATTTGATTTGGCCAAGGGGCTGGACGTCATTCCCTGTGAATTCAAACAGAGGTGTGGCCACAGGCTGCAACTCGGCAGTTTCAATCTGCAGCTGCTCAAATGCTTTTAAGTACAAAATATTTACTGAACACCTTGTGTCTACTATGGTCCTGTGGACCTGATAATTGGCTATGATTGCGGTGATGACCAGTGCGTCATCGTGGGGCACTTCCACTCCCTGCAGGTCGGAAGAGCCAAAACTAATTTGTGGCCCCTGGGCTTGGGCTGAGCTGCTGCCCACCTGATAGATATCTAGACGCCTGACCTGGGAGTCCGGTTAGAGTCTCCATAAGTGGGGCCACCAGAAATCACGTTGATGGATCCGTGCACGGCATTCTGCTGATTAGCTTGTTCTTCACTTGCATTCCCTTGCCCGGGAGAGCCGAGAGTCGGGAATAACTGTTTGGCTGCAGGGGCGGTCGCTCGGGCATTGGGCTCTTGCTGATTCGGCGATGCTCTTCCTCGGCCATGGCCACCTCCCTGATGAGCTCCTCTCGGGGTCCCTCGGTCAGTGCAACCTCGACCCCGACCGGCCTGCCAACAGTCTTGGAGGTCGTGAGTGTGGCTATTATGGAAAGAAGAGTAGGGTTGCCATCTGGCTGGGAGGCAACTCTAAGCCACCTATTGGACTATACCTCGCTCAGCTCCCTGCCTGTGTCCCATAGCTCGGGGACTTCTGAGAGGTCCTCCAAGAGGCATGGTTCTTTGATGATGCTGAGGAGTCTCGGGTGTAGATCTGGCTTCCGGTCGTCTGGCAGCTTGTGCCTATTCCACATCTACATACTTGGTAGCTTTGCCCAAGAGGCTTTTAAAGTCCTTTGGAGGCTTTCGGATCAGTGGCATGAAGAATTCACCTTCTTGTAGGCCTTGGGCGAAGGCACTGATCAGCACCTCGGATGTGGTAGTAGGTACATCCAATGCAACCTGATTGAATCTTCTGATGTAAGCCTTCAAGGGCTCCTTGGGGCCCTGCTTCAAGGTGAAGAGGTTCAGGCTGGTCTTATGGTGTCTCTTGCTTCTTACAAAATGCTGGAGGAACAATCTCTTGAAATCGGCAAAGTCCTTTACAGATCCCTCTGGCAGTCTATCAAACCATCGCAGAGCCGGCCCTGCCAAGGTGGTCAGGAAGGCTCGACACTTAATACCATCCGAATATCGATGTAGCAGCGCAGCGTTCTCACACTTCATCAGATGCTCTTCCGGATCTGTAGCCCCCCCCCCATACTCGGGGATGGATAGGAGTCGGAAGTGCTTGGGGACTGGTTCTTGTAAGACTTGGCTGGAAAAGGAGAACCCGATACGCTCAACCGGGTCCTGGCTAAGGGGAGATTTCCCCTTGTTGGTTCTAGCTTGACTAGAAGAAGCTTCATGAGGATCTGACTGTCCTGCCCCCTCCGTCGGGCCAAACAACGCTCGGTGAAAATGAGGGTTATCTCCCTGGCGAACTCCTCCTTCAGTGCCCACGTGAGCGGTGGGCTCGGCTGGGCCTTCTTGAGTGAGTCGAGAAGCTTCCTGTTGTCCTGCTGCCAACTTCCTAGCTTTGGCTTCCACCAGCAGATCAAGGTCTTCTTGAGAGAGCATCACGGTCACCCAGTTGGAGTCACTCATCTTCAGCTTTCGATCAGGTGGATTCCCACAGACGGCACCAAATTTGATCCTGTCGACAAGCGGAGACCGGTTCTCTCTCGGATGACTCGGTCTGACCAAGACGACCCGGTCTGCTGTAGCACGGGGGGTCGGACTCAGGCTTAACTACGGGTCAGATTCCACTCACTCAGGTCGGACAGAAATGGGGCACTCAAAGGGGAGTTGAGGTTGCAAAATGACAGCGACCCTTCTTTAGAGCCCAAAGGGGGGTTTATATAGGGGAAAGGAAGCTCTCTGCTATGTCAGAGTTGTCCTGTCCCATTAAGGAATGATCAGGTGGCAGACTGCACCTGTAGCAGCTTTATCAACCTTGTGAGACTGATGCAGCCGCCTGACACTCTGTCAAAACTGCCTCTTCTGACTCTCATTAATGTTCGGCGACTCTGTCAGGCAGCTCTGTCAGGTGATGATTATGTTAGAGGTTTGCTACATTATTACTGCAGAGGTGGTCTTATGATTGTTCGGTCGGCTCGGGTGACATAAAGCACATCCATCCCTGGGTATTTGGTTAGGGGACTCCCAACCCTGAGCAGCCGATCTCGGGTGACCGACGCTGGGCGCCTGACCTCGGGTAACCGACCCCGAGCGTCTGACCTCGGGTGACCGTCCCCAAGTGACCGACCTCAGGTGACCGTCCCCGAGTGACCGACCTCGGGTGACCGATCCCGAGCGCCTGACCTCGGGTGCCCGACCTCGGATGACCGACCCCAAGTGTTTGACCTCAGGTGACCGTCCCTAAGTGACCGATCTCGAGCGCCAGACCTCGAGCGCCCGACCTCGGGTGACTGACCCCGAGTGTCTGACCTCGGGTGACCGTCCCCAAGTGACCGACCTCGGGTGACCGATCCTGAGCGCCTGACCTCGGGTGCCTGACCCCGAGCGCCCGACCTCGGGTGACCGACCCCGAGTGTCTGACCTCGGGTGACCGTCCCCGAGTGACCGACCCCGGGTGACCAATCCTGAGCCGGGGCCTTGCCCACCTCGACCCCCATTCTTCCAGCTAAGACCTAGGCTCGGCCCATGAGACCGAGGACAACCCAGCTTACCCTTCCTTAACCCGGGTCATGCTCGATCGAACCCGACCGGGCCTCCAATCCCCTCCAAAAACCACTCGCCCGGATCAATATCCTTTCAAGAGGAAGAAATAAATAACATGAACAAAACAGCTTTTTCATTATCTAACTACATATATAAGATATAATAAAATATATATATAAGTAAAGAAAAATAAATTACTAACTTAGCTTTTGTTGGAGAAAAAAAACTCTTCAAAACTTAATTAAAACAACACCATGTACATAACTTATATAGCTTGTAGCTTGCAAAACCATAATGGCACAAGATAGAAAAAAGACCTAACTACCCCTACAACTCACGACACTCCCCCTTAAGTTGAACATATATATCAAACATGTTTAACTTGCTAAGGGCAGAATTAAACACAGCTTGGGGTATAACTTTTGTAAACATATCAGCAAGTTGGTCCTCAGATTTGACATAGGCCAAACATAGCTCTCCAGAATCAAGTCTCTCCCGAATAAAGCGGCGATCAATCTCGATGTGTTTGGTTTGGTCATGTTGAACTGGATTATTTGCAATATTGATTGCAGTTTTGTTGTCGCAATACAACC
This sequence comes from Boesenbergia rotunda, assembly GCA_024364735.1. NCBI lineage: Eukaryota > Viridiplantae > Streptophyta > Magnoliopsida > Zingiberales > Zingiberaceae > Boesenbergia > Boesenbergia rotunda. The sequence continues at coordinate 92,671 of JAGFNQ010004292.1, forward strand.
TGAGAGGTAATTTGGCCTTTAACCCCATGTCTTCCAATAAAAAACTCAACCATAACATTTCTGCAAGACCATGTGTCATGGCTCGATATTCTGCTTCTGCACTGGACCGTGCATAAACACATTGTTTCTTATTTCTCCATGTTACCAAGTTTCCTCCTAAAAAGGTGCAATAGCCAGAAATGGATCTTCTATCATCTCTAGAACCAGCCCAATCAGCTTCAGAATAGCATTCCACCTTCAGATTACCACCTCCCTTAAACAACAAGCCTTTTCCGGGACATGACTTTAAGTGCCTCAAAATTCTGTCAACGGCCTTCATGTGGATAGTTTTAGGAGCATGAATGTATGTACTGACTCACTACACTAACAACGTAGGTAATGTCAGACCTAGTTATAGACAAATAGAATAATTTTCTAACCAACCTTTAATACGTTCCTTTTTCCAGATTTGTAAGATCTTCCCCATTAGAACTGGTAAGATCATGACTTACTTCTATAGGTGTCGATGCTGGCCGACAACCCAACTTCATTGTCTCCTTGAGCAAACCCAACACATATTTTCTTTGACATATATAGATTCCCTCCTGAGATCGAACAACTTCAATACCAAGGAAGTACCTCAATAGTCCAAGGTCTTTAATTTCAAACTCTAATATTAACTTGGACTTAAGTGTTGGTGCAAGTTGCATCAGTGATGTCCTCCTCTAAATATTTTAATGTTTGACAATATACTTAAGTCAGTGATACATTAAACAAGAGAAGGGGAGCTAAGAGAGAAGTAACCAAAGTGGAAGAAAAGTCCTAGTTAATCTAGGCACTAAGACCTGGTGAGTGAAGCTGGGCACTAAGACCTGGTGAGTGAAGCTGGGCACTAAGTCCTGGCAAAGGGCTGGGCATCGAAGACCTGCTTGGAAGGTGGGCACTAAGTCCTGGTCGAGGACTGGGCAAGAAGACCTGGCTGAGGGTTGGGCACCGAAGTCATGGTCGAGAACTGGGCACGAAGACCTGGCCGAGGGTTGGGCACCGAAGTCCTGGACTTAGGGTTTGGGCACGAAGTCTTGGTCCTAGGGACTGAGCAACTTAGCTGAGCGATGACTAAGGACAGAAGTAGAGACGGGTCAAGGTTCGGACGTCTCAAGATCCGAAGGTATCGGAGGCTAAGTAAAAGTCCACCCGAACGACTGGGCGATAACCATCTCCTGAATGGAGTAGGTGAAAGGCGCGTTCTCGGGGGTGGGAACTTGCAACGGTTCAACCTAGGGTTTCGTGGAAATCCGAAGTCAGAACCAAGTCCTTAAGGTTAGTATTGTGTGTATATTTGCTTTGTATTCATGTATCTTGCAGGTACCAAGAATGGAAGACAAAGCAGGGAAACAACACACAACACACTTGGTAGCCTGGAAGCCAGGCGCCCCCATCTATAGGGGCGCCCCCATGGAATCAGGCGCCCCCATCAATAGGGGTGTCTGGGTTAAAGAAGCAAAAAACAGTTCTGCGAAGGAACGCAAAACAGGCTTCCATTCAGGCGCCCGGGAGGATACAGGTGCCCGAGTTCATGTAGGCGCCCAGGTCAAAGGTTCTATCAGCTGCGACGAGTTCGGCGCAGGGAATAGGTTTGACCAAGTCTGTAGGGGCGCCCCCAACGTAACAGGCGGGCTATGAAGCCTATAAAAGGAGTCTCGACCCCTCTGCTTCAGACACAACTTTCCAGAGCAATTCTGATCATTCTGACCGACGACAACGCGCTAAAGATGAGGCTCTACGACCGGGAGGCTCTAGGAGGAAGTGCGCGGCACTTCGGAGATCCAGATCGGCCGAGTTTCAAATCCTTGTAGTTCGGTTTGCTTTTATTATTTCGCAATCAATTTATTATCTTTGTGATTGTACTTCTGCACTGTAAGACAGGTTTTCTCCGCCTCCGAAAATTCTGAAAAGGAGACCAATAGTGGACTCACGCCGAGTACATAGGCCTTGGGCGTACTAACCCTGGGGGTCAGGAACCAAGTAAATAAATCTCGCGTGTCTACTGTGATTGTTTGTTGTATTTTTTTTGTTTTACTTTTTTGCTGCACTAACGCTCTAAGTCCAGAAAAATCGAAAGTTTGTGAGTTTTCAAGAGAAGATTTTCACGGTCGATATTCACCCCCCCCCCCTCTATCAACGACACCGGTCCTACATTAAGAGCCTGGATTTCAACCTCGTCATCACCCGTGATTATCATATCATCAACGTAAACCAAAAGAATGGTAGTTTTGTCCTCTTTTCTTTTCACAAAGAGTGTATGATCAGCATTCCCTTGTTTAAAGCCAAACAATGTCATGGCTTTGCAGAACTTATCAAACCATGCTCTGGTTGATTGTTTAAGTTCATACAAAACTTTTTTCAGCCTGCAAACCTTTCCTTTTGTTTCGATTCCAGGAGGTGGTAACATGTAGACCTCTTCGTGAAGGTTGTCGGTTAAAAAAATATTTTTCACATCTAGCTGAAATAGCGACAAACCAAATTGAGAGGCAAGAGAAAGAATCACCCTGACTGATTTGAGTTTTGCAACTGGAGCGAAGGTCTCCAAGTAATGCACCTCATATGTTTGAGTGAATCCCTTGGCAACAAGTCTGGCTTTATATCTGACCACTTCACCCTCTGAGTTATACTTGATAGCATAGACCCATTTAGAACCAACCAAGTTTTTCCCCTTTGGGGGATCTACAAATTCCCAAGTACCATTCTTATTAAGAGCCTCCACTTCTTCATTCATTGCTTCCAGCCACATTGAGTCTCTTACAGCTTCATAATAAGAAGAAGGTATGACCATATTTGATAGTTGTGAAACAAAGGCATGATATAAAGAAGACAAATGAAAATAAGAAACATAGTTAGAGATAGGATGTTGAATACATGACCTGACCCCCTTCCTAACAGCAATTGTAAGGTCCAACTCATTCATATTTAGGGGTGTGATTGGTTCAACTAATGAGGATACAGGATCAGGAGCCAGAGCATCCGATTTAGCTAGCCAATTAGTAGTAGGTCCTTGCTTATGTCTTCATCGCTTGTAAGTAATAATTTCTTGTGAAGCCTGCGAGCCCAGTAATGGAGCATCATCTTTTCTATTTTCCATGACATCCAGTGAAATAGGAGAAGGAACCACTTGAGGTACAAGGGAAGAGGTAAGATTCTCAGAGGTAAGATTCTCCCCCGGGGACGAGTCTGGGAAGAATAATAAGACTCGGACTCAAAAAATGTAACATCCTTCAAGACATATCTTGTCCTAGTAATAGGATCAAAGCACTTGTAGCCTTTCTGGCAAGTGGAATACCCTGGAAAAACTCCCCGTATAGCGCGAGGATCAAGCTTAGAGGTCTTGGGACCAAGAACATGAATAAAACAAAGGGAGCCAAATACATGAGGTGTAAGGGAGAACAACGTGGTGTCAAGATGAAGAAAAGTGAGAGGGCACCGATACCCGAGACCTTTTGATGGTAAACGATTAATGATATAAGCGGCTGCAAGGACAACACCAGCCCAGAAATATTTGGGTAATTGGCGCTGAAATAATAATGCACGGGCTGTTTCAAGGATATGACGATTTTTTCTTTAAGTCACTCCATTTTGCTGGGGTGTGTAGGGACAAGATGACTCATGAAGAATTCCTAAATCCTCTAGAAAAGTATTTAGAGACTGTGCAAAGTACTCCCGTGCATTATCAGATCGAAGAGTTTTCACTTTTGTGTGGAATTGAGTTTCAACCATTCTGCAGTAATATTGAATGAGTCAAGGAACTTCGTGTTGGTGCAGGAAGCACCATATCGAACCTTGTTTTGATATTGGCAAAGGGTTCAAAGTTAAGTATTATTTGTGATCTAACAACGTTACTCAAGTGTGCAGGAAAAGTCCTAGAGAAGGGCTGCTAGGCACCTGACGAAGGACTGCCAGGAAACAAAGTCCTAGCGAAGGGCTGCTAGGCACCTGGCGAAGGAATGCAAGGATACAAAGCCCTAGCAAAGGACTGCTAAGCACATGGCGAAGGGCTGCCAGGAAACAAAGTCCTAGCGAAGGGCTGCTAGGCACCTGGCGAAGGAATGCCAGGGTACAAAGCCCTAGCGACTGCTAGGCACCTGGCGAAGGAATGCCATGGTACAAAGACCTAGCGAAGGACTGCTAGGCACCAGGCGAAGAACAGCTTGGTACTGAAGACCTGGCGAAGGACAGCTAGGCACCTGGCGAAGGACAGCTAGGCACCTGGCGAAGGACTGCTGGGCAAAAGTCCAACCGGAAGAGTCGGTTGGCATCAAGTAAATTCTCCCGAGAGGAGTAGGTGAGGACGCATTCTCCGTCGAGGGAACAGTAGGCGTCAGTTCGACCTAGGGCTCCATTTGGGAGACCCAAAGTCAGAACCAAGACAGCTAAGGTTGTATAAAACTAACAAATTATTGCTTTATGTTGTTTTGGACTAACCCTGGATGTAGGACCGAAGGAACGAGTGTCTACAGCTCAGAGAGCCTCAAAGGAGTGAGGCAGTAGCTGAGTAGGGCGCTCGGAGTGTCCCGGGCGCCCCCAAGGTGACTACAAAATAGATGAAGCAAAAGAAGTGCTTCGACAGCTCATGGGCGGGGTGCCCCCGTGCTCCCGGGTGCCCCGGATGGTTCGGGCGCCCCCAGGTCAAGCCAACGAAGCAAGCCAGCGAGAAGCCAACAGGATAAGAGCTGACCCGGTCAACCCGGGCGCCCCCAGCATCCCGGGCACCCCAGTCAAGATCTGATCCCGAGTTTGAAGGGATCAGAGCTGACCGAGTGCAACTCGGATCAGTTGACACGTGGGGGGGGGGGGGGCGCCCCCAACGTTCCGAGCGCCCCAGGGGCTATAAATAGGCCCTCGACCCCAAGGCTTAAACCAATCAATTCTTCCAACGCATTCACGCTCTTCTGCTCCCGCGCTCTGCTCCGGAAACCTCCCGACTTGGGATTCAAGCGCCAACGACGTCCCACTGCTCCTAAAATACTATCCACATCGGACGTCGGTAAAGAAGAGTTAATTTTAAGTTTACAGCATTAATTTTGTAATGCAATCTTCTAAACAGTTTTTGCGAACATATAGAATTGCCCGCAGAAAACGGTCAACGACCGTGGGCCTTGGAGTAGGAGCCGACCGCGACTCCGAACCAAGTAAAAAACCTTGGTGTTTGCGTGTGTTTGATTCATATTTCCGCTGCGTAAATTCTCTTATTTTTAATCCGAACATTTTACGATATTCACCCCCCCTCTATCGTCTCTCTCGATCCAATAAGTAGTATCAGAGCGGGGAAGCTCAAAATTGGTGCAACCACCAATTTGGGAATTTTTTCGGATCTATGAAATTTTTATTTTTATTTTATTTCTTTTTCGTTAATCGAGGTTGGTGCAACACCACTCGACCTTTTTTTTTATAAATAATATCTGTAGGTGGATTTAATAATTCTTATTAAAACGCCTTTTTCAATTTTGAATTCTTATTTTTTCACTAGAAGTCAGAATTTATAAAACGATCAACTTTTAAAAATTTATCATAAACCCTTTTTTTATTATTTTAATATTTTTTTCTCGAAATTCGTGCTATCTTTATTTGAGTAAATTTTTTTTCAAACATTGAATTGTTACTTTTTCTTCATTAATCAAATTGATAAAGTCTATATTTTCTAAAAATCTGTCATTAATTTTTTTTATTTTTCCTCGAAATACGTGCAATATTTTTTTACTATTTTTTTCCCGCACTACTAATCCAAAACCAAGTCTTGGTATGTTTTTGTTACTTCTATTGTGTACAAGGTTAAACTAAATGGCCAGCCAAGAATGAAACAGTGTCCGTCCACCACTCTTCTCTGGCGAAAATTTCAACTCTGGAGAAGTCTAATGGAATCCCACCTAAAGGCCAATCTGGAACTTTGGTTGATAATCCAAACGGGGTTCACATTCCCCACAACAGATGGAACATCGATCACTTGGGATAAATTGGATAAACCAACTCTGAGGAAGATCGAGACTGATGCTAGGGCAACAGCAATCTTACAATGCGGCATGACCAAAGAAGAACTGAAGCGGGTCGGATCCTTCAACTGTGACAAAGAGATGTGGGAAAAGCTGATCAATCTACACGAAGAAAGCTCCGATATTGAGATCTTAGAAGGTGTGATGTCGGACTTATCAAAGGATTCGGACGACAAAGAAAAGGATCAGGCAAGTTATTTTGCATTCTCGGTCCAAGAACAAACAGCCGAGTCAGAGTCTGAACACGAATCCAAACCAGAGTCAGAAGACAAAGTGACTGAGACAAAAATGGTAACCAATTTTGAATTTGTTCCAGAATTACAATTATATAATCAGACTGATACTATAATGGTCGAGGAAGGTATAATTTTCATTGCAGGGAAAACTCCAAGAGAAATGCAAAAGAGGCCTCAACCAGTACCTAAGTCCAACTCGGACTCAGAATTTGATGATGAAGAAGGAGATCCTCAGAAACTGGTCTGGTTGGCTCGCGACTACTACAAAATACTGAAGAAACAATCAAGCAAAAGAAAGATGGCTAGAATCAAGGGGGAGATTCCCAACCGGGAATCTAAAGGTAAATTTACAGTATTTGAAAATCCATTATTTACCTTGAATAATATGATTGAACCTTATAAATTAGTTAAAGCAAACATTAGTAAATTGGAACAAGAAGATGAAATATTGAAACATAATGTCAAAATGCTAGAAAGTCTAATTCATAATCTTGCTAATTCTAAAAACCCAGAATATCATTACAATTATGATGTGACTTAGATGATTACTTTTCTTGCTTGTTTATTTTATTATGCTTTGAATTAGGATTGATTAGTTTTAGGGACTAAAACGATTAACTGAAATTTGAACAACATAGTATTGGGTGGAGGTGAGATGATAGTACGTTAGGGAAGCCTTTTCTAATAGGGTCAAGTATACACTACTTGGTCTCTTTAGACTGGTGAAACTAGCCGAAGCTACCGATCCAAGACCCAAACTAGTTAGACCAGAATTTACCAAAAAGTAATTTTGAAGATGAAATTTCATTAAAAGGCTTTGTCTAGGAAAGGGTTGATGATCCAATAAGGTTACGGCCAAAGAAGGCCTTGTGCCTCGCCAAGACCTAGAAGTCAATTTTTGAAATTCAAATACAATTTACTCTTTGTTAAATTCGAAGCTAACACAAATTTTCAGTTAATTTTAGATTCAAATATCTCTTTTCAAAATAAATTTAAATTGCATTTAAAAATTAATTTAACTTTTAAAAATTAATCATGGCCTTTTTAAATTAAATCTTTCTATTAAAATATTTATCTCACAAAACCCATAAGGTTAACATGTTTGATCACATAGAACTGGGTGAGATATCTAGGACCTAAGAGTATATGTCACTATCATCTTAAATAAAACTCAAAGTGCTTTCAAAATTTTTCAAAATTATCTCTATTTTTTCAAATTAATTCAGTTTACTGTACCCTACTTTTTCAACTCTAACAGTTTTTTCAAAATATTGAATTTCATGTTAAATATCACAATAGACTTGTTTTAAATAGAATCTAAGGCTTGTTTGATTTAATTATTAATTGGTCAAAATAGTCAACTCTAGTCAACATTGAAATCCCTTAAGGAACTTAGATAAAAGTCAGATTGTGTCGGATACAGGGGGAGTTCTTCTTAATCTTTTTTTCGAAAAATTCAGATTTTTCAAAAACTTTATGCTCTAAAACTTATTATCATCTCAAAATAAGGTTTTCAAAAATTGATTCAAAATCCTCGTATATTACTATCTCTTTGAAAAATTATCATCATTTCAAAATGATTTTCGAAAACTGTGCTTTCATTCCAAGTTGTGTTTTCAAAAATTATCTTCTTAAAAACTATCATACTTCAAAGTTATTCTTTTGCTTTTGATAAACCCTAAAGACACAAAGGAGGTCTACTTAATGATCTACAAGGACTCCGAGGATTTGTCAAATTTAGGGGGAGTCTAAACCAAAAGAAATTATTTCTAACAAGTATTTTCTTTGGCAATTATTGTTTATTATTCTTTTGATCTGAACTGAACCCTAAGAACGCAGAGGAAGAATACTTGTGGTCAACAAGCTTCCAAGGACTGTGTCAAGTTTAGGGGGAGGTCAAATTAAAAGAGTTATTAAAAATTTCTAAATAATATATTTCCATACACTATATTTTCCAAATTGTGTCTAAAACATAAGTAATTTGTCTTACAAAAAATTATTATTTTAAAATGTTTTTGTGGCTTATAAAATTAAAAATAATATTTGCTTGAGTCTTGAGAATTTCCAGGACACTTAGGAAATGTTGTTATAGTTAACAAGATTTTCTGGGATTGTGTCAGACTGGAAAAGAAACCAAGTCAAGTAAAGTATTATGTTTTCAAAAATAATTTTTCTATTCCTTAAAATATTATGTTCAAAAGTACTTATAGTTTTCAAAAATGGATAATATCTTTTCAAAAGTACTTCTATTTTTCAAAATATAATGTTTTCAAAAGTACTAGTACTTGTCAAGGCAATAGTGTTCTAAGTGCGTGAACATTCTAAAAGATTTGCCTACAAATATAAAATATTTTTTTAGTGCAATTTAAAGCTTCTTGCTATGCATTCAAGAATTATGCTAAGGATTTTTATGTTTTCAAAACTCATAAGCTCTGATACACAAATTTTAAACTTCCTTCAAATATATTTTTCAAAAGTTCTTTATTGATATATGACCAAGGGAGAGAGTAGAAAAAGTTAAAATCATGAGGGAGCTTTGTGCAATGTTTCAGTCTTGCAATTGGAAATGGTCTAAAAAGAAGAGTTTCACACTAAGGGAGAGAGAAAGAAAGAGAGAAAACAAACCTTAAATTTTTATTCAAAAATTTCTAAGTATTTCTAAGTGTTTCAAATTTTTTCCTTAGTAAACAAAATTTGTCTGAGCAAAAACTTTTTGAAAATTTTGGCAAATGTTTCTAAGTAAAAATTTTTATGAAAAACTTGTCTTTTAAAATACCCAAAGTGTTTCCAAGAAAATTCTTAATTTTTTTCCCAAAGTTGAATTTTCTTTGGGATATTTGGCTTCAAAAATGGAAATTTTGCCTAAGTTTTTTAAAGCCTTGTAAGTAAAAGTTTTTTAAAATTTAGGCCTGCAAAACTTTTCAAAAGGGAAATTATCTATGTGTAAAAGGTTTTGCTAGTAAAAATGCTTTTACTCTATTTTTGAAAAACACTTTGTCAACAACATGAAGAACTTAGAAAAACTCAAAACTCCCTATTAGAAACCTTGTTCGCCCATGTATGTTTTTGATATATGCCAAAGGGGGAGGAAAGGTCAAAGTTAAGTATTTTAAGTGTGTTATAACATAAGTATTCAGGGTTTTAGGGGGAGTATGAGAAATAAAGAATTTTTTTTCAACTCTATATTTATTCTGTTCATAAACAGTTATACTTCATTGTTTACATTATGTTCTTAACTGTTATAAGTTTTTACTTAACTTTGAATTGTGTTCCATAAATCAAAAAGGGGGAGATTGTTGGTGCAGGAAGCACCATATCGAACCTTGTTTTGATATTGGCAAAGGGTTCAAAGTTAAGTATTATTTGTGATCTAACAACGTTATTCAAGTGTGTAGGAAAAGTCCTAGCGAAGGGCTGCTAGGCACCTGGCGAAGGACTGCCAGGAAACAAAGTCCTAGCGAAGGGCTGCTAGGCACCTGGGGAAGGAATGCCAGGATACAAAGCCCTAGCAAAGGACTGCTAGGCACCTGGCGAAGGGCTGCCAGGAAACAAAGTCCTAGCGAAGGGATGCTAGGCACCTGGCGAAGGAATGCCAGGGTACAAAGCCCTAGCGAAGGACTGCAAGGCACCTGGCAAAGGAATGCCAGGGTACAAAGACCTAGCGAAGGACTGCTAGGCACCAGGCGAAGGACAGCTTGGTACTGAAGACCTGGCGAAGGACAGCTAGGCACCTGGCGAAGGACTGCTGGGCAAAAGTCCAACCGGAGGAGCCGGTTGGCATCAGGTAAATTCTCCTGAGAGGAGTAGGTGAGGACGCGTTCTCCGTCGAGGGAACAGTAGGCGTCGGTTCGACCTAGGGCTCCATTTGGGAGACCCAAAGTTAAAACCAAGACAGCTAAGGCTATATAAAACTAACATATTATTGCTTTATGTTGTTTTGGACTAACCCTGGATGCAGGACCAAAGGAACGAGTGTCTGCAGCTCAGAGAGCCTCAAAGGAGTGAGGCAGTAGCTGAGTAGGGCTCCCGGAGTGTCCCGAGCGCCCCCAAGGTGACTACAAAACAGATGAAGCAAAAGAAGTGCTTCGACAGCTCATGGGCGGGGCGCCCCGGATGGTCCGGGCGCCCCCAGGTCAAGCCAACGAAGCAAGCCAGCGAGAAGCCAACAAGATAAGAGCCTGACCCGGTCAACCCGGGCGCCCCCAGCGTCCCGGGCGCCCCAGTCAAGATCTGATCCCGAGTTTGAAGGGATCAGAGCTGACCGAGTGCAACTCGAATCAGTTGACACGTGGGGGGCACCCCCGACGTTTCGGGCGCCCCCAGGGGCTATAAATAGGCCCTCGACCCCAAGGCTTCAAACAATCAATTCTTCCAACGCATTCACGCTCTTCTGCTCTCGCGCTCTGCTCCGAAAACCTCCCGACTTGACATTCAAGCGCCGACGACGACCCACTGCTCCAAAAATACTATCTACATTGGGCGTCGGTAAAGAAGAGTTAATTTTAAGTTTACAGCACTAATTTTGTAATACAATCTTGTAAACTGTTTTTGCGAACATATAGAATTGCCCACAGAAAATGGTCAACGACCGTGGGCCTTGGAGTAGGAGACGACCGCGACTCCGAACCAAGTAAAAAACCTTGGTGTTTGCGTGTGTTTGATTCATATTTCCGCTACGTAAATTCTCTTATTTTTAATCCGAACATTTTACGATATTCACCCCCCCCCCTCTATCGTCTCTCTCGACCCAACACTTCGTCTCTGCCTCTCATCAGATAAAGCCATGTACAGTGGGTGTACTCATCAATAAAAGAGAAAAAGTATCGGTAGTCATCCAAAGAAGGCACAGGAGAGGCACCCCATACATCTGAATGAACAAGGTCAAACGGGGACGAGCTTTTATTCACAGACTCAGAAAAATGTGTTCTACAATGTTTGGATAACTGACAAATTTCACATTAAAGAGACTCAAAAGAAATAGACGAGAAGAAACTAAGAAATGGGACCTTTAATGACCGAAAAGATAAATGTCCCAAACGAGAATGCCATAACAGAATTTCTTGATGCTTATTCTCTGAACACTGGGTTGTAGACTTCAGAGCAGATGTTGTTCCAAGATGATAGTAATAAAGACCTCCTACTTCATGGTCAGTCTCAATCGTTTGCTTGGTCTCGAAATCCTGAAAGACACAATGATCAGAGAAAAAAGTTACTGAGCAGTGGAGTTGTTTAGTAATACTACTAACAGAAAGTAAATTAAGAGAAATGGAGGGGACATGAAGTGCAGAGGATAGGATAAAATGGTCTGCCAGTTGTATGGAACCTTTTCCAGCAACAGTAGTTTTGGTGCCATCAGCAATGGTCACTTTATCCTGCCCAGAAGACAAAGAGTAGGAAATGAAGGAATTAGCAAGATTTGTCATATGATCCGTAGATCCTGAGTCAATGACCCAGGGGCTATAAGATCTTGGCCCATCAATACTTAACTCCAGGCCACGGATACCTGTGTGCGCTTGAGACGAATTGGTAGAGACATAGGATGAAGTCTGAAGTCTAAAGTCGCATTAAAAGAAGCTGAAGATTGGCAATATTCGTAGATGACAACTCAATATTAGAAGGTACTGAGGAATCAGTAGTCTCCCCATCCACTAATTTCTGGGAAGCAAGATTCCCACGACTAGGAACCTTTTTGTCATTGTATTTGAATTTTTCAGGTTTTTTTCTAGATATTTCTCCCAACAAAAATCTGAATCATGATTAGTCCTCTTGCAGTGCCGACAAAATTTTCCACCTTTTCCTTTTATTCCCCCAGACTTGAGCTTGTTAGAAGAACCGACAAAAGCAGATGTCTCCGCAATTGGAGTGCTTGCTGCAGAGATATTACCTTTGTTGTTCATGGTCTTTCTCCTGCCTTCCTCACTCAGAATTTTGTAGTAGACTTGTTCTAGAGAGGGAGTAGGATTGAGACTAAGAATTTTTTTCTTTTAAACTTTCAAACTCTGCAGAAGCTTCGGAAGCTTCGGAGATCTCTGATGATCATCAGTAAAAATCCAATTATCCATCCTGTAGTAGTCAAACTCATCCCATAGCCCTTTTAGAACAGCAAAATAATTTGTGACAGACATAGAACCTTGCTCAAGTTTAAAAATATGACTACTTTGCTCAAGTTTAAAATTTTGACTACTTATCTGATAAGTACGCAGCATATCATGTTTGCGTCCATACATCTGCTCCAGTATCCTCCACATATCAACAACTGTTCTGTTATAAAGAATGACATGTTTGATGTCAAAGCTAACATAATTGAGTATCCAAGTCATTACCAGAATGTTGTCACGCCTCCAAGTATGAAAGATAGGATCTTTTTCATCTGGTTTCACTCTAGTACCGTGAAGAATATCAAGTCTATCATGGCCTTCTACATAAAGTTCAACAGCAACTGCCCACTATGCATAATTTGTCTCGGTCAATTTTCCGAGATTATCTGAAGATCAGTTCCTCCTGATCCTGTCATTGTGAAAATTAGTTGTACCTGTCCAGAAGAAGCCAAAGGATCTGTAGACAACCCAGAACTTTCTCCAGAAGTGTCTACCATACCAATTGACAAGAAGGAAGAGGCTTTATCAAGCTTGGCAGGCGGTCGCGCGAGGAACGGTTGCAGCCTCGAAGAGGGGGATTAGCGAGAATGGCTCGTGAGAAGAAGCTTCGAAGAAGCCTGCTGAGAAGAGTGACCCCTAGGCTCGCGCGTCGCGAGGGAAGAGGATCGACGTCGGGCTCGCGCGTCGTAAAGGAAGAGCAGCGACGTCGGCGTCGGGGTCGCGCGTCACGAAGGAAGAGCAGCGACGTCGGTGTCGGGCTCGCGCGTCATGAAGGAAGAGCAGCGACGTCGGGCTCGCGTGTCGCGAAGAAAGAGCAGCGATGTCGGCGTCCGCGAAGAGCAGCGCTAGCAAGAAGGCAAAGAAGAGACGAAGGCAAGAAGGCAAAGACGAGAGGGAGCGACGGCGCCGCGCCGTATAGGAGGAAAAAAAATTAGGGTTTTGAAGAGTCTGGCTCTGATACCATGTTGGAGAAAAAAACTCTTCAAAACTTAATTAAAACAAGATTATGTACACAACTTATATAGTTTGTAGCCTGCAAAACCCTAATAGAACAAGATAGAAAAAAAGACCTAACTACCTCTGCAACTCACAATAATTTTTAATAAAGAATGATAGTGGAAAACTGCAAGCAATCAACACATAAGGACTCTAGAAATAAATAAATAAAATAATTCACAAATACACCTCTTAGAAATCACAAAGCTGTTGGAGTTGTTTGAAATCACAAAGCTGTTAAAGCAATCTGCAACACCTTTTCCCTCATATCTTACTCATGGAATCATTTTCCTTGTTACACAAAAGGATAAGTTGATGTGTTCGCATATACACTCAAAAGATTCTTAAACAATTTGGCTAATGCATAAAGAGTTAAAGGCTTATTAAAGAAAATTGTTAGATAAATAATTTTGGTAATGTTCATGTTCTGCATGATAAATTGCTAATTTACCAGGAGGCATTAATGTTAAACAAAATGATAGCCATGTCAGAAGGAATATCTTTGTTGAATGATAAAGTATTGAGAGACATTAATGTTAAACAATAGGTTACCCATGCCAAAAGGGAATATCCTCATTAAATCACATAAGAAAATCCCAGTCGTAGAATAAAATACTATGAAGGCTATTTAAGAGATTTGAGTAAAACAAAAAGAGATCAACTTTATCTAAACAATAAACAATCCTACTTGTAAAATACAATAAAGGAGGCACTTAAGTAGATAATAAAATATATAGATGCAGAAATATGATAAGAAAAGCGCAGAGTTAAGAATAGTTATCCGGTTAAAACGTCGGCGTGCCGACTGTCCTTAGAGAATTGATTGCCGCCCTACGATGCAAAGGCTCCCGGCAAAATTCCCCCAAGATCCGACAACCACGCAGCGTCGTAGGTGCACTCCAAGACGATCGCTGCCCGCGGAGACAACCTCAGATCGCACAAGGCTTCCCCAAAACCGAAACAGGAAGAAGAAAAGAAACTCGAAAGGAGAAAACCGTTGATCGCTCAGAGGGAGAAGGAGAGAAGAAAGCAGTGAATCTTCTGCTTCTTCCCCTTCTCCTTCTATAGATCCGAAGAGGCAAACCTTTGCCTCTTCTCTATGAGGAATCGCGACCACGCGAAGCGAGGAGTCGCGTCGAGCGTCGCTGGGAAGGGCGCGGTTTCTCAAAAAAAAAGAATAAAAAGAAATAAAAAGAAAGAAAAAATAAAACCAAACCAAATTGGGTTAGGAATCAAACCGAACCGAAATCTGCAAAACCAAACCGGGCCGCCCGCAAGCGCGAGGCTCACGGGCTGGGGATTTGCACCCCCCTGCGCGCGATAATCACGTGCGTCGCGCCCGATTTATGGATTTCCGGCCCAGACCCCCTGGTTTGGGCTCAACCTGTGCATGCATGTAGGTCCCCCTAAGCCATCTAAGCATGGTTAGAATGACTTCATATATAAGATATTCCAACTTCGATAGCTTAGTAATGTAGGACTAAACTTCCTTCAATAAATTTAAAATTCCAAACAAAATTCAACACTGCTTTCGGCTGTTCTTCCTCCTCTATTGTCCCACTCAGCTCAGCCCCACGTAACATTAATTTTAGTTCATCTTCTGTGACATATGGCTGACTGCATGTACAAACAACCAATAAGAATAAGAATCCACAACAAGAATTTCCGTCTCAAAACTGATTATATCACCGGATTCCAAGAAGAGAGTATATATATTATATGGGCTGCAGTATATTACTGAGTTCTAGCCACCACTGTGCAATTAGTTTAAGAATTAATTTTGACACAATTAATAAGATCTTAGTTTTCTGGAAGTTAAAATCTGGTTGATATCTCTTTACTGAATGTTAAGATTGCAACTTCAACACTGAATGGAAGAACTTAAAATGAAATAAGTGCTGATGTTTTTTTGATCAGAGAGTAAGGAAACCCACAACACTAATATTATTCCTGGGTACTCGGAAAAACAGATTGAAATTTTATTTTACAAGGTAAAGTTACTACATTATTATACATATAAATGAATCCTTACAATCACAATTTAAAAGGCCCAGAATAAACTCAATCAATCAGTAAGCAGATGGTAAGAGTTTGTTAGATAAAAATATTATCAGGTGATAAAGAATTGGTATGACTTTAGAGATGTAATATATCTCTTACCTTGTACCTTTTTGCATCAGCAGCTTCAAAATTCCCATCGACAAAAAGGTGACAACTCTTCCAACAGGATACAGGACTACAGAAAGCCAAGCAACCGGCCTGATCTAAATGCATCATAACTTTAGCACTGATTAGCTGTCTCATAAAATACCACAGGAAGCACATCCTAGTTCAACTTCACTCCTGAAGGCTGAACCAACTACTCACCTTACAATAAACCTAGCTACCTCTGTGGCACTATGAACAGCTACACTTTTTGGAGTAATTTCAGTGAGCAACAAAACAGATATGACATTTTGGACGAGTGCCATGTTTGATAGACATAGCAAAATTATCAGAAAATTGAAGTTCAAAAGTGGTTAGCATGAAATTATGGATGCTTGGGATTTGTAATAGTCAGAGTTAAAATCATAATATATGTACTAAATCCGCTAACTGAGGTCTGTTAAAAACTTAACATACATTACAATTTTCAATAAGTGCAACTGTTTTACACACAACATGGTCAGCTATGCACGATAACCAACAGGTCTTAGAGATTTGTGTGAAATAATTATAAAAGGGGCCAGGGAATACCGTCATAACTGCTGTAGCAGAACTAACGCCAGCTTCACCAAAAATTGCAGTCGTTGCTTCCGTAACAAGTGCTGTTGCACCAATTTTAACCACTCAGTGTACACAAGACAACACCCAATGAAAATAAATACCGATGTTGCTGTGATAATAAAATAGAAACAAAGGTCCAAAAAGTGACTAAAAAGGCATTTATATACGTTGTACCAATGAGAATCGTAGTGAGAAATCGAGTAACATCATTACGGAGCATTCTGAAGACACCATTCTCAGGTTCTTTTTAAGCCAACTCTCGAACCTGCAAAAAGAACCATTAAGCTTGAATTAGCAGCATCACTGAAGCACAAGTTCTGAAAATGGATATCAGTGCAGTACCTTCGAAGGCGGACAGACCCAGAAGCGCTGTCAAAATCAATCCCTGGTCCTTCAGTACTTGAAGAATCTGGAGCACCTTCGGCCATGCTCTGACAAGACTCACTCTATTAGATGTCAAAATCCCGATCGTGGCATCCACTGCGGCTACTAACGCGACAGTCCTTTTGCACCTTATCGCAAGTACCCCACAAGCAAACGCGACGAGGACGATGCAGAACCCATCTCGACTGTTCCTATCGACAGCAGAAGTAGAGGTGAAAGGAGACTGTTGTACCAAAAGGAATTTAAATATCTTCACAATTACATGATATTGTCCACTTTGAACCTAAGCTCTCATGATTTTGCTCTTGAGCTCTCCCAAAAGGCCTCATGCCAATGGAGATATCATTATTCCTTATAAGCTTATGATCTTTTCCCACCCCTGGCCAGTGGATTTTTGTCTTTCCCAGGATTCGAATCCTAAACCTCCAAGCTTATGTACTAGAGTTTATGAATCCTGGTAACCAATTGAGCCACCATCAAGTTTTTTAAGATGAGGGGTTGTGTTTTTTACATAAGCAACGCATCCGAACACTCTCAAGTGGGCAAGATGTGACTTTCTCCACATCTAGGCTTCAAATGGAGTGTGTTCTCCTAGCACCTTAGTTGGGAGACGGTTTAGCAGATAGACAGCATGCCTAACCGCTTCTCCCCAGAACCTTGCGGGCATATTTGTACTCTTGAGGAGAGATCTTGCCATGGCCATCACGGTGTGGTTGCGGCGCTCCACGACATCATTCTGTTGAGGTGTGTAGGGAGCCGTGAGGTGTCACTCGATTCCTTCATTTTCACAGAATCGGGTAAACTCTGTGGATAGGAACTCACCGCCTCGATCTATCCGGAGTGTTCTAATCTTGTACTCAGTCTTGTTCTCTGCAGGAATTTGAAGTTCTTGAATGCTTGGAATGCATCACTCTTTGCTGCCAATACAAACACCCACATCCACCTAGTGAAATCATCCACAATTAGAAGAAAATACTTGTTACCGGCAAGTGTACATGGTGAGATTGGCCCGCAAATATCAGCATGGAGAAGTTCTAATGGCTTCTTTGCTCTAAAGTTTGTGTAGGATCGATGCACGTGAGAGGGGGGGTGAATCACGTGACTTTTTAAAAAAGTAAATCAGAGTGCTTTAAAAAGCGTGCACAGCGGAAATGAAAGAGACGAAAAACAAACACACAAACACGAACGATTTTTACTTCGTTCGGAGCCTTCGGCGACTCCTACTCGAAGGCCCAGGTCCCTCGGACCTTTCCGTTGGGCAATCTACTAAAACTCTCTATCGGTCAACCCCGATAGAGTAGGCGAGTACAAATGAATTGAAAGTGTGACAACCCCACACTTTCAAGTAATTAAGTGCAATAAAGTATTAAAAGAAATTCTTCTTTTTACCGACGTCCGGAGTAGGTCGACTCTTTCGGGGCAGCGGGACGTCGTCGGCTCGAAGTGTAACGTTTCCGGAGCAAGGCGCGAGCGTAGAAGAACTTGAAAGCTTTGGAAGAAGTGTTGTGTTTGAACCTTGGTCGAGGGGCTCTATTTATAGCCCTGGGGGCGCCCGAAACGTCCGGGGCGCCCCTCTGCGTGGCTGCCGATCCGCAGCCCTCTCGGTCAAGCACTTGATCTCTTTATCTTCGGGATCACCTTTGACTGGGGCGCCCGACGCGCGCGGGGCGCCCGATTTGACCAGTCAAAGCCACATCTACTTGGCTTCGCGAGGGTGATCTTCGGCAGTTGGCAGTGAGGTGGCACAGGGGGCGCCCGAGACATGCGGGGCGCCCGACCCGCGCAGCTGTAGGGGCGTTTACCTCTCTGCTGACTTTGGGTTGACTCTGGGGCGCCCGACACATCCGGGGCGCCCTGCTCAGCTACGGCCTCACTCCTTTGAGGCTCTCTGAGCTGCAGAATCATAGTCCTTTGGTCCTGCATCCAGGGTTAGTCCAAAACAAGGCTAGCACAATTTTATATGGACTAAAATAAGATACAATTCTAAGTTAATTAGATCCTGTCTCCCAGACCAGGATCTAACCAGGACTCAACTTAGATCACCTAAATGGGTCTAAGTTGGACCGCGCCTAAAGTCCAAGATTGGACTCGTCCTCACTGGGTCGCTCCTCCAGTGACTTACCTTACTTACCCATTGTGCAGCTCTGCTTGACTTCTTGACCCTACCAGGACTTCCTGCCAAGGCTCAACCACCTTGGTCTTCCTGCCAAGTCTCAACCAACTTGGTCTTCAGCCAGTTGTCAGGTCCCGCGGACCCAACTGGACTTTCCGCCAGGACTCAACCATCCTGGACTTCAGCCTGGTGTCTGGTCCTAAGTCTTTCTGCACACTTGGTAAAGAGGTTAAACACACACAACCCTAACTTTAACCACTTTGTCATACATCAAAACCCGAGTTTGACCGTCAGTGCAAACTGCACCAACAATCTCCCCCTTTTTGATGTAATGACAACTTAGGTTAAAGTTAGAGAAAAACTAGCAGATACATGCAAGTAAATAAGCATGAAGGTACATGGTGCAAAAATTAAGTAGCAAACAGAATTAAGTAGCACACAGAATTAAATAGCAAACAGAATTAAGTAGCAAACAGAATTTTCTAAGCTTTAACCCTACTCTCCCCCTTTGTCATTCATCAAAAAACATACTTATATTAAGTTACGGAGAGTCGGATTCAAAATTAAGTGATAGGGAATACTAGACTTAGGCAAAATAGATTAAGTAAGATAAAATAGCCTAAGTGAAAAAAAACTCCCCCTAAATTAATTTTTCAAAACTAACAGATAGTTTTCAACAACATTATTTTTAAATGAATTTGAAATATTTTCAAAGTTTAAAAAGGAGATTTGCAAGACCCAAAAATACGGATTGTTCAATGTTAAATAGGAATTGCAAGGAACTATTTATTTTGCAAAAGTATTTTGACCTCAACTCCCCCTGGACCAAGTAATGATTGTGGTCCCTTTTCATATGTCTAACTCTAGTTACTGACTAACTATCTAGATGATAGTAGTGTTCACTGAGTTAGTCAAGTCAAGTAATAATGTCTAGCTCAGCTTTTAAGGCAAGACTACTTGACATGATCACTGTAACGTTGGTATTTTACGCCCAGACTTATTGTGATGCACTGACTTTAAGCATTCGGAAGTCCAGGCAGAGTCCTATGCATCTCACAACCGTTCTATGTTTTTGCAAGCACAAACAAGTTAATCTTAATGTGTTTTGTGAGATGCGGCTACCTAAAACTATAGGTTCATGCAATTCTAGGGGTCAGAGCCTAGGCTAAGTCCATTTTCGAAAAAGCCCTAGTTTTGAAAGGGGTAGTTTTTGAGATAAAACTAAGTAAAAAAACTTTTCAAAGTTAAAGTAATATTTTTTTTTTTAAAAAAAAACATTTTAAAAGACATTTTAAGTTCAATTTAAAATTGAAAATCCAAAGACTAAATGATTCTATTCTACTAAGCATAACCCTAATTTAATTTAGAAAAAAAATAAACAAACCAAGCTAAGATTAGCATAGTTCAAGTAGAAGTCTAGTACAAATCAACAGAAGTCAACCCTATTCAGTAGGGGTAGTCAAATGGGTACATGTCCAAGTCATCTAAGAGGAGGGACCAGGAGGATCAAATGGGCCCGGCTGCCATGCATCAAATCGTGCCATGATCTCATGGTACTGTGCATTCCAGGCTTCTCTATCAGCTGTGAGGGTACTCATAATGTTGTTGTAGTAGCCTAAGTTTGTCTCTTGGTCTTCAATATGGTACACTTCCACTTCTTCTCTGAGGCTCTGGACGTGCGTCTCGAGTCGTGTAACTCTCTCGTACAAGGTCGGTGGAGCGGGCTGATCTACCTCTGCTGCTAAGTCGGCAATGTCGACCTCGACCTCCTCGTCGGCAATGTCCTGTGCGGCTGGTCGGCGTCGCCAAGTCAGAACCCCGGTGCCCGAGACGTCTATACCGGCTAAAGAAAAGTTTCTAAATCCTATCTCGTCGAATTCGGTCATTGTGGTAATCTCGCCGTCAGCGATATTTCGGCCGTGGTGGTGGAGGATAGAGGTGATGACATGGCAGTAGGGAGTGCGGATCCGCCCCTTAGTGGATACACTAGAGGCATGTAGGATACAGTGGAAGAGGTGAAGGCCTATATCTATGTCCAGATGGTGGATAAGGGCATAGAGAAGAAAAGTGTGAAAGGGTTTCATGGTGGCTGTGTCCCTAGTGGACAAAGGAAGGATGCAACGGACAATTACTCTGTAGAGAGCGTAGTCCTGAATCGGGAGTCGGGTGGAGTGGAACTGCCCTCCTGCAGGGTCCATGGCTTCCCCAAAGAAATAGTTGTATAAGGTGTTCAGGTCAATATGAGAGTAGGGGGCGTCGAAAGGCGGGTTCCTTGGAGGGTAGCAACAGAAGATGGACTGAGATGGTCGGAGTCCCAAAAATCGGTTCAGTAGGGTAGGAGTGATGCTCAAGGGCATTCCTTGAACGGTAGTGACGAAGCTCAAGTGGTCTTGCCTAATTATGTTGTTATAGAATTCTGCACATAGGGTGTTGTTGATCGAATGTGTGCAGAATACGAGGTTATCTAGTTGATAGAAGTTAATTGCGGACATTGCGACTGGACAGGATTGGGAGAAGAAATGACGGTTAAGGTAGCTTGTTTTAATCGGAATGTAGGTGGTTTGTGCGAACTTGTTACAAAGTGCTAGGTTAGGAAATCTAGGGTCGGGACTGGGCTCATTACCGGGGTTCGACTGAACTGCTCGGCGTTTTCTAAGTGTAGAAAAAATAAGTGATTAAAGATAAATAAGGAGTGTGCAAAAAAAATTTGTAATTTAAGAAAAATTAATTGCACAACTAAATTTCATACCTTGGAGGCATGGTTGAGGCAAGGGAAGGCTTAGGTTCACTTGATCCACAAGAATGAGGCAAAGGGAAGAAGGAGTGTGAGATGTGGTGTGGGAAATGAGGGAGTCTCGGGTCCCTTTTATAGAGGTTGATGGGGGGGCGCCCAACGGGTCACGGGCGCCCTTTACGGGTTGGTTTTGCCTCGGGCAGGGAAAAGGTCTGCAGGGGCGCCCGACAGGTCACGGGCGCCCTCCTCAAAAGCTGTTTGTCAACAGCTTTTGACTGCTTTAATCAGCGTGGGGGACAGGAGCGTATAGGGGCGCCTGACAGGTTACGGGCGCCCTTCTCGAGTCGGTCAAATGCAGCTTTTGCTGCTTAGACTGGAGCTGGTACCTTTTCAGTGTTGACAGGGGCGCCCGACAGGTTACGGGCGCCCTAGGTACCAGACTTTTGACTGTTTTGACCAGGTTTGACTACGTTAATCATAGTTTGACCATGATTATGAAAGCACAAGCAAGGTTGTTTAATTTTAATTTTAATTTAAATTTGAATTTTAATTTTGATTTTAATTTGAATTTTAATTTTAATTTGAATTTTAATTTTAATTTTAATTTGAATTTTAATTTTAATTTGAATTTGAATTTTAATTTTAATTTTAATTTGAATTTTAATTTTAATTTGAATTTGAATTTTAATTTGAATTTGAATTTTAATTTGAATTTTAATTTTAATTTTAATTTGAATTTTAATTTTAATTTTAATTTAAATTTGAATTTGAATTTTAATTTGAATTTGAATTTGAATTTTAATTTGAATTTGAATTTTAATTTTAATTTGAATTTGAATTTGAATTTTAATTTGAATTTGAATTTTAATTTGAATTTGAATTTGAATTTGAATTTTAATTTGAATTTGAATTTTAATTTGAATTTGAATTTTAATTTTAATTTTAATTTGAATTTGAATTTTAATTTGAATTTTAATTTTAATTTGGTTATCCTTATTCATCTCACTCGGTCTAAGTTATCAATCAAGGGAGTCCTATGATTTTGTGAGATGGTTTTGAGTTTGATTAGAAAAGTTAATTTGACCTTGTGTTAGATCCAAGTTTAACACGTAGTAATTTAAAAGTGCACTTCAATAATTGGCTTCCAGGCCATGGCGAGGCACAGTGGCCTTCTTTGGCCGAAGCCTTATTGGAGCAACAACCGTTTTCTAGTCAAAGCCGCTTAAAGAAGTTGAACTTTTAACTTACTCATTGAAAACCTTGGTACTAAATAGTACAAGATTCAAATTAACTTTGAAGCTAATCCTAAGTGCCCACCTGGGCAGAGGCTGATTTTAAGGTGCCAACTAGTTTGGAGCCTCCTCCTAAATTGTAGACTGGGTGTCTAGGGTCAATGTAATGGATGTCCCTTTTTGGGACATAAAATTGATTCTGACCTACTTGCTTTGTTAGATAAGCTTTCGGAACCCACGCTTTTCGTTGATTTTTGCGGGGGTGGATAAAGGAGATAAAGGATCTTTGGTTCGATCTTGATTTATATCCTATCCCAGATTTGTTGTACATGCCCTTTTGTGATCCAAGAATAAGGTCAAGGTTCTTGGATCGGGTTGTGAAAGTTGCTAGTAGATCCTTAAGTTTTAGGACTTCGCCCTTTAGGGTTGAGTTTTCAGTTTCAATCTCAATTAATTTTTGATTTTGAGTTTGTTTAGTTAATGTTCTAGTATTAATTAATTGCTCCTTAAGGTCTTGATTTTCCTTAAGGAGCTGGTCATTTCTAGATTCAGTTTCAAGCAATTTTTTATTTAAAACAGAAATAATTTTAAAGAACTTTTCATTTACTGAATCTAAATATACCTTTGTAGAGCCGTCTGAAAATAGTCCGATCTCTTGGCTCGACTCGTATTCGGAATCCTCGTCTTGATCTGAGTCTGATTCTGGTCCGGTTGCCATCAGTGCGAGGTAGCTTGCGTTCTTTTGATGTTCATCGTCGGAATCGTCCGAGCTTTCATCCCATGTGGCTTGAAGAGCCTTCTTCTTTTTGTTCTTAGTGGGTTGGTCCTCTTTCTTGTAAGGGCATTCATGTTTGAAGTGCCCTTTTCTGTTACAGCCGAAGCAGATCATTTTGCTTTTACCTTCAGTGCTGTAGGGCTTCACTACCTTTTGAATGTCTTTCTTTGAAAATTTGTTCTTCCTTCTGGTGAACATTTTTCTTACCAAGTTCACCAGTTGTTCTTCTTCATCAGAGCCTGACTCATCTTCAGGTTCTTCTTGGACTTTTCTCTTTGATTTGGCTTCCTTTGGTGAACCTGCAAATAAAGCTAGCCCTTTCTCGGCCTTGGCGTTAGTCTGTTCGTGCAGTTCTAATTCACAAAACAATTCATCTAAATTAATTTTAGAAAGGTTCCTAGAAATTTTATAAGCATCTATAATAGATGCCCATAGTGAATTTCTAGGGAATGCATTTAAAGCGTACCTTATGATGTCCCGGTTCTCCTGTTTGTGCCCGATCATGTGGAGTCCATTCAGTATGTCCTTGATCCGGGCGTGGAGTTGACTTGCAGATTCTCCTTCCTGCATTTTTATATTAAATAACTTATTTAAAAGTAAATCCCTTTTTGTTACCTTGGCATCAGAGGTGCCTTCATGTAGTTCAATTAATTTGTCCCATAGCTCCTTTGCTGAGTCAGTTGGTCCAATTCTGTTTAGCTCCTCTTTGGTAAGTCCGCACTGGAGGGTGTTCTGGGCTTTGAACTCGGTCTGAGCCTTTTTCTTCATCTCCGAGTTCCATCTGTCGGGCCTAAGTGGAGCATTATTTCCCTCATCCATTGGCGGTGTGTAACCTGTTTGAACTGCAAACCACTGATCCATGTCGGTCTTCAGATAAACCTCCATCCTTCTCTTCCAGTAGGGAAAGTCTTCCCCATTAAAGAGAGGAGGGCGGGCAGTGCTATAGCCTTCACCTTGAGCCATCTGAAATAGACTACACAAAAACTTGTCCCAAGACTAAGTCTTGGATTAGTAGTGTGGTAGAAAAAGGAGAAGAGAGAGAAAAAGTGACTCGAAATGGTGTTGCACCAAATTCGAGTAAAATCAAACGAACGGAAAAAATAATCCAAATCTAGGCAACAATACCTAATTTAGATCAAGTGTAGCGAAAAACCAAAACTTGAAAAAAACTGGATTTCCCCCGGCTCTTATGGTGGTTGCACCGATACAGAGCGAACTTGGCTCTGATACCACTTGTAGGATCGATGCACGTGAGAGGGGGGGTGAATCACGTGACTTTTTAAAAAATTAAATCAGAGTGCTTTAAAAAGCGTGCACAGCGGAAATGAAAGAGACGAAAAACAAACACACAAACACGAACGATTTTTACTTCGTTCGGAGCCTTCGGCGACTCCTACTCGAAGGCCCAGGTCCCTCGGACCTTTCCGTTGGGCAATCTACTAAAACTCTCTATCGGTCAACCCCGATAGAGTAGGCGAGTACAAATGAATTGAAAGTGTGACAACCCCACACTTTCAAGTAATTAAGTGCAATAAAGTATTAAAAGAAATTCTTCTTTTTACCGACGTCCGGAGTAGGTCGACTCTTTCGGGGCAGCGGGACGTCGTCGGCTCGAAGTGTAACGTTTCCGGAGCAAGGCGCGAGCGTAGAAGAACTTGAAAGCTTTGGAAGAAGTGTTGTGTTTGAACCTTGGTCGAGGGGCTCTATTTATAGCCCTGGGGGCGCCCGAAACGTCCGGGGCGCCCCTCTGCGTGGCTGCCGATCCGCAGCCCTCTCGGTCAAGCACTTGATCTCTTTATCTTCGGGATCACCTTTGACTGGGGCGCCCGACGCGCGCGGGACGCCCGATTTGACCGGTCAAAGCCACATCTACTTGGCTTCGCGAGGGTGATCTTCGGCAGTTGGCAGTGAGGTGGCACAGGGGGCGCCCGAGACATGCGGGGCGCCCGACCCGCGCGGCTGTCGGGGCGTTTACCTCTCTGCTGACTTTGGGTTGACTCTGGGGCGCCCGACACATCCGGGGCGCCCTGCTCAGCTACGGCCTCACTCCTTTGAGGCTCTCTGAGCTGCAGAATCATAGTCCTTTGGTCCTGCATCCAGGGTTAGTCCAAAACAAGGCTAGCACAATTTTATATGGACTAAAATAAGATACAATTCTAAGTTAATTAGATCCTGTCTCCCAGACCAGGATCTAACCAGGACTCAACTTAGATCACCTAAATGGGTCTAAGTTGGACCGCGCCTAAAGTCCAAGATTGGACTCGTCCTCACTGGGTCGCTCCTCCAGTGACTTACCTTACTTACCCATTGTGCAGCTCTGCTTGACTTCTTGACCCTACCAGGACTTCCTGCCAAGGCTCAACCACCTTGGTCTTCCTGCCAAGTCTCAACCAACTTGGTCTTCAGCCAGTTGTCAGGTCCCGCGGACCCAACTGGACTTTCCGCCAGGACTCAACCATCCTGGACTTCAGCCTGGTGTCTGGTCCTAAGTCTTTCTGCACACTTGGTAAAGAGGTTAAACACACACAACCCTAACTTTAACCACTTTGTCATACATCAAAACTCGAGTTTGACCGTCAGTGCAAACTGCACCAACAGTTTGTTAGGTACGGGAACGACAATCTTGCATGCTTGGCGATCACACACACCTCGCAAAGCTTGTTCGACTGGGGCAATATTTGCACATCCAAGCCATGGCAAGCTACAAGTAAGTAGAGATGTCATATTTCAAGGAAATCCTGAATGGACATGGAATGCAGGTGCTAACAATGAAGAAAACTTGCCGGGTTTTATGATGTTGGATCCGCTCTACTCTGACGAGGCGATTCTTGCAGCAGACATTGAGGCAGGGGCGGAAAATGTCATACCATCAGTAGCAGCCGTGGTACCCATGACAAGAGCGTCAAGTCCATCTACACCATCATCGAACTCAAGTCCATCATCTACACCATCATCGAAATCGAGTCCATCTACACCATCATCGAACGCTCATGCAACTACCTCGCCTCCGGTAACAAACACGCACGATTCTTATGAAGGGTCAGCCCGCTATAGGTCCCTTGTCGATATCTACGCCAACACTGAGGAAGTGGTTGGTATTAATGAAGAAGAGGAAGAGCTGATGATGGTGGTGTTTGATAAGCCAACAAGTTATCAAGAAGCTGCAACTGAGGCTTGCTGGTATGAAGCAATGAAGGAAGAATTGAAATCTATTGAGATGAACAAGACCTGGATGCTAACTGAACTCCCATTAGGCCGCAAATCTATTGGTCTAAAGTGGGTGTTCAAATTGAAGAAAGATTCAGATGGGAAAGTTGTTAAGCACAAAGAAAGATAAGTTGCTAAAGGCTATGTACAACGACAAGGCATCGACTTTGAAGAGGTGTTCGCACCTGTCGCTAGGCTTGATACAATTCGAGTAATTCTTGCACTTGCTGCAAATCGAAGTTGGGAGGTACACCATCTAGATGTGAAGACAGTATTTCTTAACGGAGAGTTGGAAGAAGAAATATATGTCAACCAATCAGAATGGTTTGAGGTACAAAATCAGAAACATAAGGTGTACAAGTTATCCAAAGCCCTCTATGGACTGCGGCAGGCTCCACGAGCTTGGAACATGCGGCTGAACAGGAGTCTGGAAGAGCTGGGTTTCAAAAAATGTACTCAAAAACATGTAGTATATACAAGAGGTGAAGGAGAAGCAAATATACTTGTTGGAGTGTATGTCGACGATCTCATCGTGACAGGAAGTAGCACCGAAAAAATCAACAAGTTCAAACAACAAATGATGGCAGAATTTGAGATGAGTGATTTGGATCTTCTCTCTTACTACTTAGGGATTGAAGTGGAGCAACAGAAGAGCTGATTTTAATTAGACAATCAGCTTATGCTAAGAAGATTCTATCTCAATTCAAAATGATAGACTGTAATGCCACAAAACATCCAATGGAACCCAAGGCACAGCTGCATAAAGACTTGGAAGGGACTCCAGTTAACACCACGGAGCATAGGCGCATCATTGGGTGTTTGAGATATTTGTTACACACACGGTCGGACCTATCATATTCTGTCGGAATGACGAGCAGATACATGGAGAGGCCTACAATCATGCATCAAAAGGTGGTCAAATAGATCCTCAGATATTTAAAAGGTATAATCTATTATGGACTTGTTTACATAAAGGGACCCCAGGAAGTTGATGTATTCGGCTACTCAGATAGTGATTTAGCCAGCGATCTCGATAGAAGGAAAAGCGCAAGTGGGATGACTTTCTATTTTAATGAAAGTTTGGTGTCTTGGAATTCACAGAAGCAGAAGACAATGGCGCTTTCATCTTGTGAGACAGAATTCATGGCAATCACAATTGCGGTCTGCCATGCCTTGTGGTTGAGGAGCCTTGCCAGCGAATTAACCGATGTAAAGCCAAAGCCAGTAACCTTGTTTGTTGACAACAAATCTGCTATAGCTCTCATGAAGAATCTGGTATTCCATAGTCGAAGCAAGCACATAGATACAAGGTTTCATTTTATTAGAGAATGTGTTGAGAAAGGACAGATTGTGGTGGAATTCGTTAATACCGGAGAACAACGAGCCAATATATTAACTAAAGCATTGCTAGGAGTGAAGTTAGCTGTCATGCGACAACTACTCGGCGTCCGTGATTTACAGACATGTCAGGATTAGGGGGAGTAATGTGAGAAAATAATCCAAACATTATCTGCATATGCACATTTTATTTTTTTATTTATTTTGATAACTTTTACGGCTTAGTCTTTGGTTAGCCTTTCCTATCTTAATGAGATAACTAGCGAATTAGTCTTCCGATTTTAATTCCTATTTTAATGGGATTAGTCATGAATAAGTCTTGTTCGTGGTGTATTTAAAGGGACCTAGAGGCATGTGAAACTGTGTCTCAGTTTTTGTAAGTTTGTTTTTTCCAAAAAAATAAATTCTTTCGTTCTTTCGATTTCTTCGTTTTCTTTTGTTCTTCTTGCATATTGGTGTGGTTCTTGAGTACGCTATTCTTTGGGTCTGGGCCAACAAGAGACACATAAAGTGTTTTAATTATGAGAAAATGGGGCATTATGCGTCCGAATGCTATAGCAAGCGTCGAGATGATGAGGCTCACCTCACTTGCGCCACCAATGAAGAGTCAGATGATGACCGTGTCCCATGAGGAGTTTAACGCTAGGTGTGAGTGGCAAGATATCATTTTGCTCAGTGATGTCCTAGTAGGTCGGGTGGACCAAGGGGCAAAATGTCGTGATAGGTTGAGGATCAGACACCTTTTTATTGTAACAACCTAGCCCCTCGGCCCCTTTGGCGGCCAAATCAACATTTGGCGGCCCAACAACCTGGCCCCTCGGCCTAACAACCTGGCTGCCAAATCAACATTTGGCGACCCAACTTTGATGACCCCTTAGGTCGTCGACCGTTGGCCGTGTCGTTACTCACAAGAATTTCCCATCCCTGACCAGTGGATTTTTGCCTTCCTCAGGATTCGAACTCTAGACTTCCAGACTAAGTACTAGAGTTNAAGATATGGGGTTGTCCTGCTTATGTGAAGCGGACTGTATCAGACAAATTGGATGCTAAGTCTGATAAATGTCTATTTATTGGATACCCTAAGGAAACGAAGGGTTACCAATTCTATCATCCCTTGGAACAAAAGGTGTTTGTTTCAAGGCATGCTGTATTTCTGGAAAAAGAATTTCTTTTACAAGAAAACAGTGGGAGTGGCATTGAACTTGATGAAGTTCAAGAAACTCCAATAGACATTACAGAGACACCTAGTCTAGACCCACAACCAATAACTCATAATGATGAGCTATCAGTTGGACCTAAAACAACACCACCTCTTTGTAGGTCTGATAGGACACGCAATATTCCAGAGAGATACGGATTTCTCATAAGTGAATCGAACGACGTGTTACTCATAAGCGATGACGAACCTATCAGTTATGAAGATGTTCTGAAAAGTTCAGAAAGGGACAAATGGCTTGAAGCCATGAAGTCGAAAATGGATTCCATGTACGAAAATCAAGTATGAGACTTGGTTAACCCACCTGAAGGGATTAAGCCCATAGGGTGCAAGTGGGTTTTCAAGAAGAAAACCGACATGGAAGGTAATGTTGTTACCTTTAAGGCTAGACTAGTGGCAAAAGGATATCGTCAGAAACAAGGAATTGATTATGACGAAACCTATTCGCCAGTAGCTATGCTTAAATCCATTCGGATGCTCCTAGCCATAGCAGCTCATTATGATTATGAGATATGGCAAATGGATGTGAAAACATCTTTCCTTAATGGAAACCTGCTTGAGGATGTATACATGATACAACCTGAAGGTTTCACATCGGTTGATAAAACCAAAGTATGCAAGCTTCGACGATCCATATATGGACTGAAGCAAGCATCCAGGAGCTGGAACATCCGTTTTGATGAGACAATCAAAGAGTTTGATTTCTCACAAAATCCAGACGAACCTTGTGTGTACAAGAAGGTTAGTGGGAGTGCAGTCGTATTCCTAGTGTTATATGTCGATGACATATTACTTATAGGAAACGATATATCAGTCTTACAGACAGTTAAAATTTGGTTGTCCAAAACTTTCTCCATGAAAGACCTGGGAGAAGCAACCTATATCCTTGGGATTAGAATCTATAGAGATAGATCAAAACGGTTGCTTGGTCTTTCGCAGTCTACATATATAGACCGAGTGCTAAAAAGGTTTAGCATGCCCGAATCCAAGAAAGGTTACCTTCCCATCAGGCATGGGATCAACCTTTCAAAGTCTATGTGTCCGCGCACAGAAGACGAGAGGATTTGCATGAATAAGATTCCTTATGCATCCGCGATAGGATCTATCATGTATGCTATGTTATGTACTAGGCCCGATGTATCGTATGCTCTGAGTGTCACGAGCAGATACCAGTCTGATCCAGGAATGGATCATTGGACGGCTGTCAAGACAATCCTTAAGTACTTAAGAAGAACTAAGGATGTGTTCCTAATATATGGAGAAGGAGATATGGTAATACGTGGGTATACAAATGCCAGTTTCCAGACAGATAAGGATGACTCCAAATCTCAGTCTGGATATGTATTTACTTTGAATGGAGGCGCAATAAGTTGGAAGAGTTCCAAACAAGACACTGTAGCGGATTCTACCACGGAAGCGGAATATATCGCAGCTTCGGAAGCAGCAAAGGAAGCAGTCTAGATCAAGAAGTTTGTCTCCGAACTTGGTGTGGTTCCAACCATTGATGAAGCAGTGCCGGTTTACTGCGACAACAATGGAGCTATTGCACAAGCAAAGGAACCAAGGTCTCATCAGCGATCCAAACATGTGCTTCGCTGCTATCATCTGATCAAAGAGATTATAAGTAGGAATGATATACAAATTGAGAAAATTCCCACTGAAAAGAATTTAGCGGATCCTTTAACTAAGGTCTTGCCTCAAATTAAGTTTGAGGGTCATGTTAGAGCCTGTGGTATTGGATACCGTAGCGATTGGCATTAGGCCAAGTGGGAGTTTGTTAGTAATATGAGAGAAGTGTCCTAAGGCAATCGCCTTATGATTATAAACATTTATTTTAATAAATGAAAATTCACTATTTGCGTATACATGTTTGTGTATTTGATTGGGATCTTAAACTCATTTACTGAAAGTCCGCAATATAATTCACAGCATGAGATAATTTGTGATGAATTCACAACTAGTGATTATCTCTACATGTGCAATTGTGAAGTATTGAAAAATGTCCCTAGTCGATGAATTGATAAATACAGACACTATCAATTCTGTTGAGACTAGCATGAGTTATTCTCTAATCAGCTGATTCTCACTGGCTGGTGACATTGGGATGTCCGGAGATAAACATGAAAGCTAGTTAAGGGAACTAGTTCATTGGAGTGACTGGCTGTAAAACTTCACATGGTAGTCTACATATAGACATGTCAGTGAAGTTCTTACTGCCAGTCACTCCAATGAACTAGTTCCCTTAACTAGCATTCATGTTTATCTCCGGGCATCCCAATGTCACCAGCCAGTGAGAATCAGCTGATTAGAGAATAACCCATGCTAGTCTCAATAGAATTGATAGTGTCTGTATTTATCAATTCATCGACTAGGGACATTTTTCAATACTTCACAATTGCACATGTAGAGATAATCACTAGTTGTGAATTCATCACAAATTCTCTCATGCTGTGAATTGTTTTGCGGAATTTCAGTAAATGAGTTTAAGATCCCAATCAAATACACAAACATGTATACTCAAATAGTGAATTTTCATTTATTAAAATAAATGTTTATAATCATAAGGCGATTGCCTTAGGACACTTCTCTCATATTACTAACACTTTATTAATGAAGGAACAAAATAACAATTATGCAATTCTAAGACAAGTCCAGTAGGGAGCTTTAGCAAATATGTTCCGATGGCATCAGTAGCAATCTTTGCTCCATTTCCAACTCGCAAATTCGCTTCTCCCTTGATGAGTCTTCTTCTATTCCTTATCCCCTGTATGTCATTACATATATGTGAGCTACACCTAGTATCAAGTACCCAGGTGTACGAGGAAATAGAGTGACATTCAATAACGAAGATACCTGAAGAAGATGGGGCATCGGATGCCTTCTTCTTCAAGGACTCAAGATAAACCTTGTAGTTTCTTCGCCAGTGGCCCTCCTTGCCGTAGTGATGGCAAGTGCCTTTTGGTGCCTTTTCAATCTTTTTGGCCTTTTTCTTCCTTCCCTTGTTTTGTTCTTTGGGCTTCCTCTTAGAGCCTTTCTTTGAGGAACCAACTAACAGTACCGTCTTCTGATCCTGCTTTACAGAAGGCTCTACAGTCTTCAGCAGGTTAAGCAACTCAAGAATGGTAGTCTCCAGTTTGTTCATCTGATGGTTTATCACAAATTGTGAGTAACTCTTGGGCAAACAATGCAGAATTAAGTCATACTTAGTTCTTGATCCATTGCAAATCCGAGTGTGCCTAGTCGCTCAATGTACCCCAACATCTTCAACACAAACTGTGAGACAAAAGTGTCTTCCTGCATCTTAGAGGTGAAGAGGAGTTTGGAGACCTCAAACCTTTCGGATCTCGCCTGCTCGTCAAATAACTCATGAAGATGGAAGGCGATGGTATGAGCATCCATATGCTCATGCTGCTTTTGTAGCTCAGGTACCATAGCAACTAGTATGATGCAACTCGCAAGTTCAGAATCGGTCACATGTTTCTGATAGGCCACTAACTGGTCTGGAGTTGCATCTTCAGGAGGATGGTTGGGAAGTTGTTCTTCAAGGACATAAGCAAGCTTTTCTGCCTTGAGGACTATCCTCAGGTTTCGAAGTCAGTCCATGAAGTTTGGCCCAGTCAGCTTATTGATGTCCAAAATGGAACGCAAATTCATAGAAGACATGATCAGGTGATTATCCTAGAAATACAAATTGAGCTTATGTGATAAGAATGATAAAGAATGCATCAATATACATTAATTAAATCCTATTTATTTTTCGAATTGAATAACCCTTTTTATCAATTCGGGAGATCGTAGGAACATCTCCAAATAGGTTGATATCCAACCATAGATAAGAACAACCATGGCTAGAGTCCATCAAGTTATTCTTAGCTATGAAGGTAGGTAATTATACCGATTACATATTATACATATGTAACTATCACATTATGCTATCAACTAATTGAATGTTTGTATAAATCATTGGGTTGTTAACTCATTAACAAGTATGCAACAATATACATAGCACCCAACTGCACCTCTCTTTACATCGACCTTGGCTGTGGCACAACAAATCGATGCTCCAAGCTTAAGGCTGACCCATTAATCAAGAAATAGTTTTAACATGGTTGGAGCTCATTCAACCGTTTAGTCAGGCTTGGATGTGTCCAACAACCAAAACTAAGGATTGACCTCTGACTCCAACTATATTAATCATAAACTAATTCCATGGTTTGAACATGTTGAGGTTCAAGCCGGGCATGGATGTGTCCATCAACCCAAACGAGAAACAAAACTCCGGTTCTTTCCATATTAATGGAAGGTGTTGGCCTTAATATTTTGTAAGGAGTTTTGGGTCTCATCCTTTTCTTTTATGCACATTTATGACATGTAATTATGTCATGTTCTAACGATTTCCTTAATAAAGTATGTATGTGACTTAATTTATTAAGTCTCATTAATTAAATTAGGAACCGGATTTCCTAATTTTAATTTCATACTTTATTCAAGGAATTGTTTTTGGGAAATAATTTCCTAAATTATCATAATCAATTTCAGAATTAATATGTTTAAGACTTTGATTTCTCTAAATCAAATCTTATTAAATTAAGAGACAGATTCCCTTAATTCAACCACATATTATTTTCATGAAAATCTTATTTAAGGAAATATACTCTATAGGAAACAATTTTCCTAATTAATTTTGGAGACAATAATATGTAAGAGCATCACCTCATAAATCAAATAAGAAAATTATCGTTTGAGAATCACCTCAAAACTTTCCAAGATTTGATCACATATTTTATTTATTGAAAATTAATATCAATAACTTAATTTGGACGGCTCCCCGAGGTTCAATCCAAATTAAGCATTTGACAGCTTAAATTCAATTTAGGAAATTTAATTATAACAACTAACTTTAAATTGGACGACTCCCTGAGGCTCAATCCAAAATAAAGAATTTTGTAAATAATTTAATTTCCAATTACGAATTTAAATATCAATTAATATTCCCATAATTTGTCTAGACTTTCTTGAAAGAAAGTGCCCAAAATTGCGAGCATTTCATAAATGGAAAGTTTCCGAAAATAAAAGGTTTTTAGAATAATTGTAAGTTTCTGGTACAAAGAAAACATACGTATTTCCAAAATTAGAAAATTTCCAAAATGGGAAATTTCTAAAATTGGTAAGTTTCCAAAAATGGTAAGTTTTCACAATTATCATAAAATTTCAGAAACAGAGATATTTCAAAAGTTTGCGAAATTTCATGAGGATTTCCAAACTTTGAAATTCCTAAATCGAAAATTTACCATAATTGGAAAGTTTCCATAATTGTAAAATTTTCCAAAATTGAGATCATGACAAAGCATTCCGCAAAAATAATTATATGATTATGTCGAACACAAACCTCGCTCTGATACCACTGTTGGGACCGAGTGCATGTTGACATGGATGCGGGCTCGTAATTTTAAAATTAATTACGTGCAGCGGAAGGTTTAGCATAAATAATTTCTCAAATTATTTAACCACACATCTAAGCTTGCAATTTTATCTTGTGTAGACATGATCATATATTTAAAATTTTGCAGAAACGTAAACTAATTTACGTATTACCTCATGTAACTCGAAGGAAGGGACGAGATCCAACCGTAAGCATCCCTTGGAAGCTCCGCCTCTATTCGTGTCCACGCCGAGTATCTTCGGGATGACTTCGCAAAGCCACGAGTTTCGTGTTCTCGAGAACTACTAGATTCTCCGAGAACACGACAAGAAAAACCAAGAGAGAAGCCGGAAGACTAACCACAAAAGGATGGCCGGAATCAAAATTCCGGCGAAGCAAAAGAAGAGGCTTGCGGCAAACTCTAATTCCGACAGCACCTTCTTCCGGCCAAGAGATGGCCGGAGCTTCCTTCTCCGGCAGCAGGTGGTGGTCGGCAGGGAAAGGGCAGGGGCGGCCGGCTGGTGCTCCTTCTTGGGGCTGGTTGGCGCACGGCAAGAAGGGGAGAAGAGAAGGAGAGAAAGAGAGGGAGAGAGTCTATGCCTTCATCTCTTCGATTATTTTTCAAGCCTTGCCTTTGGTCCATTATATAGTAGCTTCTCAACCATCATGTCTCTCAAATATGGAATAACTTATTCCATCATGCCAAGTTTGATTTTATATCATGGTTAAAATTATATTTTAATTCGTGATAAAAATCAATCAAGTCTCTTCTCTCTTATGGAATAAATTTCCTTATCATGGTAAATCAATCCATGATTGATTTTATAAAATAAACCAATCCATGGTTCATTTTAATTTCCATGAAGAAATAAACCAAACCTTGGTTTATTATAAAACAAACCACACTTGGTTTATTTTATAAATTGATCCAAAAACTTGGTTCTCTACCTTTGTTGTGGCTGGCCAAGCAAAGAGGATGGAGGCCCTCTTTGGCCGGCTCATCCAAGCCACGCCCCAATGAATTAAACTTATTTAATTCATCTATTAAGTCTTCAAAAGACTTAGCCATTTTACGCTTTCGATGCATCTCTGAAAAATTCAGATTCGGCTTATCGTTTGGCTCAACCAAACCTAATCTCTCTTGATTGGAAAATCCAATTTTCAACTCGTTTTAAATCCCTCGGATTACTTGTAGTGCATGTGATTAAATAGGCTTTCAATTTATGTTGACCGTCTATAATTAATCAATTATAGAACGATCATGAGTGGCACCTAGTAGTACATCATGATCCCCAATTAATCGAAAGATCAACGGTTGACCTCAGAAACAATTCTGAAACCCTTCAGCAGCTATAATGAATCGTACCTCATTCCCTTCACCATCTTATACCCACTTGGTTCAGGACATGGTCTATGTGTGTCAGTCCCCTCTAGGCTGACTACGTCACACCTAGCCCAAGTAACGTTTTCTCGTCCTACGGATTCTAATTACTCTCATGTATTTAAGAGATTCATACTCTGAACATGTCATGCTCTGGCCTGAGGCTTCCAGTAACAATCCGACGATAGGCCTCGGGTATACATCTCCTCGCAAGGAGTGGTGAATCCTTTGTAGGCTGTTCAAACATCTTCGGGCACTTCGGCTTATACCCAATCATCCTGGGTCCACACCTCCTTGGAGATGCTTGCTTAAGATGTCAAAGGATAAGTCTCCATGACCAAGATGACTTGAACACCGCAAGTCAAAGGAACATCGCACTTAAGCTGCAGTAAGAACTTCACTGACATATCTATATTTAGACTACCATATGAAGTTTTACAGCCAGTCACTCCAATGAACTAGTTCCCTTAACTAGCATTCATGTTTATTTCCGGACATCTCAATGTCACCAGCCAGTGAGAATCAGCTGATTAGAGAATAACTCATGCTAGTCTCAACAGAATTGATAGTGTCCGTATTTATCAATTCATCAACTAGGGACAATTTCAATACTTCACAATTGTACATGTAGGGATAATCACTAGTTGTGAATTCATCACAAATTCTCTCATGCTGTGAATTGTATTGCGGGCATTTAGTAAATGAGTTTAAGATCTCATTCAAATTCACAAACATGTATTCTCAAATAGTGAATATTCATTTATTAAAATAAATGATTACAATCATAAGGCGATTACCTTAGGACACTTCTCTCATATCACTAACAATACTTACCTGATCGTGCTAAAGAATACCTGGAGGTTCTACAAGAGTAGATGTAATTATTGGCTCCTCCTGGTAATGTACATGCTCCACTTCAAGTTCAGGTTCTGGTGGACACTCAACTGAAGTAGGTGATTCTTGGGTTCTTGCTTCCACCATGCAAGTCCCTACACTCCCTAGGTTTTCCTCTGAATCTTCTAATTTATCAATCAATGGTGGTGGTCCCTGGGGCTCAGTGCAATCCCCTACATCTATAAAATCATCTCTAGCACATGCTTCCTCAACCATTTATGCAACAACCAAATTAGAAAAATTAGGATCATCAACAACTATATTATCACAAAATAAAAGTATAGAATGATGCTGTAAAGTTTCAGAATTGAATTCAAAACTATCACAAGCTCTGCTATCAATCTCCTCCAATGCCTCTAAACCAGTAGGAATGAGTGATTCTTGGGGCTCAGTGCAATCCCCTACACTCTCAATCCTATCCTCTGGATCTCTTGATACATCAACCAATGATGGTGGTCCCTGGGGCTCAGTGCAATTCCCTACACCTGTAGATTCATCTGCAACGCATTCTTTATCAATCATATATGCAATAACCATATTAGAAAAATTAGGACTATCAATAACAATATCATCACAAAATAAAAGATGAGAAGGATCCTGTGGAGCTTCAGAAACGAGTTTAAGGCTGTCACAAGCTTTTCCATCCATCTCCTCCAATGCCTCTGTCTCGTCTGCATCTTCAACCTTATCTGAGTGAAATCTCCTCCTACTATGCCAAGTGAAACATCATCAGCGATAAACTCTGCCTCAACAACTTCATCTGAAATATTCATGCTAATGCTAGGAGGATCCTCTCCATGCCCCTCAGAATTAAAAGTAGCATGAGATGATAATTGTCCTGATCTTTGATCTTGCATTTGATTCATTTGACTAGCAATTTGTCCAATGCTTCTTTCGATGTCTTGAAGCTTTTGTTGCCTTTGTTGTATGATTTGTTGCATGATCTCCTCAAGTCTTTGTTGTTGAGCCTCAAGCTTACCAGAATCTTCACAACCTCCTTGACTTGTATAGGACTCTTGTTAGTCTTGAAATGTAGTATTAGGTTGCTGAAATTCTTGATCTTGCTGTGAACTCTGAAAATAATGTTGTTGGGGCTGATCAAATGGTTGAAAAGGCTGATCAATTTGCTAAAAATTATCTTGACAGCTTGGTTAAAAATTATGGTTCTGAGAATTCTGATCCTGGAATTGAAGACTCTGAAATGGAGGCTGAAAATTCTGATCGTGTGGTGGAGAATATTGCTGTGAAGGTTGAAATCCACTCTGATTTTGATATTAGAGAGTCTGAAATGGTTGGAACCCCTGCTGAAAATTCTAACTTGGTTGAAAGGATAGCTGATCTTGCTGAAATTGTTGCTGAAATTGATCATTTGGGTGCTGAAAATTCTGGGAAGGCGGCTGTAAATTATTATAGAGCTGTGAATGT
This sequence comes from Boesenbergia rotunda, assembly GCA_024364735.1. Taxonomy (NCBI): domain Eukaryota; kingdom Viridiplantae; phylum Streptophyta; class Magnoliopsida; order Zingiberales; family Zingiberaceae; genus Boesenbergia; species Boesenbergia rotunda. Next base: position 130,908 of record JAGFNQ010004292.1, read on the forward strand.
TGTTGGAAACCTTGACAAATTTGCTGGTTTTGCTGAAATGGTTGAAAATTTTGTTGAAAATTTGGATTGTATCCTTGCTGAAAATTCTAAAATTACGGTTGAAACTGCTGTGGTGGCTGATTGAAAGTTTGGTACTGCTACAAATCTGAATAGGGCTGCTGAAATTGTTGAAAAGGTTGACATTGTGGCTGCCCTTGCTGAAATTGATAACTTAGTTGTTGAAAATTTGAGTGGGACTGATGAAAATATTGGTTCTGCTGCTGAAATTGTTGACACAGATGCTGGTAAGTAGATGAATAAGTGACATTTTAACTCCAACAATGAACTTTTGATCTCTGATTGTTCAGTTGAAAACATTTTAAACTGGCAGTCCTGTCACAAAACAAACAAAATGGCAGCAACCGTATACAAAAGATAAAGCAATCAAGAATAGAATCAAAGGATATAATTATCAAGCACCACTATATTCCCTGGCAACGGCGCCAAATTTGGCGATGAAGATGGAGGAACTTGAAACATTCAATTAATAAAACGTAGCAAAAATCTAAGCTGAGAAAATGCAAAATTAAACTAAAACAAGTGGTTGGGGCATTTCACCGAACACATGGTGAGCATGTGTTAAGATAATATGAGTGTATGCCATTCTAAAACATGGAAGATCAAACTTGATACAAGCATCAATAACCACATTCGACAACCCACCAACAACACATAACAACTCAAATTAACAAAACTAATCAACCAATCTAAACCCAATCTGATGAAGAACTGCTGTGAAGAAAAAAACTGTGAAGAGGCTGCCGAATCTGATGAAGAGGAAGCTGTGAAGGAATTGAATTCAGAAAATTAAGCTGCTTTGAAGTAATTGCTGGGAAAGAAATCTGCTGGAATTGAAGCTGTGAATGCTGGAAATCTGTGAAGAACTGTGAAATCTGCTGAAGAAAAACTATTAAGAAGTGATCGAATTGCTGTAAAAAATGCTATGAAGAAGACTATGAAGGAATAAACTGCCGAAGAAATGAAATCTGCTAGATGAAGAGCTATAAAGGAATTGGATCGCCGGCAGTGGAGTGGATGATCGCCTTCCAATCCTACCTTCCCTCAACCCGAGAGAGAGCTGGATAAAAGGTCGACTAGGGTTCGGACCCGAGCCCTAGCTTGTGGTCGGCGGCGAGATGGAGAGGTGGAGACTCCTCTTCGAACCCGAAAGAAGAGACCCTTACTCTCTCTCAACCCGAGAGAGAGTTTGGAGATAGAGAGGTGGAAAACCGGCCGGCGACGGTGCGATGATGAGTTGTCGCCGACGGTAAGGTTGATTGGAGAAGATGAGTAGATGGAGTCATGTCTGTGTGTGGCCGATCCCCCCGAGAAGATGAACCGCGTCTCTATCCTTATTGGGCATGGGCTCACCGGTCAGCCCTTTGAGTTCGGCCCAGAGCTTGAGTTCAGCCCAGCAGTCCGGTTCAGTCAAGCCAAGCCAGTTTCAGCTCAGCACTTAGTTCAGCCAACCTTAGCCCAGTAGTTGGGTTAACCCAGCTCATGTTTGACCCAGCTCGTGCTTGACCTAGCATTTGGGTCCAATCTTTAATTCCTTAGCAACAGACGGCTGAGATCAATTTGGCTTCATCCAACGGTCGGATCTCTTCAGATCTGAACCAAACTCCTCAGATCCCAATCAATGGTCCTGATCTACCTGTTCCCATCTCGAATTAACCAGATCAGTAGCGGATGGTCCATATCTTCCTTTTTTTGAATGGATGGTCTAGAAAAAGTATCAAACTCCTCTAAACTAATGTAGCATAGAATAACTCAAGTCGCCTCCCAACGAATGTAGTTGATGCATGATAAACCTTAGGATCGTATGTTATTGCTTTTGGGTTTTTGATATCAAACTAGGGTTTGGATTTGAACGTTAAGACTACGAAAAGAAATAGCAAAGCAGGTATGAAATCTAGTTCTAATTAAGGAAAGACAATGCAGATAAGGAAATCTAATTTAACCTAACTACAATTGCATCAAAGAAAAGGCAATATGAAAGAAGCATTCAAGAAATAAAGCATCAATGAAACCTAGACATGGAGCAAAACCTACAGCATTAAAGGAATCTAATTTGACCTAACTTAATTGCATGTAATGACGTACAAGAACATAATGCAATTAAAAGAGACAAGACAAGCAAGAATTAAGCAAAACCAGAGACATGAAATTAAACCTAACTATAGAAATATTTTGTCGAACAACTTGTAAGCAGTATCTAAAATGACCTAAGTGCGTGCCATTCGAAAATAAGAGAGATCAAATTTGATACAAACATCTACAACCACATTTGACAATCAACAAGCAACACATAACAACTCAACTTAATGTAACTAATTAAACGATCTGAACCCAATCTGATGAAGAATTGCTGTGAGAAGCTGCTGAATAAAAGCTGTGAAGGAATGTGGCTGCCGGCTGTGATGAAGGAAAATAGCTGCATACTGAATTGCTGAAACTGAATTGCTAAAAGGGATAACTTGCTGGGAAGAAACTACTATGAAGGAAGGAACTGCGGGCTACTGGAGTTGGCGTCTAGGGTTCCCTGATGGAGCTTGAATCCGGATGGCGGTGAAGATGGAGAGGTGGAGAAGATGAGATGAATCGCCTCCCAATCCTGGCTCCCCTCAACCCGAGAGAGTGCTGGCAGAGTTGGTAGGTTGTCAGCTAGGGTTCGAACCCCGAGCCCTAGCTTTTGGTCGGCTGCGAGATGGAGAGGTGGAGACGATGGTTATCCCCCTCGATGAGAACCCTCCTTGATGAGAACCCCCTCGTGTAGAACAAGAGGAACCCCCTCCTGTTCTACGATGGCGTTGATGGTCCGGCCGGCAGCGATGAAGATGGAGGAGATCCGCCGGCCGGAGGAGAAAAATGGAAGAGAAGAAGTTGGGTCCCTCCGTTTGCAATCAAGAGAAGAAGATGATGCTCGAGTGGATCCGGTCGATCCTTATTAACTCATCAGCGCGCGTGGGCTCACGGGTCAGCCAAGCCCAGCAGTTCGGTTCAGCCATGGGTTCAGTTTCTTCAGCCCAGCTCAGTCCTTTGGTTCAGCCAGATCAGAACAAGCCCTATCAACCCAGCTCATGTTTGACCCAGCAATTGGGTTCAGTCCAGACTTGGGTTCGGTCCAGTCAGCCAAGCCAGAGCTCACATCTCAGAAGAAAATTAGCAACGGACGACTGAGATCGATTTGGCTTCATCCAACGGTCGGATCTCTTCAGATCTGAACCAAACTCCACAGATCCCAATCAATGGTCCTGATCTACCTGTCCCCAGCTCGGATTAACCAGATCAGTGATGGATGGTCCAGATCTTCCCTTTTCTTGAATGGATGGTCTAGAACATCTTGAGCTTGATCCAACAGTCAGATTACTTCTGATTTGGCTGAAATTTTCAGATCTTGATCTATGGTCATGATTGATTTTATCTTGAACTCGGATTGACCAGAAGTTTACCGATGGCTCAAATCTAGCCATTCTCTGGAATGGACAACTCCTATTAATCCGATGGTTGATCCCTTTGATCTGGATCTAATGCTGACTCAAGTCTGACCCGATTTGATCTAGATCCATGATCATTTGAAGCCTACAAAATGATATTCAAATTTAGTTCCAAAAATATCCCAAATATACAAAGATTTGAATTAAAAGCTAAAATAGAGGAAATACATGAAACCTAATACAATTGCAAACTTAAGCATATAAAATGTGGATCAAACATGGATTTTAGAGCTGAAAATAATCAACAAAATGGTGGTTATCAGTCACCCGGCTTCACTCACCGGGACCCGGCTTCACTCACCGCGATTTCAATCACCCGGTTTCACTCACCAGGATTTCAGTGACCCGGCTTCACTCACCGGGACCCGACTTCACTCACCGGGATTTCAATCACCCGGCTTCACCCACCGGGACCCGACTTCACTCACCTGGATTGCATGCCCAATCCCCGACCAGGACTTAATCCGAATTTACTCACTCAACTAAACTTAAATCGGTGTCAACACCAAAACAACAAATAGGTCAGACTGCATCAACAAAGATACCCCCTGTGTATCTTCTGTGACACGAGGTGCAGTGCCTTGTGGTATTCCTCTTGTACAGTTGGTACTAAGGTCAGAATGTACCCCTTATTTTACTCAGAATAATTCTACTCATGGGCTTGTGGTTTATTTTATAGTCCTTTTCCTAAGAATCAGACATTCATACCAATGAATATCCTCTGATCCTTAGGACTATTAAACCACCTTTTATTCCCTTAGGACAACCTACGAACATATGCACTAGATTCCAACTTATCAGTGTCTCTCTTCAGCACATGTGCTGATCTACCCATAATCTGAACATGCCTTAGGCTAAGCTTTCGCTTAGTCCACATTTCTATGGTTTAATAGACTACTGACCTAGATAGTATCAAGCATATACACCATCGTATCCAGAGCATATCCCCTTGAACAAATCTGGTTAATCTTAGAGTAGCTTATCATTTTCCTAACCATTACCTTAAGAGACCTTCTTCCTTCCACGTGTTGCACCGTTCTGTTGGGGTACACCAGGTGTAGTGCATTGAGATCGAATCCCAATCACTGATAAGTAAGTCCTACAACTATCCTTCAAGGTACTTGCCACTACGATCTAATCGTAATGTCGTCATACTTTTACTTTGATGTTTCTCCGCATCAGACTTGGATTCTTTGATCTCATCAAAGCAATTAGTCTTGCGGTACATCAAGTAAATGTACTTTGACCCTTGAATAATTGTTTATGAAATAAACAAAATCTTCAAGGCTTTCTCTATTCTAGATAGATTAAGGACATATACTTATCAGGATGAACCAACTACTACATACTTTTAGCTCTATGCTCCATGGTTTAGAAAAAAAAAACCTTTTTGGTCTTGTTACCTTCCTAGTAAGAGTCAAAAAAATCCTAAGGAAGACAAGTCTTCCACCACCAATAAACCCAGGAGCTTATTGGCTATCAACCTTTGAATCCTACTAAAGGTTAATAAGACCAAGCCTTTAGAGCTAAAATATATGTTTGGTTCTACTTGGAAGTAACCTTTCTCTTACTTTGGTTAGATGATAAGCTATCTAATTGCATCATGGGAGCTTTTGGATTTTAAGCTAATTGCCTATCTATGCATTTTAACAGATAATCCATCTTTGCTAGTCATCTTAATCCTGACTAGACTTCTTCCAACTTTCAGGTAAATATACCAAACCTCAAGTCCAGTTCGGTTTAATCCCTTGGTCAAACTAACCAACCCTGGGTTCTATTCACTCTGCCAAACATCAGATCCTGTTTGGCTAATCCCTTTGTCAAACTAATCAAACCTGGGTTTACCCTACCAAACATAAGGTCCTGTTTGGTTTAACCCTTGATCACTTTGACTAAACCTAAGTGTGTTTCACTTATAGTTCTGCCAAACATCAGGTCCTGTTTGGCTAACCCTTTGTCAAACTTGACCAAACATGGGTTTATCCTACCAAACATCATGTCCTGTTTAGTTTAACCCATGATCACATTGACTAACCTTAGTATATTGTCGAACATCGAAACCATAGAGGATGACTATTTATCACTGATGCACTTTGCACTAACAATCTCTCCCTTTTTGATGTTTGACAATAATCTTATGTTAGGTTAGATCTAAGGGTTCTAGGTTTAACACTTGGGAGAAAACGAAAAAAAATCTAACTTAAGTCTCTCTCCCGCTTTGTCACACATCAAAAGGGAATAATGGGGAAAAAAATTACACCAAAAATAAGATTTTTGAAAAAATCTAACTTAAGCCTCTCTCCCCCATTTTTAAGATAATCTCTCTCCCCCTTTTGAAAATACTTAAGATATAAATTTTTTAAATAAATAATTTTCAAATCTCTTCCCCCTTTAAAAAAAACTAAGTACTTGTTCTAGAAAATATTCTAAAAGGAACTAAGTACTTTAAAAAAATATTGCACCAACAATATGTGAATTTTTTAAAAAGGAATTTGAACTTCACTACGTCTAAAACAATCCTAGGAATCTTATTGACCACAAGAACATTCCTATATGTCTTAGGGATTTCCAAAAATGAATATTTTCAATGTATTTAGTTTTGAAAAAATATTAACTTTCTTAATTTGGTTTCTTTTCCAATCTGACACAATCCTAGGAAACCTTGTTAACTACAAGGAAAATTTTTCTAAGTGTCTTGGAAATTTTTCCAAACTCAAGAAAAAATTATTTTCAAAGGTATTCCAAAAGATAAAAGATTTGCAAAATAAGTTTTGAAAAATGAGAATATAGTATTTTCAAAAGTATTTTTTTTAAAAAATAGTGGTTTATGAAAATATAACATTTTTGAAATTTCTAATGATTCAATTAATTTAAACCTCCCCTAAACCTGACACAATCCTAGGAAGCTTATTGATCACAAGTTGATCTTCCCCTGAGTCTTAGGGTTTGATTCGAACAAAAAGAATTACACCAGAATTTTTAAGAAATATATTGAAATAATCGGTAATAGAAATAAATTAATTTCTTTTGATTAGCACTCCCCGTAAACCTGACACAATCTTAGGAATTTTTATAGATCATAAAGAAAACTTCTTATGTGTCTTTAGAGTTTATCCAAATCAAAAGAGCAATTAACGCATATTTTAGAAAAAATATTTTTGAAGGAATATGATAGTATTTGAAGAAGTATTTTTCGAAAAAATATTTTGAAATGGATAATAACTTTTTGAAAAAAAAATATTTTTTGAAAAGCATTTTGAAAGACATAGTAGTTTTTGAGCAAACCATTTTGAAAGTGATAAATTTTCAAAAAGAATAATTATTGAAAAATAATTTTCAAAACAATTAAAATCAACAAGGACTCCCCCTGAACCTGACATCTTCTGGCTACCTTTGTTAACTACAAGAAACTCTACCTAAGTATCTTAAGGGACTTTAGTGTGGACCTAGAAGGTTTGTGTCTAAGTGTAGGTCAATCAATTTTTCGAAAAGATATATAATTTTTTGAAAATGTATTTATAAGTAAGCACCCAATCAAGCATGAAATTCATTAAAACATTGTTATGTTTAAACATTATTTTGAAAATAGATTTTTAAGAAAATATCCTAAAGATTTTGAAATCATTTTCAATGGCATTTGTCAATTAATTAGTCCTTAACATCTCACCCATTCTAAGTGTCGCAATACAAACAAGCATGGTTGCCTTATGGGTTTTGTGAGATGCTTGAATAATTTTTCTCAATTTTAATTTTATAGATCGCTTGACCTTGAGTTAGATTCAAGTTGACAATTAGTAATTTAAAAGTAAATTTCAATAATTAGCTTCCAGGTCTTGGCGAGGCACAGAGGCCTTCTTTGGTCGTAGCCTTATTGGATCATCAACCCTTTACTTAAACAAAGTCTTTTAAAAAAATAATACTTTTAATTTACTCTTTGAAAAACTCTGGTCTAACTAGTCTAGGATGTGGTGAGGTAGCTTCGGCTAGTTCCACTTAGCTAGGTCGATCAAGTCGGGTACTCCTTACCCTTCCTGTCTTCCTAGACCAAGCTTCCCTAACGTACTATCATCTCGCCCCATCCTAGTACAATGTTAGGCAAGAATCAATCAATCTTTTTTCTATCTAGTCATTCTAAGTTAAACAAAAAATAAACTAGTATAAATGACATGATAGATATATATATTTATAAATAGACTGATGCATGAGCATGACATTTATGCATGAGTCAATCAAGTCAAGTAATTTTAATTTGGGTTCTAATAAAGTATATCAAATTCTAGATTTGATACAGAGCATGTGAACCCGCGAATATGTTAACCCTCTTCGACATATTTATTATTATTAAGTTAAATGTTTCAGTTATAGGATTTTATTTAGTTTCACAATTGAAGGTAATTAATTAGAATTTAGTTCATGGATTTTGTTGAATTAAGGATTAAATTTTAATCATTAATTAATTAAGATTAAGAGTTAATAAAAATTTAAGTTGAAGAAATAATTAAAGATTAATTAGTTAAAAATTAATTAAGGATTAATTAATTAAGAATTAATTGAGGATTAAATTGTTAAGAATTAATTAAGGCTTAAATTATTAAGAATTAATTAAAGTTTAAATTATTAAGAATTAATTAAAGTTATTAAGAATTAATTAAAGTTTAAAATATTAAGAATTAATTAAAGTTTAAAATATTAAGTATTAATTAAAGTTTAAATTATTAAGAATTAATTAAGGTTAAAATTATTAAGAATTAATTATTGTTTAAATTATTAAGAATTATTTAAAATTTAAATTATTAAGAATTAATTAAAGTTTAAATTATTAAGAATTAATTAGAGTTTAAATTGTTAATTATTAAGAATTAATTTAAGTTATTAAAGTTGTTAAGAATTTTGTGTCTAGTTGTATCATTTCCATTAATTCAATAATTTCTAATTTATCTAGTATTTCTTTTGAATTTAAGTTTTAAATTTTGTTTAATACATCTGTTTTATTTGATTTATTGTAAGCCTTATTAAATATAACTTTAATTTTAATGAATTCCTCTTCAATTTCATAGTTATATTCAGAATTATTTATTAAAATTATATCATTATCTTCACAATACATAGAATAATTTTCAAGATTATTAATTAAGGTTGTAACATTATCTTCAATATCGATAGAATTATCTAAGGGTTGACTATTATCCTCACCATTATCTTCAGAAATAGGGTTATTTTTATCAGCAATAATTTCATCAAAATTATCAGAGTTATCAGAAAGATTACTAATTACAACTTCATTATTATTCTTAGAATTATCAAAATTATCTGAAATATTATTAATTAAGATTTCTTGATTATCCTTAGGATTATCAGTATTACCAGAAAAATTATAAATTAAAATATTAAAATTAATTACACAAATTATAGCATTAATATTATGGATTAATGAATTAATATTTGATATTTTAATATTGTCTAAATTTGATTTAAATTCATCACTAACTAATTTATTATGCAACATATTTAAATTATTATGTAAGTAATCTAATTTAACAGGAAAATTGTGTAACTGTGCAGAAATTTGAAAACCATTATTACAAAAATTAATCTTTTTTACCTCCTTTACCGTAGTCGCGTTTCTCGGTATTAAGGATCGAGCCATTTTCCAGTATGAGCACTGGTTCTTGTAATATCCTAGCTTTTGGCATTTAAAGCACCGGATGTGACTCTTGTTCCTCCGGACTCCTAGCGTCGATTCCTTCATTGTCGTCGGTGGTGACGTTCGAATCTTACAAGTAGGACACTGATTTTTATAGTGTCCTCTCTCACTGCACTTAAAACAAATAATATGGAATTTAAAAATAGACATAATTTAAAATGTACCTGTATTCACCCTTGCTTCCCCTCAATTCCTAGCATTGTTGCTCCTTCGACTGTTTGTCCGGTGAATAGCTACCTGCTCTGATACCACTTGTAGGATCGGTGTCGGTTGATAGAGTGGGGGTGAATATCGACTCGAATAATTTCGTCGAAAAACTTCGTCGTTCGTCTTTCTATCAGAGTTAGTACGCAGCGGAAATATAAAATAAAATAAAGAAAGGCAGGAGACAAGCGGGTTTATTTACTTGGTTCCCAACCCCCCAGGGTCAGTATGTCCAAGGCCTATGTATTCGGCGTGAGTCCATTATTGGTCTCCTTTCCGAAATTTCTGGAGGCGGAGAATATCCGTCTTACAGTTCGAATTACAAGCACAAAAATAGTAAATAAATACAGCTCGTAAATAAAAAGCAAACCAAAAAAAAAACTCGGCCAACTCTGGAAGGTCGAAGCGTCGTGCACTTCTTCCTGGAGCCTCCTTGGTTATCGTCGTAACGCTTTTGCTTTGCACAGAATGCTTTAGCGGATGTGAAAGTTGTTGTTCTAAAATGAGGGATTGAACCCCTTTATATACTGTATTCTCGGGCGCCTCAAAGCTCTTGGGCGCCTGCCACATCGCGGTCAATACTTCATTATAGCATGGATAAAATCAGCCCTTCCCAGGCGCCTGGGAAGCTCTTAGGCACCTGGGAAAGCTTTTACTGGGCACCTGATTCAAGTCAGGAACCCATGAAGCCTTTTCCCAGGTCGCGTTTTTCCTGTGTTTGCTCTCCTATCTTACCTCCACCTCTAGGTACCTGCAAGACAACAAACACAAAACAAAAACACAAATAATCTTAGCCTTAATTTATTGGTTCTGACTTTGAATTTCACCCGAAACCCTAAGTCGAACCGACGCCTAATGTTCCCTTTCCTGGGGAATGCGTCCTCACCTACTCCACCCTGGAGAAGTTATCCTTTGCCAACCGAGACCTCCAGTTGGACTTTCGCTCAGCCTTCGAGAACCCGAATCTCGAGACGTCCGACCTCAACTCGTCTCTACTTCTGTCCGTAGTCCTCGCTCGGCTAAGATTCCATTGCCCGATCCCCGACAGGACTTAGTGCTTAGTTCCCCGGACCAAGACATTGTGCCCAGCTTCACTCACCAGGACTTAATCCACCTAGCTTCACTCACTAGGACCCAGCTTCACTCACTAGGATTTCTTCCAATCTAGCTTCACTCACTAGGACCAAGACATTGGAGGTACGTTCATGGAGTTTAAGGAACTTCTCCCAATGTCCCTTCGTCGATTGGTAGTTGCAATTCGGTTGACTTCTTGTGCAAGAAGTACGGTCAACAGATGGTATTCTGCTTTTCCTTTTGCTAGGAAGTTAGCATGTTCCTTCTTAGTCCACAAGCTTTCGTCCTTTGATTTATTGTCAGCATCCTTTGGAGATACAAAACCATTTTCATTATCAAAATTAATTCAAAATCGATTTAAAAAACCCACATTTTGCATTTCCAGCTTGCGAACTCCCCCTCGAACTTGGGCGGGTACATGACTGGTCCGACCATTTTGTAGTTGCTTCAGATGATGGTTAGTCCTTCTGGAGCGTCCTGACTCTAATACCACTTGTTGGATCGAGGGTCGGTAAGAGGGGGTGAATTGCCCCTGAAAAAGAAAATAAATCTTTTGTCTAACTTTAACAAAGATATTTGTTAGTCCAAGCAGAACTAATAAACATAAAACAAATAAAGCAAACTGAAAGAAAGAGGCAATAGGATTTACTTGGTTTGCCACCGGAGAGGATGCTAATCCAAGGATGAATATAACTCGATTCTCCTGAATATATCTCCTTTGGGCGAAGAAGCCTCTTACACGTGGAAAGCTCAGAAAAAAGAAGAAAACAATACAATGAACTAGTTTGCTATTGATTGGAATGTGTTAGATGTTGAAACTGAGCTTCAGGGGTCTCTTTATAGCCCCGATGAAAACTATCCATTTGCTGATGTGGCAGTTACAGGGCGCCCGAGAGGTCTTGGGCCCCTGACATGTGGTCCGAAGCTTTATCCAAAGGTAACGATCGTAAACGGCGAGAAATAGCCTTCTTGGGTGCCTGATACCACACAGGCGCCTGAGTGCTCAGGCGCCTAGTGGTCAGGCGCCCGAACTCCTAGGCGCTCATGAGCTTATGGGCACCCATCAGTCCTCTTGGTCAGCTGATGCTAACCAGTCTCCGGCTTGTCTTGCTTCACCTACTTGGGTAATTTCTGGCTAACCGGAGTTAGGCTCACCCGAACCCAATTCCGACCTTTCACCCCTCGAGCGTCCTTCCTCCCGGCTTCTCGTCCCTCAGACACCGTGCGTGTCCATCTCATTCCACCGACGTACTCTTCCGTAGAGCTCCGCGTCCCTCAGATGCACCGAGCCTATCGGCTCCCTTTTCGTGCCATCCTTCTCGACCGCTGCATCTTCCGCTCGACTTTCTGCGCTCCTAAGTTCCTATACACATAGACACAGTGATTAAACACACCTAGACCTAACTTAAATCGATTGATCACATCAAAACTAACCAGGGGCACTTACATGCTCAAGATGGAGAATTAGAAATAATGAGAGGTAGAGAATCTCCATTGGGATGTTGTAAGATTAAGTTATATAAAATTTTGGAAGAAATTTTTTATGTTGGTCAAAAAGGAAGAATGTAGGATTTGAAAAATGAAATGCTCAAGGAATAAACTCAAGGAAACCCTCAAGGAATGATGTGGCATCGCAATTGCAGCGATCCTCGACTAGTTCACAGTGCCCCCCAGGGTATAGTTTGATTCGGGGCAGCGGCCCAAGGCCGTCAACAGTGTCTGGGCAGCAATAGAACGTGTACATGTTGACTGTCACGTCATTCCTTGAGATGTTTCTTGAGTTTTTTTTCCTTGAGTGTATCATTACTCGTAGGATTTAAGTTAGGAAATCATCATATATTCATGGTTTGACATAAGAAGAAGAAAGTTGGGCTATTGTGTTAGCCTAACTTAAATATTTTGTCAAGCATCAAAAAGGGAAAGATTGTTGGTGTAATTTATCTTAGGTCAAGGTTGACCAAGTTGACTAAGCTCGCGATGATTCGAGCTTGAGTCTTGATGTTTGATAAATATGTGAGAGAGAAGTGAAGTAGGTCAATATTGATCAGATACTTCACGATGTGAGAAATTCAACAGGATGTTGGCAAGAGAAAAGTCCAAGTGGGTCATGGAAGACCATACACTTGGCACTGATGAGAAGTCTAAGTAGGTTATGGAGGACTAGACACTTAGCATAAGAGAAAAGTCTAAGTGGGTCAAAGGTTGATTAGACGCTTGGTGATCAGAAGTTCAATCGAAAGGTTGGCAAAATAAAAGTCCAAGTGGGTCAAGGAGGATTGGACACTTGAAGACTGGAAGTCCAACAAGAAGGTTGGCAAGAGGAAAGACCAAGTGAGTCCAATAGCGACTAGACACTTGGTGAAGAAGCTTTGGTAGGTCAAGGTTGACCTAATTCTAGGTAATGGAAAGTCTCAACAGGTCACAGATGAGTAGATGTTGGGCAATGTCAATCATGGTAGGTTGAGGTCAATAGGATACTAGGCAAGATACGAATCTAACCTTGAAAAGGTTGAATTTAGGGTTACCAATCGATTAGTAAGAGACAACAATCGATTGGTGAACCCTAAACCCAAATTCAAAGTTTAAGGTTGGATAATTGATTAGAGTAATTGATTAACTCAAAGCAATTGACTGAGGCAATCAACTGGGAGCTTATTTCGGGAGTATAGAATGACTCGGGTGCAATCGATTCGCTTAGACCAATTAATTAAATGGTTGTGTTTTCGCGAGAGCACAGAAGGCTGCCAAATCGATTGGCTGAACGATTAGGCATTGCCAATTGATTGGAAGACTTTCTTCGAGAGCATAGAAGACTTCGAAATCGATTGAGTAAATATATTGGAAGCCAACAATCGATTAGTGTAGCTCACTGATCAATTGGTCAAACGAAAAAGAGTTGTTCAACAAGTTTTAACGGTCGGATCTAACGTGACAATTAATTAAGAGTAAGATCAACCAATAGGAGACATTTTCTATCCCAAAAGCAACTCTATAAAAGGAGGTTTCATGGAGAGTTCAATATGTCGATTCTTAAGGGTTTGGAGAAAAAGTGATATTGCATTTCCTACCATCAGGAAGCAATCCAAAGCAAGAAAAGAGTAAGCAAAGTACGGTTCTTAATTGTAAAGTCATTTTCAATTTTATTTGTAATCATGTTTGTTTTTCTTGTTGTGTTCTTGTAAGAACAAGTTTGTACGAGAGTTCTATATCTCCGAAAAGATTCCTAGAAGGAGAGCGTTATAGTGGAAGTGATCACTAGAGGGGACCCTTGTATTAATCATCTTAAAGAGGTAAATATCAAGTAAAATCTAAGTGTTGTGCATGTGAAGTTAAGTTTGAATCAAGGTTTCCACTATGCATTCTATAGGATCGTTGCACATGAGAGAGAGGGGGTGAATCACGTGATTTTTTTTAAAAACTATGTATTTTTTTCATAAATCAATGCATAGAAGAAATTAAAGCGATAGAAAAGACAAGCACATGAACACTAAGAGTTTTACTTGGTTCAGAGCCTTCGGTGACTCCTACTTCAAGGCTCGGGCTCTTTAGACCTTTCTGACAAGCAATCCACTAATCCTCTCTACTGGAAAACCCTTGGTACAGTAGTTGAGTATAAAGGAGTAGGAAATGTAACAACCCTACATTTCCTACTTAGAATAATGTAAGTATAGGAAAATAAATAACACAATTAGTCAAACCTCGGTTATCCTCCAACATCCACATATTGCAGAATGGGCAAGTCAAGCTTGGTGTGTTGGCCGTCGGACTTTATTCCAACAGTGGGTCGGAGATCGTAGTCCGAATCCATAGGTAGGGACCGCAACATGAAGACGTAGAAGTAGAAGGATCACCGGAGCTCAAGAATAGTATATAGAAGTTATGTCTTGAAGGCTAAACTCGAGCTCCTTATTTAGGACAACTGAGGTGTCTCAGATCTGAAACACTTATCAAATCCCTGAACTGCGCAGCTTATCCACCAGAAGGCGCCTTAGATCCACTTCAAGGTATCTCAGTTCCCAATTAAGGTGCCTTGGATCCAACCTAAGGTGCCTCAGATCGTTAAACTCTCATCTTCACGGCAACTACGGAGGCACCTTCAGCTCCTTGAAGGCGCCTTCGGTCAAACATGAGGCGCCTCGGGCACTGTTCATCCGAGGTTGAATTTTACTGTTTGAATCTTGCAAAATACGTTACTCCAAAATAAGATATTCTCTATAAAACAAGGTTTGCACAAGTACAAAAATGGACTAAATATGCCCAGAATTAAATAAACCATGTCTTTCCAAGAACAGGATCCAGTCAAGGCCTCAGCTTATAGCTCCAAAATGGTTCTAAGCTGGACCACACCTAAAGTCCCTACCCGAGACTCATCCTCACCGAAATTCGTTCTTCCAGTGACTTACGTCTCCTACCTTGTGTAGATTTACTCATCTTTTTAACCCACCAGGTCATTAGCCAACTGTCAGGTCCCACGGATCTAGCTGGACTTCATGTCAAGTCTCCACTAACTTGGGTTTCAACTAGTTGTCAAGCCCTGGGATCCAACTAAACTTCACGACCCTAACTTTAACCTATTTGTTATTCATCAAAACACGAGTTTGACCGTTAGTGCAAACTACACCAACACATTCAATGACAATCACTATTGGGACCGAAATGAGCTAGAGGGAGGGAGGGGGTGAATAGCTTCAATTGCTCTTCAATGATAATTTACAGCGAAAAATTTGAAGCAATGCTAATACCTTCATTTTACTTGGTATCCACCTCCTTGAGGTGACTAATCCAAGGGTCTTCTCCTCACTCTCACAGATATACTATGAAAATCTCCTTCCTAGAGGTGGAGAAGCCTCGTACAACTCAAGAACAAGAATATCACAAGAATACAAGAATGTAAACATAAAATACAATCGAGAAAGACTTTAGGGTTTACAATGAGTAACCTTGCGTTGCTTGCTCTTTTCTTGTTTGGATTACCTCTTGGTGGATGGAAATGCAACAACACTTTGCTCCAAAACTCCCAAGACTTGACGTCTAGAAAACTTCACGAACTCACCTTTATTTGGCTGATGTTCGAAAAGATCTCCGCCTAGTAATTGATTAGTTTTACTTATCAATTGATTATCATATCATAATTTGAGCATTCAAACTTGCATAACGGCTCTTTTCTCTAGGTAATCTATTGGTAAGCCAGGCCAATCGAATACCAACTTCTAATTGATTAAGCCAATTGATTCTGAATCTTTTTGTTCTTATAAAAACACAGCCTAATTGATTGGCCAATATTGAATCAATTGCCCCAATCAATTTTAGTACCTTCTATGTTCTTCATAAAAAACTCACAATCGATTGCCCAATTGATTTAGCATCATTTTGTGCTTCGTGAAATAGCTCCCAATCACTTACCCTAATTGATTGGTTTAGCGCCTAATCAATTCCACAACCCTTTATGTTCTCGCGACAATCTCCGAATCGATTAGGCAATCTGCCTAATCGATTTAAACACTTCTGTTTGCTCAAGTAAAGACTCTAATCGATTAGCCTCAACCTAATTGATTGGCTAATTGATTCTTACTCTTCTTGTGCTCTCGAGAGAGCTCCTAATCGATTAGGCAATCAACATAATTGATTTTCTTTGGGTTAATCAATTTAGTTAATCGATTGTCCAACCTTAAACTCTAAACTCGAGTTTAGGGTTCCTTTGCCCAACCCTTAAATCATCTGTGACTTGTTGGAACTTTTCGTTGTCTAACATTCAATTAACCTTAACCTGTCAGGTCTTCTTTACTAAGTGTCTGGTCAATCTTTGACCTACTTGGACTTTCTATCACCAAGTGTTCAGTCAACCTTTAATCCACTTGAACTCTTCCCTTGCCTAGTTCCCAACTAGATCTTCTATCTCCTAGCCTCGCTAGAATTTTCCATTGCCTAGTTTTCAACTAGGACTTCCACCACCTAGCCTAGCTAGGACTTTCCGTTGCTTAGTTCTCAACTAGGACTCTCATTGCCTATCCCCGCTAGGACTTTAATTGCCTAGTTCCCAACTAGGTCTTTATTGCCTAGCCCTGCTAGATCTTTCCATTATCTAATCTTCAGTTAAGACTTTACCTTACCTAGCCCTGCTAGGATTTTCCATTGTCTAATCTCTAGTTAGGACTTTCGTTGCCTAGTTTCCAATTAGATTTTTGTTGAGATCGATGGCACTGCTAGAGGGGGTAAATAGCTCGATCACCCCAATTCACTTTTCTTCCTACAATGGTTAGCACAAGCGGAAACTTAATCTATCAATTAATACAATGCTAATAGATTACCGGTTACGTGGTTCGAGGATTGCTTGTTCCTACTCCACGGTGTGTCCTTGAGGTGGACGAACCCTTGAACCTGTAAGTACCCCTGGTTGATTTTGATGTGATCAACCGGTTTAAGTTAGGTCCTGGTATGTTTAATCTCTCTGCTAAGTGTGCAGGAGCTTAGGTACGGAGGAAGTCGAGCGTAAGACGTAGCGGACGAGAAGGATTGTGCGGGGAAGTGAGCCGACGAGCTCGGTACAATCCGAGGGACGCAGAAGCTGCGGAAGAGTACGCCGGTGGAGCGAGAAGGACGTGCGCGGTGTCCGAGGGACGAGAAGCCGGGAGGAAGGACGCTCGAGGGGCGAAAGGCCGGAGTCGGGTTCGGGTGAGCCTAACTCTGGTTGGCCGAAAATCACCCAGTAGATGAACCAAAAGACTGGTCAGTTTGACCAAGTCAAACCAGGCACCTGAAACAAAAAGAAATTTATTTGTTGCTGTGAAGATTCGAACCAGCAACCTCGCTTACATATATCACCAGCCTTACCGACTGGGACAAAGAAGAGATGTGATTAAAGTTGTTGCGAGCAGATGATAAAGTTATTTATCTGTTACGAGTAGAAGACAAAGTTATCTCTTAAAGGATAACTTTATCCTTTAATCAGATCCAATGGATGCAGTTTAACCCCTCTAACCGGACCAACCCGATCCAACAAGTGGTATCAGAGCCAAGGTCGCCGCAGAAAGACTAACCGCCGACTGCAGCAATTTCAAGAAAATGGTTGGAGCCGTAATCTACCCGCCGAAGTTTGAGGGGGAGTTCGCGATGTGGAAGCGCCGAATGCAGGTATTTTTTAAAACTGATATTGAATTGCTAATAATTATGAAAAATGGTTTTTCAGTTCCTAAAGACAACAACGGCAAGGATAAAGAAATAAAGTCATGACCAAGAAGGAGAAATTAGACTTTGAAGCAAATGGCAAAGCTGAATTTCATCTACTAGTCGTTCTTCTCGTGCAAGAAGTTAACCGCATCGAGAATTACAACTCGGCAAAAGAGCTCTGGGAGAAATTCCTATAATTTCATGAAGAGAAGAATAAGAAATCAGACATCGCCGCACTGAACACAAGGAAGATCCAACTCGACGATGAGTCCTTGTCAGAAGAGTCGGAAGGTCAAGAATATGCGGGTCTTGCGCTAATGGCAAATCATCAAGAAGGGAGCACTGATGAAGGGGGAGAGACGTCAGAAGAAAGCGACGACGAAAGAGGAACCTCGCTTTTCGAAAGCGACCCGGTAAGTGAGGTTTGTTTTCTTCCTCATGATCAATTATATGCAAGAGTTAAAGCCTTGCTCAAATCTAATTATAGATTAGAAAAAGAAAATTAAAAATTAAAAAATGAATTAACACTTACATCCTCGTCTGAAATTTTGAAAAATGAAAATGATAATTTGAAAAACTTAGTGCAAAAATTAGAACTTGATATTGCATATTTACGCCAAAAGAAAAATAGCTTTCCTGATAATTTAAATTGGTATTTTAAAAATCATAAGGACCAATTTAAAAGGTGCCCAAAAGTTATATTCCGCCTAAGTTTTTAATTAATCCTGTAGACAGGAACTTATTTTGGGTTCCTAAATTTGTATTAAACTAATAATTTTTTTTGCTATTATATATGTGTGCATTTTGTTTCTCTAACAAAAATTATGTCATTATTTTTTTATGCACAATTATGCTGTCTATCTACTGGAACGCCTTTTAAAATTTTTCAAATATTTTTTTTCCTCGAAATTTGAAATTAAGAGTTTAAGGGAAAAACTCATTATAATTTTTTTTCAAATTTTCGAAGTATTTTTTTGAATTTTTTAAAATTTACTCTTCAAGAATTCTTATGTGTTAGTTTGTCATTTTTGGACTTGATCAACCAATTTAAAGCTCAAAATTTTTGTCTAAACTCATATCTTTATCTTCGACTTTGACAAAAATATTCATATTTTTTTCATAAATATTTATTTTTTATGAATCGTTTATTGAAATCTATTTTTTTCTGATTTTTTATGAATTGTTTATCGAAATATGTTTTTTTTTAAATTTGATAGAAAAATATTTTGACAAGATTCGATTTTTTTTGGAACTCCACATCAGCTGTGGATTTTATCAAAAAAAATTAGATTTTATTTAAGTCATTTTTAAAAAAAATGGAATTAACTTTGAAAAAATATGTCATTTTAAAATTTGAAAAATCTATGGCAACGCGATTTTTTTTCACTTAGAATATTTTTTATCGCACTCTAAAATTTTTCTTCTTCCCTACTTATATTTCCCAATTTTTTGATGTGATCAAAGGGGGAGGAATAGTATTAAGTTAAGAAGTAGAATTTTAATTTACTCGAAATTTAAGTTTTTTTTTAACTTAAACTGTTTACATTATTATGTATGTTTTTTTATTTTGATTACCCTAATTTAACTCAGATTGATGCACATCAAAAAGGGGGATATTGTAAGTACCCCTGGTTGATTTTGATGTGATCAACCGGTTTAAGTTAGGTCCTGGTATGTTTAATCCCTCTGCTAAGTGTGCAGGAGCTTAGGTACGGAGGAAGTCGAGCGTAAGACGTAGCGGACGAGAAGGATTGTGCGGGGAAGTGAGCCGACGGGCTCGGTACAATCCGAGGGACGCGGAAGCTGCGGAAGAGTACGCCGGTGGAGCGAGAAGGACGTGCGCGGTGTCCGAGGGACGAGAAGCCGGGAGGAAGGACGCTCGAGGGGCGAAAGGCCGGAGTCGGGTTCGGGTGAACCTAACTCTGGTTGGCCGGAAATCACCCAGTAGATGAACCAAAAGACTGGTCAGTTTGACCAAGTCAAACCAGGCACCTGAAACAAAAAGAAATTTATTTGTTGCTGTGAAGATTCGAACCAGCAACCTCGCTTACATATATCACCAGCCTTATCGACTGGGACAAAGAAGAGATGTGATTAAAGTTGTTACGACCAGATGATAAAGTTATTTATCTGTTACGAGCAGAAGACAAAGTTATCTCTTAAAGGATAACTTTATCCTTTAATCAGATCTAATGGATGCAGTTTAACCCCTCTAGCCGGACCAACCCGATCCAACAGAACCTTCAGTGGATCACACCTTGGTAATATCCGGCTAAAAGCTTTCTCCTTTTTGGTAGAGAACAACCTCTCACAACTCTTCTTCCTCCTTACAAGAATGAGCTAGGGTTTTGGGAGGAAGATGATCTTGGAGCTTGAGCACTTAAGCAAAGATATCACAATGAAGAGCTAACCTATCTCAAGTCTCAAGATCCACTTTAAATAGTGGAGAGAGCTGTTAAACAAACAACTCATCCCCGACACCAGTCGACTACCCCCAAGGACAGTCAACTGATGCCCAGCCAACGACTCTATTTTGAGCAGACCAGTTGACTAGTGCCTGGACCAATCGACTGATCATTCTGTGAGTTTCCACTCGACGCTGGCAGTCGACTGCTTCCTTTTCCAGTCGACTGCCCAGCTTACAAACTCACTCAAACTCACTCTGAAGTTCATCCTTCGCGTATGCCTTGAAGTCCACTTCCTTGACTTGCCCCTTGAAGTTCTCTTCCTTCACCTCTCGTCCCTCGAATGCGCACACAAGCCCACGGCTCGCCTCCATGCCATCCTTCGTATATGCCTTTTGAAGTCTACTTCCTTGACTTGCCCTTTGTAGTCCTCTTCCTCGGCTCTCATCCCTCGGATGCTTCACTCCGTTATTCATGTGTGATTCACTAAGTCCTGTAAGACTCAAACACACACAACAAATCAACATGAAAACCTAACTTAATCATATTGACACGCACATCAAAACTCATGATCAACCCGATCAAACTTGGGTCGATTGCACCAACAATTTTCACTGCCAACTCCATTAGGACTTCCACTGCCTAGTTCCCAACTAGGTCTTTACTTCGTCAAATATTCAGTCAACCTTGACCTACTTGATTTCTTTCTCACATATTGTCCAAATATCAAACCTCAAGCTTGAATCAACACGAGCTTAGTTAAATTGGTCAACCCGGACCCAAAGATAATTGCACCAATAATATTTCCTTTCTTGATGTTTGATAATATATTTAAGTTAAGTTAACCCATATTAGCCTAACTCTCTTCTTCATCCCATGCCAAAACATAAATGAGGGGTTCCTAACTTGAATCCTACCTTTTTCTCCCCCTTTAACACATATCAAAATTTTCTACCCAAGATTTATCCTATTATCATTAAAACTTTACAATGAATGTCTCATACCCTTCCAATGTCTCCAATGCTCTTTTCACAATGAAGGTTTTCAACCTTCCATTGTCTCCTCATCCAAAAAGTCTCAAATCATGTCTTTAAGAAAGACCTTACCCTCAAAACATGCTCTAATTTCTATCATTGTACCAACAATGATTTAGAAATCCTAAACTGTTAGGAATTTCCAAAATTGAAGTTATTAGGTTAAAAATTTAACCTTGAATCTAAACCTCTTCCTTAATTGCAAATTAACGCATTTAACCATTTTTTCTCATTTTCATCAAAAAAAAGTTACTCTTAAATATTTATTTAAGCATTTCAGAGGGTTAGGAATAGTTAAATTGATTAAACATGGCTTAATGGACTGAAACAAATCCATTTCAGCCGAAATAAGTCATAGCCAATTGATTGGTTTTAGATACCAATCGATTCCGGCATGACTTAATCGTTTGGCATTGGATGCCAATCAATTCTACATGTCTGATCAATCAACCTGAATGATTCTGCGAGCTTCTATGCTCGCAAAAATTCACCAACAATTGATTGACCCAATCAATTAGTGGGAGGTAATCGATTGATCCAATTGATTACCATAACTGAAATTTTTATTTGTTCCAAATGAAATTCAAAAAACCATAAATAATTCTATAATTTTCTAAAAATCATGAAATTTCATATAGACATTACTTATGTCATAAACTATCGTGGAAAAATAGTTTTATATGAAAATACATTTCATTTTCAAACAATGATACAAAATAAAAAATCATTGAAAACTTTAATGTTTCACTCTAACTTTTTATTTAACTAATCAATGGTGATCTCTATCAATAAATAGACTTCACTAAGGTTTTGCAAAATGATTTTGAAATATTTTTCAAAAATAATTTTCAACTATGTTCTTTGGGCTAAATGCATGTGACTTGTACATTTATTTTCCCAATTATTAGACATCACATAATCTATGTATTTTGATGAAACTAAAACTCAAATATATACACTAGATCAACATCTTGAGTTTTGTTTATCTTTCTAACATCTCACTTGTATCTAATGTGTCTCAAAATATATACACGTCAACTTTATACTCTATGTAAAATGTAAAACAAATTTTCCCTAAACAAAAGGTTCATGTGTATCTATCTACGCATTTTCACTTTGACCATCCTACCTAGGATGTCAATTAATGTCATTATCCTTAATTCTAAAGAATTTAAAACAATGCATGAAAATTATTATGACATATATCAAATGAGTATTTTTCAAAAAAAAATATCATAGCTTAATGATGTATGCATGACATGACATATAGAGTTTTCCATAACAATATGAATAGAAAATATGATGTCATAACATGTGATAGAGCACACAAATCATAACAATTATAGCATAAAGAAAATACCTAGATTTTTATCTAAGTATTATCAACTAATTGCTAGATTAAATTAGACCGAAGTTGCACCCGTTTCCCTAGAAAATATCAAAATCCCAATTTGACATTTTTTGAATTCTTTCCTATTTGTGCCAATTTGATTAAGCTCAATATTTTAAAAATATTATTGGCATACTTTTACTCTTCAAGAGTAAAGATCAACTTCTCATTTTCAAGACGTCACAATACCTTGATAATGCCCCAAAGTATCAACTTCACCATGATTGGGTTAACTACTCTTCTAATTAGCATTGACACACTCTCACCCATTTAGTGTGTTAAAAACACACTCTTAGAAACTCATATCTATTGGTGTTCCTTAGGTGTTCTATAGGTATTCATTAGAGATAACTTTCCTAGAAATATTCCTAATAACTTTCCTAAGCTTCTTAGAAGCTTTAGTCAAATTAGTCTCCTAAGAGCCAACTCTACGAATAACTTCTCTTATAACTTTAGCTTAACTTCTAGACCTATGGTTAGTTCCATAATCATATGGAACTCTAAGATAGGATGATACATTCTCTTTGGCTTAAGGTTCATATCCCAAACCTTTCTCATCCTTGGATAATTCTTGTCTTCATAAATCTATATTTTGTTTCCTTGTCCCTTTGACATTATTTGCCATCTTTTCTAGAGTCCTCTCCAACTTATAGAGTATCGACTTCAAAACTTGATTTCAATAATTAATTTCTCAAATTTGGATTTTTCATGATTACCTTAGATATTTCCTTTTTCTAGCCTTAGATTATGTAGGCCAACTATTAAATACCCTAAACTTTTCACTATGCGCATGAAAATTTCTATCTTCATGATAGCTAGCACTAAGATGATAAAATCTATTATTACCTTTAGGTATGGTAGTTATAGCATGCTATGACTTATAATTCTCCCTAGAATTATTATGCTTCCTATTTTCATGATAAGTGGCATGGAAATCATAGAATTTATTTCTAGCATGTGTGTTATCATGAAATAAGGTAATACTATTAACTAATGACACCTTGAGTTTGTTCTTGGAAACTCCCCTTGACTTGAGCTTCCTCCTTTGTTCTTGGTTGGATTTCTCCCCCTTAGACATTGATTTCGATAATGTCCTTTTTTATTTCAAGAGAAGTACACATTGTGCTCCTTGCCCTTTTGTACCATTGAGCCAACTTCGTTTGACTTTTTTTTGATCTTGGGTGCTACTTGAACCTTCTTCTTGGACTAATTTTGGATATTTACTCTTATAATGACCTTTTCTTCTACACTCAAAGTAAATGATATAATCTTTATTTTTAATAATTGAAATTGTTATACATTTGCTTGAAGAGGTGGCACCATCTTTTTCCTCGTTGACTCTAGATAATGGAGTTTTTTTTATTCCGATGTCAATGGTCTCTCCTCGTCAATCCTTGAGGTGGATTCTTCTTATATATCCTCCTCGGATGTTGAACACTTTCAACATCCAAATCCTCTTGCTCATGATCCAAAGAGTCTCCCTCTATAGATTTAAAAATCATTTTGCATTGAGGAGGGATCTTCATGAATATTGATCAATTTTCTCAATAATCTTTAGCATCTTGGTATTCTCCAATTTTACACAAGATTTTAATTGACAATAAATTAACCAATAATTTTATTACCTTATCATTAGCCTCATATATCTTAATTTATTCTTCATTCCATTTACTCTTTTGAAGAGGTTTTTCCTTTAAATTTCTTGAAGCTTCAAATCATTTCATTAGAGCAAACTATTGTTTTATGTCCATCATAAAAAAACTCTCCATTTTTTATTTCCAAACTTCGAAGCTTCCAATTCCGAAGGGTGGAGGTGCTTGGATGTCATATCCGAATTCATCTTGGAATTCCATGTTAAAGTTGAGCTCCTTGATGATAAGTTCTAGACTTCTTGAATTTTAATGTTTTTCTTCAACTTCTTCTTCCTCTAGCTCGTAGTTCTTTTCGGCGATTAGTCCAAAGAAAATAGCTAAAGGGGAGGGTGAAGGGTGAATAGCTTCGATTACTTCTTCGATAATGATTTGCAACAGGAAACTTGAAACAATGCAAACATCCTTGAGGTGACTAATCCAAGCGTCCGCTCCTCACTCTCACAAATGCACTATGAAAATCTCCTTCCTCGAGACAGAAAAGCCTCATACAAACTCAAGTAGCAGAATACCACAAAAACACAAGAAGGCAAACACAAAATACAATTGAGAATGATTTTAGTGTTTATAATGAGTAATCTTGCCTTGCTTGCTCTTTTCTTGCATTGGATTGCCTCTTGGTGGATGAAAATGCAACAACACTTTGCTCCAAGACTCCCAAGAACCATATTGGAAAACTTCACGAACTCCCCTTTATACAGCTAATGTATAAAGTGATCTATGTATAGTAATCGATTAGCCTTACTTACCAATCGATTACCACGTCACAATTCTACCGTTCAAACTTGCAAAACGACTCTTTTTGTCTGTGTAATCAATTGGTGAGCCAGACTAATCGATTAGGTTAATCAATTTTGAAGCTTTCTATTCTCGCAAAAACATAGCCCTATCGATTACCCTAATAGATGAACGCATGTTGAATCGATTCTAGTACCTTCTGTGTTCTTTGCGAAAACCTCTGAATCAATTGCCCAATCAATTCAACACCATTCTGTGCTTCATGAAACAACTCCCAATCGCTTATCCTAATCGATTAGTTTAGTGCCTAATCAATTCAGCAACCCTCTGTGTTTTAGTGACAACCTCCAAATCTATTAGACAATCTACCTAATCAATTCGAACACTTCTATTCGCTCAAGTAAAGGCTCTAATCGATTAGTTCAATCGATTAACCTCAATTGACTAATCGATTTTGACCCTTACTATGCTCTTGAAAGTGCTCCCAATCTCTTGAAAGTGCTCTTGAAAGTGACCCCAACAATCCTCCCAATCGATTTTCCTCATGTTAATCGATTGAGTTGATCGATTGCCCAATCATAAACTCTGAAGTCAAGGTTAGGATTCCTTTGCCCAATTCTCAAGTCATCCATATCTCATTGGGACTTTCAGTTGCCTTTTGGGGAGAGCCCAAGAGCAAAACCATGAGAGCTTAAGCCCAAAGTGGACAATATCATATCATTGTAGAGATATCTAAATTTCTTCTATTCTAACAATTGGTATCAGAGCCCTGACTGCCAGAAGGTCTAACCACCAACTGTGTACAAGAGCTATGGTCTAATTGAACCATGTGGGTTAAGCCTTAAACAAAGGAAGTATGAGCTCCCGTGTCTTGATCAAGAGGATTAGACACCAGGCAGAGAAGTCCTAGTTGCGGCTAGGTAGTGAAGTCCTAGTAGGTCGGGTGGACTGAGGGGCAGAAAGTCTTGGTGGGTTAAGGATCGGACATCAAACATAAAAGCTTTTCGCTTGAGGGGGCCCTGTGGTTCTTTGTTTAAGAGGGGATTGTTGGGGTTGCAAGGTTGAAAACATAGTCCCACATTAGAAATACATAGGAAAGATCATAGACTTATAAGGGAAAGATATCTCTATTAGTATGAGGCCTTTTGGGGAGAGCCTAAGAGCAAAATCATGAGGGTTTATGCCCAAATTGGACAATATCATATCAATGTGAAGATATCTAAATTTCTTTTAGTCCTAACAATTGGTATCAGAGCCTAGACTGCCAGAAGCTTTAACCATCGATTGTGTATAAGAGCTATGGTCTAATTGAACCATGTGGGTTAAGCCTTGAACAAAGGAAGTATGGGCTCTCATGTCTTGATCAAGAGGACCAGACACTAGGCAAAGAAGTCCTAGTTGCGGCTAGGCAATGAAGTCTTAGAAGATCAGGTGTACCGTGGGATAGAAAGTCCTATGGGTTGAGGATCGGACATTAAACGGAAAGATTTTCCTCTTGAGGAGACCTGTGGTCCTTTGTTTGAGAGAGGATTGTTAGGGTTGCAAGATTACAAACATAATCTCACAATGGAAACACATGGGAAAGATCATGGGCTTATAAAAGAAAGATATCTCTATTAATATGAAGTCTTTTGGGTAGAGCCCAAGAGCAAAACCATGAGGGCTTAGGCCCAAAGTGAACAATATTATATTATTATAGAGATATCCAAAATACCTTCGGTGCTAACAGACTTCACTTCGTCAAGTATCTAGACAACCTTAATCTACCTGACCTTTTTTTACATATTATCTAAACATCAAAACTCAAGCTCGGACCAACCCCCCCCCCCCCCACTCATATGGGTCCTAACAAGAGAGAGATGAGTGAAAGCATGGCGGTGGTGTATGGCATGGTGGGGATTGCTGCGTGCATAGGGAGAAAAAAAAGAGAAGTTTCTTTAAAAATATCCTAATTAGTTTTAAACTGATCGAAGTCGTTTAAATGTTAAACTTGATTCGACCATAACTTAGTCAAATTAACTTCAAATCAATCCTGATTTGAACCAACAAAATTCTTATCTCCATGCCTACTCATTAGATTTAGTTCAAATCCAATTCGATTTTAATTTAGCGCTCTCACTTTATATTCTACGATTTAATTCATCTGTTTATTATTATATATTTTATTTAGGGTTGTAAACAAGCGGAGTTGAGCCAAGCTTTGAGGTGTTCAAGCTTATTTGATATGATAACTGAGCCAAACCGAGCTGAGCCTAAAATGAACCAAGTCATTAAAATGATTGTTCAAACTTGGTTTGGTTTATTTTTTATGAGCTTCGTTCAAGATTGGCTTGAACTTGCTACGTTTAGATATTATCGAGCTCTAAATTCAAGTTGGTTTGGTTGATTGAAACTTTAGCTTATTTGATTAGTTATTGACCTTAATAATTCAAATTTATTTGTTCATTTTAATTTTTTTTTTGTTTATTTAACATGTTGATAAGAGTTTTATTAATGAATATGATTCATTAACATTATTCACCAATATTGTTCATGAATGCTATTCGTGATAATTAACGAGTTGAATTCATATGTGTTCAAGTTTGTTTGTTTAGTTTAACGAGTTATGTTCAAGTTTATTTATTTAATTGATCTTACGTGTATTGAACGAATATAAACAAACTCTTACCAAGTCGAACATCAAATTTATCCATGAACTTTTGGTTCATTTACCATCATAATTTTGTTTTTAAAATTCAATATTTAACCTAGTATTAATTGATAGCTTAAGAAGAGAGATTTTCAAATATATAATCAATTTTAATTTATTAATAATGAGGTAATAAATGGGTCGGTAAAAATAATAATGAGAATTTGATCGATATAAATTATAAAAAAAAAATCCGAGGGGCGGTGCTCACCCTGTCCCGGCTACCCATAAAAATGCTCGTAATCCATGTGGAAATCTACATCTGTCAAAAGAACAACGACTGAGCATGTGATTTGTAAAGGTTCAGAGACAAACTAAATATACAGTCCATGAAATCACTTTCTAATTTTAAAATACAAAAACAAAAACAAAAAACAGATGTTGGAGTAGGTGCCATGTTCTATTCGATCTTGCAACTTTATTATAATTAAACACAATCCAGTAAAATAATACAATTAGGAACAGAAATCTGGTACTAGGGTGGTGCAATAATAGATCAAAGGAGATCTTAAACAAATGCCTGGAAGCTAGCTAATAAATCCTGATGAAATCCTATATCACTATATCAGCAGTTGTTTATGAGCTCTGGTGTTCTAATCGCGAGGTCTTTTTGTTTTATCCTCTGTCAGCTTGCTTCCTTCATCGCCTGTGGAGCTGGCAAGAATTATCCAAACCCTAGAAACCAGAATCCATGCAAACAACAAGCTTCCACATGCTAGTGGACAAAATGTGCAGTACTAGTATTTGGTTTTTTTTTGGTCCTCGTAAAAAAAATTCATTCTTGAAGATTCCATATATATATAATTTCAAATTAAACTGTAAGGAGAGTTTGTTCAGATTCAAATGAAGACTGTTTTGTTCAATGATAGAAAATTAGAATTGTATATATTATTGTCATAAAGATCTAATGTGTTTATGTTAAGTTTTTTTGGTACTCTAAATAAAATCATTTGCTAAATCTCTATCTTCCTAATTGGTAGCATAGTATACAAAAATGAAAAATAGAACAAGAAAAAAATTTACGGTTCAACATAAGTCTAAATGTACATTATCATGAGAGTAAATTGTATACAATATTAATCGAGATAAACTTATCGTTTGAATCGTGCACAATAACCATCTTAATATAATGGAAGAGAAGAGAGCTTTGTTGTAGGGAAGAAATTTTGGTAGCCAAAGATAGAAAAGAAAATTGTAGTGTTCTAGGCTAAGTCAATTACATCGATCTCTCATATCACTAGTCTTTCATTGATCCTTGGACTTCTATCACCCAATACAATATTCATCCTATGTACATAGTATGATGTCGACAATTCAAACCAAATTGTCTCTATTTAACTTTATATGGTTCTTCCACATGCACATCGTGTACTTCATTCTCGATAGTCATAAATGTATACAAATTAGTTTAGTCCATAAAATTTTCCATTTTATTTTTCAATTTGACCACAATACAATAATAATAATAATATTAATAAATTTGATTTGGACTAGTAACAATCATTCTAAAAATTTTCCAAGGTCTGTTTCTATCAAATTTATTAAAAATCTTAGTGTTAAACATTATCTAATATTAATCCCATCAATCTTACATGATTGTCACATTACATAGCAAATATAGGATTCAATTCTTCCCAACAATATTTTTTTTTTTGATGAGTAAAAATGTATCAGGTGTCAAAAAGTACAAAATGGGTCCCAAAAAGCTACTCATGCCTGTCTAGAGACCGGTATACATGTATTTGTATGCCTAACTGAACTATATCAATGAACATAGGACAAGGTGCTTGGCCTTCGTTAAAGCTCTACTTTCACGGTAGTGTTATATAAAGATAGAAGGACATTTCAATAATATTTAAGGTGTAATGTTTATCTCAGGCGGTCCAATATCATCGGCCCTCCGACTAGATATAAACAAGTAAAACACGGGAGTCATTTGCGTCCTAGCACAATGGCCATTTATATAGAAAAATTAGGAATCCAATAAGATATTTTGTGCCATTGAAAATTAACCCTAAAACTTATTAGAATATCCACCCATACAATATCCAACTGTGTCTAGGTCTACTATATACTTGATTACATATCTCTTAAGCGAATCCGATGGCTTAACTTAAACATTGATCATTAACAAACAAAACAAGCTAAAGCTCACTTACCATTGACCCCTTTAATTTTATCCCTTTTTACTTTAAGAAAAAAGAAAAAGAAAACAAAAGAAAGGAATTATTGAGAACAGTCAATCAGATAATCATCTTGTCTCTTCTCTCCTTCATCTTCTTCTTCTTCCACCAGCTAGCTGCTTTCTTTCTGACATGCACAAGACTTAAAACACTTTACGACGTAATTACATACACAAACAAAAGTGTTTTCCTTTCTCCTCCTCCTCTCTTTTTGTTTTTTTTTCAACACTATTCGTTTCTCTTTTGACTGATCGCGAGACGAATACAAGAATTAATCTTCATCGATCACAAAGATTATTTCTATACGTACGTTCATCTGCAATTCCTTCCTTTTCCTTTTCACCTTCAATTCGTCCAAAACAAGGGGCAGAATCGAAGGAGATGGGTGAAAGCAAACGCCCCCAGTCGGTGGCCCCATTCCTCCTCACATAACGACACCCTTTGCCTGCTCCACGCCCCCTTTCCTCCGTAATCTCTCTCTCTCTCTCTCTCTCTCATTTATTTAAGTACTTATTTAGTTTGTTGGGCCATTTTTTTTTCTTCCTCTCCTTTTTGTTGTCGCCAGAGACTCTCAATCGATGGACGGTGGGAAGAGGAGAAGAAGCGAGGGGCCGGCAGAAGGTAGAGAGGAGGGAGGAGGAGGCGGCGCAGTGTCAAAGAAATGGTAAAGGAGGAGAGATCGCAGTCCTTGTTTCGACTGTTTGATTAGTTTTCAGCTGCTAGCGTCCTTCCTTTTTGTGGTTGTTAGTGCAGCGAATTTTGGGGGTTTCTTCTCTCCTGCTTTGTCTTTAAGGATTGATCGAGAGGAAAAGAGTGGAGAGCAAGGGGAGAGTTCCATTAGAGCTAGCAAGAAGAAGAAGAAACCAAAGAGAGAGATATATATAGATCGCCATCGAGTAGGTAGAAAATGGCATCAGCTTCCTCGTCGTCACCTTTCCATGGAATTAGAGATCGAGAGGAGGAACAGCTCCAAAATCAGATGAAGACGACCGATCATGAGCTTCAGCAACAGTCGTCTTCTTCGGCGGCGCCGGCAAAGAAGAGAAGAAGCCAACCAGGGAATCCAAGCAAGTATCTGAAAACACTTACCCTTGAATTTATTTTATTTTTTTTACAAGATTTTCATCTTCCGGCGGATCTATTAATCCCTTTTTGAGCAAAATTCGAATTTGCATTTATTTCCATGTGGTTTTTTCGATTTGATTTTGTTAGTTTCTCCTTTCCAGGGGAATATGCTTTTCTGATCATGGCATCGATATTAGGTCAGGTAGAACTTTTGAGTGAGCATCAAATGATTGCTCCAAACGAGAAAATTATAATTGTACAAGAAGCTTTCTTCTTTTTCGATCGATGGACGGACGGTGATTTATTCGATTCGATCGGTTCGATTGATATTTGTATTTTATTTTATTTGAAGAAGAACAAGAATTCCATGGATCCTCAATCCTAGCGCATGCATATGCATATAATAACCCTAATTATTATTCAATCATGGCGTTGATACCGAATCCACATGCGCTGTCTGTCGAGCGATCGTGCAGATCCTGACGCGGAGGTGATCGCGCTGTCGCCGACGACGCTGATGGCGACGAACCGGTTCGTGTGCGAGGTGTGCAACAAGGGGTTCCAGCGGGAGCAGAACCTGCAGCTCCACCGGCGCGGCCACAACCTGCCGTGGAAGCTCAAGCTGAAGAGCTCCAAGGAGCCGCCGCGCCGGAAGGTGTACCTCTGCCCCGAGCCCTCCTGCGTCCACCACGACCCCGCCCGCGCCCTCGGCGACCTCACCGGCATCAAGAAGCACTTCTGCCGCAAGCACGGCGACAAGAAGTGGAAGTGCGACAAGTGCGCCAAGCGCTACGCCGTCCACTCCGACCTCAAGGCCCACGCCAAGACCTGCGGCACTCGCGAGTACCGCTGCGACTGCGGCACCCTCTTCTCCAGGTCCCTCCCTCCCTCCTTCTCCTCCTCCGTTAATCATTTTATTCAGTAGATTTCTTAATTTGGGAAGTCTCAGGGCGACTGAAATTAGATAGGATTAGGGTTCTTGCGCTCCGTGGCTTTTAGGGTTGTTTGTTACCTGGTTGGATTCCCTAGAGATAGAGACGACTGCTCTGTTCCCACGTGAACAAGCTACTGCTGCTGGGTCAGAGGACCGAGCAGGAAGAAAGCTCATCATCTTTTTGACGCGCCATGGGAACCAACGCCACCCTATTCACGTGGTGCCAAGTAAGCATCTTTTTGCAGGTTTGTTCTCTAGCGACATGCATGCATGGGTAGATGTGCTTGCAGGAGCTAGCTAGATAGCTACATAGCTCGCTCGCTCTGCATGCAGCACTGGCAGGTCCAGCCGGCTTTTTGGTGAAAACCTAGCCAGGGTTCGATCGATCACGGCGGTCTCTAGCTCTTCATTTACATTAGCCAGCTATAGGGCGACCGCATTGATTGAGGGTTTTGTCAACTTCTTGGAGACTCTCGATCGATCGCCGGCCTCACAGCGCAGGGGAATCTGGAAGGTGGCTTTCATGGTTTTGGCAAAAAAATTCTCTGCCCGGTTTCTTGGTTGGTTGGTTGGATGGATGGGTGAGTCAGCTAGCAAGCCATGATGTCGACTCATTGATTGCGAGATCATAAAGAGCTAGTTAGCTGAAGAACAAATTGTTCTCTCTCTCTCTGTTTCGTTCGTTAATTAGTTCATTAATTTTTTGCTTTTTGTACAGTGGGATCTCGATCGTGATTGATTGAGTCGGTTTGTCTTGTCTTGTTTGTGATCGTCGTCGCTGCAGGCGGGACAGCTTCATCACTCACCGAGCGTTCTGCGACGCGCTGGCGCAGGAGAGCACGAGGTTGCCGGCGGCGGGGTGCGTCGGCGCCGCCCTCGGGAATCATCACCTCTACGGAAGCAGCATGATGGCGCCGGTGAATCTGTCTCAGGTGGGCTCGCAGCAGCTCTCGTCGCTTCGAGACCAAAGCAACGATGCGTCGTCGGCGCAGTTTCAGCAGCAGCTTGTCAATCCCCTGAGCGGCTCTCCGGCGCAGTTTCGGTCTGCGACTCCGACGGCGAACTTCTACCTCGGGAACGGCGGCGTGCAGGACTTCAACGTGGAGGAGCAGTCGTCGATGCTGCAAAGGAAGCCTTTCCATGGCCTGATGCAGCTCCCGGATCTGCATGGAAATGCTTCTTCGAGTAACTTTTTCAACCTCGGGTTCTTCTCCAATAATAATGCCGTCGACGCGGCGGCGGAGGGGCGGTGCCGACCCGGCCTCGCTCTTCTCCGGCAACCTCATCGTCGACGGGCCGATGGCTTCTCCTTCTCTCTACGACACGGAGTCGTCGTCGTCGGTCCACCCGCGGATGTCCGCCACTTCGCTGCTGCAGAGAGCAGCCCAAATGGGCTCCACCACAAGCGCCGGCCCCGGCGGCGGCGGATCCTTACTACTTTCAGGATTCGGCGGCGTCGGCTCCACCTCCGGCAACCCCAAACCGCCGCCGCCAAGCTTCGGCGGCGGCCTAGATGCCTTTCACACCGACATGGACAACGCGACCAGCTTCCAAAACATAATGAACGCGCTCGCAAACGGAGGCTCCGCCGGCGCCGGCCTGTTCAGCAGCGTCGTGGGGTTCGGCGAAGGCGCTCAGCAACGACACGACTCACGGGAACTGACCAGCTTCGTCAGTACTGGACTGAACGATCCAGACGACACCAAGTTCAATCTCGCCGGCGGCGGCCTTGGCGGCTCCGACCACCTGACCAGAGACTTCCTCGGAGTCGGCGGCATGGCGAGGAGCATAGGAGGCGGCGCCGCCGCCGCCATGTCCCTAAGGGAACAGGTTCACGGCATGGACATGAGCATGCTGGATCCTAAATGACGAACCACATCGAAGAGGTACATAGTTCCACAAGGTGAAACCAATCGAAAAGCTCAATTAGCTGCATGCATGCTCAATCTAATAATAAACTATGTTTCATGTACTTAATTATCTTCCTTAAATTCCCTCATAGACACACTGTTAAGTCATAATTTTCTTTCTTTTAAAACTAGGAAGAAAAATATATATATTTCCATGTTTGTTGTTAAATTAATTATAGGGGTTTAAATCTATTTAGCAACACTAACCTATGTGATTAGTGTGGTAATTTATGTCTTGTTAATGTTGAGGCCTTAGATTGCATAGGTTGTGTTCTATGACATGCACCTCATTCTTCAAGTACTTGAGAGGTTTTTTGACGCTCCTAGGACGTAGCATAGATAGTGGATGTATGATATTTCTAACGTAATGGCAAGGAGTCGATCCCAGGATGATATTTGTATTTTTGACCCTAACATGCACTATTATTTGTGTACCTATATGAACTTCTCTTCATATCTATGGGGCATCGTTCGATATTATAATTTATCTTCCTTCTACCAAACTTTAGGATGGATAATAGAGGGGCGTATGATACAGTGTTATCATCTTTTTACATAACTAGTACTTGAGATGTTTAGTGGTCATTCATCTCGTGAGCCCCTTCAATTATTTTTGGTACTTGTGTAGTGTGAGAGAGGAGAGAGAGTTTTGTATATGGTTGATGATTGAGGGATAGAGACAAAAGGTTTAGGAAGGCAAAGATTCTTATACAAGAAAGAAAAGGTTCATTCTTTGTGAGAAAAAAATATACTCTTCTGTTAGTTAAGGTGTCTGATTAGTTGTAAGATGTCATGTAATCAATTTTAAAATGTTTTAAATGTGAACTAATGTAATATTTATGAACTTGACCATGGGTCATAGAAATATAAAAATATGTTATTTGTTAAGCTTTACCTAGAGTGGTTGTGTTGGTTAATTAAGGGGCTTGATAGAGATTAGTTGTAAGATGTCATGTTAAAGGACTTGTGTGATGGCACATGACTCACCTAATAAATTTTAAAATATTTTAACTGTAAACTAATATAAAGTTATAATTTATATTAGATTGGATATTTTGATCTTGACTATGGGGCATAGAAATATAAAAATGTATTGTTTGTTCTCACGAATATTGTATAGTGATAAAATATTCAAAGAGTAATAAGAGAATCAAAATGGGATGAATATTTTAAAAATTGACTATTGAGTATGCATGTCTTGTATTTTAGATTTATCTGATAAGTAAATTAGAGAAGAAGACTATCTATCTTTAAATTAGCCAATTAAGTTTGGGCAGAAATGAAAAAAACACCCAAATTAAAAGAAACATCATATTAGTATCCTTTTCATAAAAAAAAAGTTAAATGGATGTCCCTTCCATGATTTTATCCCGAAAATACTTATAGATTCAACGCTATTGTAGAAGTTATCGAGTAGCTTCCACAAAGTGTAGAAGCTACCAACTAACTTCTACATGTCCGATCATGATTAAATTATATTTATTTGAAATGTAATGAGTGCCCTGAAAGCTACACGTTTATTTTGCTCATTAAAATATTATTTTAATTAGGTTATCACTCAGAGAAGCAAAATCAAAATAATATAAAGTTAACATTGTAGAAGCTAACAATTAGCTTTTGCATATTGTAGAAATTACATGTTAGCTTCTATATGGTCGATCATGATCAAATAATATTCAATTGAAATGTAGTGAGTGTTATGAAGTTTCCATTATTTATTTTGTTCGTTGAAATATTATTTTAACCAAGTTATCACTTGGAGAAGTAAAATCAAAATATACAAAGTCACTCTCATATAAGCTAGCAACTATATTCTACAACCGTAGAAATTAATTGTTATCTTTTACACGTTTAGAAGCTAAATGTTAACTTCTATATGGTCGAATGATCAAATAATATAAGAGTATTTTGAATAATTCATATTAAATGGACACCCATTTAACTTTAATTGAAAATGGAACGTCCATCTAATAATTTTGCAAATGATGCTCTTTTATTTTTTGCCCACTAAATTTTATCTATGGTGGTTGTTCTTTGTTAAAGGGTATATAGAGATTACCTATGTTGTATGATACATAAAACTTTGCCGAGGAAAAATTACGGATCAAATCAGTGTCTTTGATATATATATATATATATATATATATATATATATATTCAATTTAAGTGCCTCGGATCCACGCATTTATATATAACCTCCTAATGAACATTTATATGAACATTTATATTCTTATATTTAAAATTTAATAAAAAGGAATCATGTAATAATTTTAGACTACAATTGGTACATAATTATATATTATGTATAAAAATCATCAAATTTTTATTTCTATTTTAAAAAAACATTTGCTCCTAAACCTATATCACATTGATTTCTATTATTTTTAATCTTTTATGTTATGACAATTTTTTAAAAATCATAACTTTCCTTTTAAATTATATGTATATAATAATATGTTGTGGACGAGGTGAATGCGTGTCTGTGCAGACCCGAGACGCTTGGATTCAATATAGGTGCCTTGATTCAAATCCAAGCACCTGAATTTGAATCCAAACACCTGATTAACTTTTTTTTTAATTTTTGGATATATTATATATATTTAGGGTTTAAAATTTTAGAATTTAAGGGTTGAGTTATAGTGAGTCTAAGCTAATAAGATTTTCTATCTATGGTTTACGCTTCCCTCTTAGGTTATAATGTTCAAGATAAAAAAATTTAGATACTCACGGGGTATATTATATGTATTTAGGATTTAAAATTTTAGGATTTACAGGTTGGGTTATAATGTGTTTAAGCAAAAAAGATTTTCTCTTTAGGGTTCAGACTTCCCTCTTGGGTTATAGTATTAAAAATAAAAAATTTTAGATGTTCATGGTATATTATATATATTTAGATTTAATATTTAAGAAAATATTAATTTAAAAAAATATTCTAGGCATTGGACTGAATCCAGGTCAATCCCAGGCCTAGATTTTTTTTTAAAAAAAAAAAAACTTAATTGGGCGCCTGGAATGAATCCAAGCACTCTGCCTAGAATGAATCTAGGCATCCCGAGCAAGGTCTAAACAAATCCATAGGTAGCACACACACACACACACACACACACATAAATTTATGCTAAGGACGGCGAGGACTCGTGCAGACCAAGTGTATTTGTTTTTATTTTATTTTTTTAGATTGTGATTACGCTGTTTAAGATTTTACCTTTAGGGTTTAGTGGTTGGGTTATAGTATTAAGTTAAAAAAAGTCAAACAAAAAATTAGTTAAGATTTGTACGGTAAGATTCTTTATATATATATATATATATATAATTTATGAAAAAATTTATAACTCATTCAATTGAGTTCAGGCGGGCCGACCCTCCTAGGCTTGGGACCTGTGCTAGCTTGTGATGAGCTTGAGTTGGCTCATGGGCCGAGAAAAAAATTTCTCCCAGACTTAAAATTAAAGTGAAATTTTTTTTTATGTACATACTGGAGTAGTCATGAGGTTTTAATTTTTGTACATGCATTGTCACCCTATTTTGTTGTATTATGTCTTTTTTGTTGGGATTTAGGGGTTAAGGTTTTGTTATGTGGTCACCACCAATTAGAGTTATCAGATGGGTCAACCTGTGGTGGGCTGGCCGACCATTTGGCATGGCGGGGCAGAGCCACTCGTTATCTTGGCAAGTGGGAAATCTTCAATTCAACCCAACTCTAGACTACGAGTTATGGGTTAGACATACCAACCTACGAGCCCAATATAACAATAAAATATAAAAAAGATTAAAAATTCTCCTTAAAAAAATCAAAAAGAGCACAATGATGATAGGAACCAAGTTTAGCATAAGTGTACAATGCTTTTATTTTCGAGTTATTGAAACTCACATCAATTCTTGAATTTTGAAATCGACTGCTCTGGATTTTAAGTTCCCAAAGTCACTAGTAGAAAAATGTTTATTAACAACGGATGTTCACCGTTGTCGTAAGCTAAAAACACTGTTGTTAAAGGTCGTGTTGTTAAAAGGGGTGCTCAACATCAACAGTTAAAACCCGTTGTCGTTTATAGTCAATAACAACAGTGCAGCAATGATTTTTCACCGTTATCTTTTAATGTGATCGACAACAGGTTAACAATAGTATTAAACTGTTGTTTGTGTGTGATTTAAACAATAGTTTGACAACAAATAAAAATCGTTGTCTTTTGGTTGAGGCAGCCAACAATTTATAACAAATACCATTTAAAAAATAAATTATTTAAATAATTAAACAATATTGAGCAAACACACTTCAAACTATCATACATCAAAATATCATCAAATATCATACATCATACTGTGCAAATATCATACATCAAGATATCCCCAGTATTAGTCCAAACTGAGATAACATCATCAAAATATCATATACATCAAGAATCATGTCCAAACATCATCAAAATTAGTCCAAACATCATCAAAATATCCCCAGTAGCTTCATAATTTTCTATCCATCAAAATATCATCCAAGTGTAGTCAACCAGATGAAGACAGTCGCGCCCCTTAGCTTTGCACTAGAAGTTGATTCCTTCCCTTGTATATGAATTGTCAAAACAAATAGAAATATAAAATGAGCATTCTGTTGAGGCAATCGGCCCTGAGATGATCTGGAGGATCATGATATTTTGATGTGTGGGCAATATGGTTAAGTTAGGATTTGTGGTGTTCTCATATGTGTACATGAGTATGCAGGTACACATGGACTTAGTTGATGTCTTCAGGTGAAGGATGGCATGGAGGCAGGCTGGAGGTTTGCGTGCGCATCCGAGGGACCGTTGGATAGCAGAGATGATGAGCCGAGGGACGCGGACTTCGAGGCGTACGTGAAGGGTGGCATGGAGGCAAGCTGAGGCTTGTGTGCGCATCCGAGGGACGAGGGCCAAAGATGAAGAGGGCGTGAAGGCAACAGTCAAGATTGCTGATGAGGAGTCAACTAAGGTGTAAGGGTCTGAGTATGAGTGTATGTACTAAGGGGCTAAGCCGGGAGGGTTTAAGTGCGGAGAGACTTGTACTCGGGAGTAAAACCCTAGGCTTAGGTGTGTACCAGTCGACTGCCCCATGGGCAGTCGACTGGTGGTGACTGGAACAGCCTGGCAGATTTGAACGTTGTACTGTAACGGTCAAATCTGAGTGGGACCAGTCGGCTGCCCCAGAGGCAGTCGACTGGTAGCGGTTGTTTTCAGATTCGAGCCCTATTTAAAGGGGCTCGTTTCCTACTATCTTCTGTGACGAAACTTGCTTGGGTAAAGTGAGTTAGTAGTCTACTGTGATCAGAAAGCGTCTCAAGTGTTGTGGTGAGGTTTCTCCACCCACAAGGAGCGACAGATCTAGCAGGAGGTCATCCGGGGAGTGATCCACCGACGGATTCTTGGATTAGTCACCCGACCGGGGTGGATACCAAGTAAACGATAAGTGTTAGCATTGTTTTGATTTCCTTTGCATATTATTTCCGCTGTGCTAACAATTCTGTAGAAATCCAAAACATGAAAAAGTGCTATTCACCCCCCTCTAGCATGCCTAGACGATCCTTTAGTTGGTATCAGAGCAAGGACCGCTCTTGATTGGAATAACCGCCAAGGGTAGCAAAGAGGTATGATGATTTAAAGTTTATCTCTCCATTTAGACTTCGTATTGGTACTAATATGACGATTTGTGTATGTTTTCTTTGATATTTTCTCTTTTGGGGGGTTTTCTTGGTATGCATGCATGTGTTTGGTATATTAGGGGTGTGTCTAAAAGGTCTAGGGGTGAGGGTTCATCCCGACCAGGTCCCCAAGCTCTAGAAGAGTCGATATTTAGGAGCCTAGAGTGCAAAAAGAGGTTCGAGGAGAATGAGTTTGTTCTATTGCCTTGTCGGTATCTTAACAAGACCTATTTTGAAGATAAGGCGCCACAAATTATTGAGATGGTGACTCACTTTGGCATAGAACAATTGGTATACTACCAACATGACATTAACATTGATCTATGCAAGGAGTTCTATGCAAATTTGACTTGTGTTGATTCAGACAATAATATTTATGAATCAAAAAGTGGCTGGCGTTACCATTCCCTTCACACCCATGATTCTAGCAAGTTTCTTAGAGTGTCGGGCGTCAAACAATGTCAACACCTATTTTCCCAATGTCATTGAGCCACTTGAGTTTCAAAACATCACCATTGATCAGATTCATTTGCATTATTTTAGAAGACATAGACATGAATCTGAGCGTACTTTTGATGCAAAGCCCATGAGTCCATTTAGTCATGTTCTGTATAAGATTATTGTGGAGTGTCTTCTACCCATTGTCACTAAGGGGAGAGCAAGGATTAGGTTGCCTCACTTAATGATGATGTATGCCCTTGAGAGACGGCTGGACATAGATGTGTCGTTGCATGTTTTTGCCTCCATTTGTCACTTTTCCCAGAGTGTTAATGGGAAAATCTATATGTCTTTCTGCCACATGTTGACTAAGTTCTTCCAGCTACGATTTGGCATTCGTGTCACCAGTGGTCAGGTGAGGCACCTGTCAAAGGACTATGATCAAATTGGCACGCGCCAATTGTCCTTGGCGGACATTGAGTGTAGACAGGGGGCATTTGTGTGGAGGGAGCGCCCAGAGGCCGCTGATGCAGATGAGGAGCCCACTGAGCTGGTCACCCGTGCAGAGATCACCCAGCTCCAGGCGGATGTTCATGGGCTCCGGGAGGATGTTCACGTCATTCGCGAGGACATTCACGGATGCCAGCAGACGGAGCAGAGGCTTGAAGCAAAAGTTGATAGGATGACCAGCCGTCAAGATGAGATGTACGAGATGATGTAGCAGTGGCATCTCGCCTATCAGGCTCCTCCTCCTCCTCCTCCCTCTGGTGGTGATGATCACATGTACTTCTGACCAATAGATGCAGCTGTTGAGAGTGATTCCAGTGTTGAGAGTGTTTTGTCTTGATGTTTTCTTGTACCTCTCAAACGCTTTATATTCTGATGTCTGTATTTGGATGTTTTTCGGGCTTTATGTTTTGGCCCTAGATATTATTTTAGGCCATATGTCATGGCTATGCCTATGATTGATACATGAACCATCTATGGATTACTTCATTGTGTAAATTTATGGCATGTGACTTATTTCATTAGTTTCTATTTGGGTTTTGTATTTTTATCATGCTCAATGATGCTTTAAATATTGCTTGAGTATCTCTAAGTGTTAATGGATGGTTCTTTTATGATCATTATATATGTATTCATGATATGTTTGAAATTTTCTAATGATTACTATCTAATATGGTTTGGTTGAAAATCAAGAGGATACCATGTTTAGAAGAGATGATCATTAAAACATGAGGGAGTTTTTGTCAAAATGAATACATTTATTTGAAAAAGGGGGAGTTAGGACTCATTTTAAATGTCAATGGGAATTGATAGAGAGTGCAAACTATAGAATACCATGATTAGAACTCTAGGTTGATACAAAGTTGGTTTTATTTGGAAAGTTTTGGATTTGTACCAAAAGTCAAGCACGGTTAATGTTTTTCATGAACCAAATTTTTCTAGGGTAGGGAATACCTTAACAATCGTGCTTGTAGAGTTTCCCATTTTTCCAGATTTTCTGAAATTTTTTATTCATTTCTGAATTTCGGCTGAAATTCTGAAACACTGCGTATCAGTCGACTGCCACAGGGGCAGTCGACTGGTAATGTGGGCAGAATGTTTTTTTGTGATTTCTGAAGGATTTTTCAGAAATCTGGTTATGCTCTATTTGGCTCCTAGGGTAGGGTTGCTTGGGGCAATCTTTTGATGGTGTCAAAGGGGGAGAACTAGGGTGTTAAGTTAGATTTGGGTTGAAACTTAACTTAGGTTTGGTTACAAAACTTTAGAGTTAAGTTGGGAGAACTTAACTTGGGATTAGCAATAAGAATTGAAATTTGGGAGAAAGCATAGGTTAAGGGGGAGTTTGCCTCTTGCGTGTTATGCTTTAATTTAAATTGCTTTTACTATTATTATTGCTATATGTTTATCTAACTTAACATATTGCCACATATCAAAAAGGGGGAGATTGTTGGGGCAATCGACCCTGAGATGATCTGGAGGATCATGATATTTTGATGTGTGGGCAATATGGTTAAGTTAGGATTTGTGGTGTTCTCATATGTGTACATGAGTATGCAGGTACACATGGACTTAGTTGATGTCTTCAGGTGAAGGATGGCATGGAGGCAGGCTGGAGGTTTGCGTGCGCATCCGAGGGACCGTTGGATAGCAGAGATGATGAGCCGAGGGACGTGGACTTCGAGGTGTACGTGACCGGTGGCATGGAGGCAAGCTGGAGGCTTGCGTGCGCATCCGAGGGACGAGGGCCAAAGATGAAGAGGGCGTGAAGGCAACAGTCAAGACTGCTGGTGAGGAGTCAACTAAGGTGTAAGGGTCTGAGTATGAGTGTATGTACTCAGGGGCTAAGCCGGGAGGGTTTGAGTGCGGAGAGACTTGTACTCGGGAATAAAACCCTAGGCTTAGGTGTGTACCAGTCGACTGCCCCATGGGCAGTCGACTGGTGGTGACTGGAATAGCCTGGCAGATTTGAACGTTGTACTGTAACGGTCAAATCTGAGTGGGACCAGACTGGTAGCGGCTGTTTTCAGATTCGAGCCCTATTTAAAGGGGCTCGTTTCCTACAATCTTCTGTGACGAAACTTGCTTGGGTAAAGTGAGTTAGTAGTCTACTGTGATCAGAAAGCGTCTCAAGTGTTGTGGTGAGGTTTCTCCACCCACAAGGAGCGACAGATCTAGCCGGAGGTCATCCGGGGAGTGATCCACCGACGGATTCTTGGATTAGTCACCCGACCGGGGTGGATACCAAGTAAACGATAAGTGTTAGCATTGTTTTGATTTCCTTTGCATATTATTTCCGCTGCGCTAACAATTCTGTAAAAATCCAAAACGTGAAAAAGTGCTATTCACCCCCCTCTAGCATGCCTAGACGATCCTTCACATTCACAACTAAAAATATTAGCCCTTACGCTCCTACAAAGCAACAAGGATGCTACAAGTTGTTCCTAAATTAAAAGTGAAACTATTGCAACTTGACCTCTATAAATCTGTGTATGACAATATCATAACTCTCTTGTTCACGAAGAACTTAGATTATAATTTAACTCTCGGTTGTCAGATTGATGAAGGCCTGTTTTGACAATATAGAGAAAAGAGAACAGTAAGAAATAAATTCTGAAATTCTATTAAAGATTGTTGTGCTGTATGCAACAGAGAATAGTAAAAAAGAACCAAGAAATTGAGTAAATGAAGCCAGATATCAAGCACATCAGACATAGTATCATCACCTTGCAAAGCTTCCAAAGAGATTGCAGCTTGGGCTGGAGTAGCAAAATCAACAAAGCATAGTATAAGTGGCTCTCCATCTGCAAAAAAGATGTATCAGGTTGAATATAATGCATAGTATGTCTGAACTCATAGCATCAATACGTAAGAGATTATGTTGCCTAGTAAAGGGCACAATACACATCAATGGTTGCATATAATATATCATGGCTATTCGCAGATACCCTAACAAAGGATGACAATTAACAAATAAGAAAATTTTTTAGAGGGGATTGTATCAGAACCAGTTCTTAA
Source organism: Boesenbergia rotunda (assembly GCA_024364735.1). Classification (NCBI taxonomy): domain Eukaryota; kingdom Viridiplantae; phylum Streptophyta; class Magnoliopsida; order Zingiberales; family Zingiberaceae; genus Boesenbergia; species Boesenbergia rotunda. The sequence continues at coordinate 174,215 of JAGFNQ010004292.1, forward strand.
TCAGAACAATGCACAAACAGAGCAGAAAGATTTGCAATTTCTGAGATTGCAAACAAGGCTAATGGCATTCCTCGTCACTAAAGAATAGAAGTAATTATAAACAAAAGTTAAACTGCAGAAGGAACATCACAAGATCATTTCCAGGAAAGTTAACGTCTGATATGGAATTGGTTGCATAACCAATTATCAAGCTACTAGTCCATGCATATAACACAACTATATTATAACAAATAAATCCATGGCCTTCAAAAATTAAAACTACCTTCTGAACAATGAATTTACTTAATGCATTTACAACTAAATCAGGTACATGTACTTGCAAATAGACAAGGGTACAGTTAATATCAATAGAACACAGCTTTTCATCACCCTAATAATGGATATATGCACGTCCTCCAAGGAGAACAAAGATACTATCTCAGCTAATAAAATGGTAATTCCCATCATAAATTACGGTTTGATGGATAATGAAAAATATTATATGATTTTACCTTAATTCCTTAAGCAAATAATCTTGTGAGTAAACTTAACCACATCAAGGCAATTAAACCAAAAGGTCAACGCTTGAATAGTCCAGATTTTCAATCACCAAGTTTAAGTCCAATGCTAGGTTGTTCGGATTTCATTTTACTATGTAAACTATAAATAAATGATCATATGAATATATGAACACATCAATATTTTTTACCATAAAAGACAATCAGTCTGATGTAAATTAACCAATATTAATAAAGCAAATAGGTGATAGCTAGTATATCTGACATTAATAGATGTGCATATCCAATACCTGCCCAATTCCTCCAAAAAGGTCACGTAGCTCATCTGTAGTCACATTAGGAGGCAAGTTAAAGATATAGATCCTTGAGTTATCACAAGATTATTGGGCATCATTATATTTAGGTTGAATATATTTATTAGGTTGAAAAAGGATAGCACCTTCTCCCTCGATCGCTTTCATCTTTCTCTTGTGCAATAAGAGTATTTAACAAGTTCAGAAATGATATAGTTGATGGATACCGCTCCCTCCTTGCTTCAACTTCGTTTAGCTCAAATTGCATGTCATAAATCTGCGGCGCAAAAAAAAAATGCAACAGAAAATAATTCTTTATGAAACCAACACAAAATAACTGCAAGCAAATAGATCAAAATTTCATAATCTTGATATAGCAAGATAAGAGATGCTAAAGCATATGACTTCATATGCCAACATTCTATAATCACATTCTGATTAAAAGTGAATTCCAGATAAATGAAACAACATGCACACGATATAATTTTTGAGAGTTGAGATACAAAAATAAAAGTTTAGCCCCATAAATTCATAAACTACACTTTGGAAGGAATGGAAGTTTCAAAATAGTCGTTGACCAATAAAAATTATTGTGTTCTCTCAATGGGCAAGGGAAAGAAGAATAAGGTATAGAGTGCGAGTTATGACAAGATTGAATATCTTATGCGCTATGCTGCGAATTATAGCAAGGCCATGCAATTTTTTTAAAGGAAAACAATGAGAGTTCATAAATTGAGTTTGATGCACCATAATAATCATAGCAATCTCCCAAAAATGCAAACTCAATCTGCGACCTTGTCAAATTGTTATTTTCACATGAAATTCAATACATTCTACAATAGAACAAGATTTATTATATCATTCAATATAGAGTTTCAATCATCTGCAGAAATGATATGATTTTGGCACCATGACATGCTGATATTTAGTAAGCTTCAAAGTATAGTAAGATCAACTAACATGAGTTTTAATAAATTTCCCATTAAGCTTGTTCCTCTCTAATATAAGATTATAGCAATAAAAAGTGAATTATAATATTGGGAGAAAAAATAGTTGGAGGATGAATCACTGAATCCTGTACTGCATTGAACCAGCTTAATATGCTCAAACAATAGACACCAGTCTTCCAAGAACATGTATTTCCTATGACCAGTCTTCCAAGAACAATAAACACCAGGAAACAAACATGGTCAAAGATTAAACCCAAGCTTTATTCAAGACCTAGATTAGGAAGCAAATCGACCCCACAACACTCACGGCAGGTTGTTTTATTCAAAACCTCATTCAGCTAATACCAAAACCTAATAGTAAGATAAATTCGAACGTAAATACAAATTACTCACATGATTAAACTAGAGCCTAATCTAAACAAAGACCAATCCTAACTCCTAAAGCTCCCGGCTGTATCATTGTACAAACTCAAAGAACTAACCCTCAACATCCAATTCCTAAACCAAACTGATCTAAAATAAAATCACTATCACAAACAGTAATCCAAACAAATACTAGGTTCATCTAGTTAATCCACCCTACCTCCTCAAATGATCAAAGCAATTCAAATCTCACCTGGTGGCACGTACGTCCGATCTTAGTCGAATAGAAAACCACAGTGGAAGAAGAAGAAGAAGAAGAAGCAGACCCTCTCGATCAGTCAGTGCTTAGCGTTCCAATCTAAATCAATTCGCTTTGCTTTGAGTCAAACATCAAATTTTTCCTAACATGATTAACATACAACGGCCGCAGCCTTGAAACTAGAACCGAAATCCATCGACAAACAGAATAAAATTCATGAGTTACCTGTTCGATCAGACGGTGCACAGGACTGCCATTGGAGGTCAAGTTTGACGTCTCTCTATACGTGTTCCTGAACAGCCACAGCAGATCGTAGGTAAACGTAGCCGGCATCTCATATACGTAGACGCGCACCACCGAGGGAGCCGACCACGGATCCACCGCATCTCCGTAAAGCCTCTCCGCCTCTTCCTTCCATATCGAGTCGTCGAGAGTCGTGACCGTGGCAGAGGGAGATCCGCCATCAGCAGCAGAAGCGACGCCCGGGGATCCGGCAGGGGGCGCGCGCGACGTCAGGAACTTCTCGAGCGACGCGAGGAAGGAGTACTTAGGAGGAGGGGCAGGATTAGGGCTCCCCTTGGAGAGGCCGAGAGGGGCGTCCAGGGAGTCAAAGATCAAGAGGCAGCGCGAGGAAGAAGAGTAGCTCGCGTAGTAGAAGAGAAGGAAGGCAGAGAAGAGGGCGACGAGGGAGACGGCATGGCTGCGGTTCTCTTCGTGTGTGCGAAGAGGGGAGTCTTTTAAAAGGGCTGCGACCAGGGCATGGGCGCAGGTGAGGAGAAAGGCAATGACAACATTTGGGACTGACCTTACCAGCAGAAACCTTTGGGTATGAGCAAAAGGAGTTGTTGACTGCTAACCTTACCAGCGGTAGCTAGGCGAAACGCTCACCCCCAGCGCCCTCGCCAGTCCGCCCCAGGACCAACACGGAGAAGGTAAATCACGGTTATCACTGGTGTGGTGAGGCGCCTGGGGTCAAGGGAATTAATGCCAGCAGACCAGGGTTTTATCCCCGTGCGCAACTGGCGACCCTCGAACCAATGACCTCCAAGTAAATGGCCAGGCGCCTTACCATCTGATCCAGCCTGTGAGGGCAACCAGCGGTAGCTAGGGCTCAAAGAGGAAGACGCTCACTTGGAGGGGGGCGGCGGCCTAGGGCTCGAAGAGGAAGAGCGTCACGATGAAGGGTGTGGCGACTAGGGCTCAAATAGGAAGACGCTTGCGGGGAGGGGGCGGCTAGGGCACGAAGAGGAAGAGGCACGCTGGGAGGGGGCGATGGCCTAAGGCTCAAAGAGGAAGAGGCTTGCAGGGAAGGGGGTGGTGGTTAAAGCTCGAAGTGGAAGACGCTTAAAAGGAGGGGGCGACTAGGGCACGAAGACGAAGACGAAGACGCTTTGCGGGGAGAGGCAACACCTCTACTCCTTTGGCTGATACAGCTTGAAGACAGGTGAAAGTGGTGAGAGGGATCACATGGAAAATATATATTACTCATTATAATGTAAACTGTGGGCGTTTTCGTTTTCGCGCTCGCTCGTTGTTGTGTATTACCATGTAAGCAACACAAATAGACAACGGTTAATTAAAATCAATTGTCGTAACCTAGCAAATAGACATCAGTTTTTAAAAAAATCATTGTCTTTGACATACATAAGACAATGGTTTTTTAAAAACAGTTGTTTTTTTCCATAAAAAATTTATCAACATCAACGGTTTCTGAAAAAACTATTGTTAAATGAAAAAAGACAACGGTTTTTCAAAACGCCGTTGTCTATTAGGTGTTATTGAATCCAAAAATTCTTGTAGTGAGTGTTTGCCAAAAATTTAAACAATATTACTACTTCTCCAAAATAAATATTGTTATTATCTTCCATCTTAAACAATCTTTTGTTTAGTCATAAGTAGATAAATGTATGATTGTATCAACAAGATGATGGTTCATTTAAAGATTTCACATGTTCATTTGTTTACTTGAACTGATAGGACAATCAGGTAGATCAAAATTATGTTTGATCCATTAATTTTTATCATAAAAAATAACCTCAAAACTTCAATTTGTATTGTGCCAATGTATCTGATGGAACCAGCTCGGCGGGTTTCCTTAGCGAACACAAGGCGAACATGAGAGACCTCTCTATGTCTACGGATTAAAATTTAATATGAATAGAGACCCGTCTCCCAAACGACCGTCTCGTCATCGTATCAATTGATTCAAGTCACAACTTAGCCAAACTCAAGAGTAAGGACTTATAACTTTCCGAATCAAGTAACCACGGAAAAGATGACGAATGGATCGCAGATTTTTGTGTTTATTATCGGGGTCCTGACATAATTAATTATCAACATTAATTAGTAACTAATTAAACCATGATAATTAATACACATGCAATGATAAAAACAAGCATAAAATAACAAGAATAACGAAGGAGCCAAAGAAGAGATATACCTCGTCTTTTACCTCTCAGTCTTCTACTGTATGACCCTCCCCTCTTAGACGTCGTGTGGGCGACGAGCTACCAAGACGCAGAGTCACCAAGGCTTCCAATTAATCCTTCTTCTTCTCCTTTCCTTTGTACCAACAAAACCCTAGGGCTAGGGTTTCACCGCCGGCTCACCTTCAAGAAGAAGAAGATGAAGTGGAGAAGAAGTAGAGCTCTTCTCCCTTGAAAACACCCTATCCGGCCTCCTCCACCACCTTCTTTCCCGCAGCTACAAGCACGCAAAGGAGATGGTACCTTCTCCTCCTTTCTTCCTACTTGCGCCGGCCAACCTCAAGCAAATCAAGCCGTCGCCGCCCAACCAAGGAAGAAGTCCTTCCTCTCCCGCCACCACCTGCTTCTCCACCCTCCTACAGCTGCTAGCCAATCAAGGGATGAAGAGAAGAAGGTTGGCTCCTCCTCAGGTTGCCGTCGGAACCCTAGCTTGAAGGGTTTTGGCGTCGCAACCCTCCGGTGGACTTGGTGCCACTGCCGACTGGTTCTCCTCCCACCGGAGCTCGCTCGGCCAAGAAGAACAGGAGGAGACCCTCCCTCTTCCTACAACCGAGCCTCCTATGGAGAGAAAAAGAAGAGAGGAGAAGAGGAGCTCTTCTCCTTCTTCTCCAACGTCGTCGGCCACCCTAAGGGAGAGAAGGAGGGAGGGAGAGAGAGAGAGAGGGAGAGAGGTTTAGGGTTTTAATGTGGATTAATTCCTTGATTAATTAAGCCTTGGTTTCATGACTCCTATGGGGTATATATAGGGCTATGATAGGGACCATGAGGAGAAGTTGGGTCTTGGCCCGCTAATGGATCCAAATCTGATCCATTAATGGAGATCCATTCCACTAAAGGATCCCCATTGAACTTCCTCCCAACCCCCATATTTTCATATGGGCTCCACCTATTATGAGTCGTCCATCTCCCCGTGTTTAAGATATCGAATGTCCAACGATTAATTTAAATTACTGACAATTTTAATTAATCATCCTCTTGATCCTTGACTAGTACCACCCAACTTTTTCATCATGTTAGACCATAGTCCACTTACAAGATTTAACATGATGAATCTTATGAGCTCATCAAGGGGGCATCATCATCCCGACTCACCAGGACACGGATTTCGTCAATAATCAACGACACACTATGTAGATAATATTATTTCTCAACTTACCGGGCCTATTGATCTAGCAGAATAGATTTCACCCATTGGTAAATCAAAGAAATAATAATTAAATACACGTGCCCGTTTATTATTTCAGGATTTAGAGAGCATACACCATAATATAAAATCGAGGTCTAATCCAATTTATGAAGTCAGTATAAAATTGGATGACCTCTCTTTTGGTCCTACTCAATGCACACAAAGTGCACTAGTGTAATTCTATGGTTAAGATAAACCACACCTAATTACACTACAACCATCCCGATGGTTTATCCAATTCCATCTCGGTTGTGAGCCTCTTACTTATACTTCTGCAAGGAACTGATAGCATGATCTTCTGTGTGTCACCACACACCATGTTATCTACAATGTAAAGTATGAGACATTTTGTGCATATACTAATATAAATATGCAACATGTGATTTTGTGATTCTCTTTCAAAAATGTAGATGTTCTTAACCAAATGCAAGGCTTTTAGTATACATCCTAACAATATCTCCTTGCGAAATCAACCTTGGCATAGCCAAGATTTGTAAAAACGCCATTATATGTTAGGTTAGAGTTTTAATGCAGTTGAATTGCGTGAGAAAAGAGAGTTTAACAGCCACTAGTCAACAAAAGGAGGGGCAATAACACTTAGACAACTCTTGTGTGCTAAGAATTGGTGATAATCACATGACAAAACACAAGTAAGAATTGACGGAGACCATACAACAAAACCCCAACCCTCTTTAGTCTTAAGTTTAGGGGAACTTCTTCCCTCAACCCGTGGGTCAACCCAAACCCACCATGTGTTAACCCCCCCTCTCCGCGGTCAAGGAACTTGGTGAGTTGACGCCGTCTGGACTCATCTTTAAATGAGTTGATAAAATTTGAATCTAATCCACATAAATTATTTGGCGAGGTGGGCTAATCTGACGGATCTAACCTAAATTGACAACTCTACCAACAATTCTTGTTTGTGCTTTGCTCTTCAATTAGCCTTGACCCACTTGACTCACACAATGCTCAAACACCATTGTCAACTATTGAAACTCAAGCTCACCTGAGCATTGTCAAACTAAGTCAACCCTGACCTAACGAAGATTGCACCAAAAATCTCCGCCTTTTTGATATTTGACGATATATTTAAGTTAGGCTAATCCACATTCGTCTACATTTTCTCCCCCTTTGACACACATCAAAATTCTCCCCGAGAATTAATATGATCAAATTCATCCAATGAAATTCAAATACCTTTCATTGTGACCCATACTCAATCATGCTCATCCTTGAGCATTCGTCCCATGAGGATTCACAATCTTCATCTTCTCATAAATTCAAAAAAAAATTAAAACACATGCTTTTAAGGAAGACCTCCCCCTCAAAACATGCTCTAAACCTCTATTATTGCACTAACAATGACTTTTGAGTTCCTAAACCTTTAGGAAAACTCAAAGCAAAGTTCTTGTTGGATCGGGTTGCCCCGGCTAGAGGGAGTCAATAGACGGTTTAAAAAAAAATAAAAGTGGAGGCACTCGTCTTTTAAAAGGAACTTGGTCGCAACTGAGAACGTTGTTTCCAAGGCAGTAGACGCTCAATAAAACTCTCCTTATGGCGGAGAAGCCTTACAACAAAAGCACGCTTAGACTTTTTAAAATTGAATGTCTAAAGCTAAAACTCTAAGCCTATTTATAGCCTAAGAGAAAAAAATCTAGATTGTTGATTGTTGATGAATTTTCTCTTGGTCATTGATCCATGGATGCAATCTGGACGATTGATCTTGGATGGGATTAAGCTGCATCCATTAGATATAATTAAAGAATAAGGTTTTATCCTTTAAGAGATAAAGTTTAATTAAAACTTTATCTTCTGCTCGAGACTTTACTGTTTTGATCTCTAACTTGTTGACTTCACCCGCTATGCCAAGTGGTAAGCATGGAGACATGTGTTGCTTGAGGTTCCAGTTCGAATCCTCTTAGTAACAAATAAATCTCTTTTTTATCGAGCGCCTGGTTTGATTTGGTTAAACTGACCAACCATTTGGTTCTTCGTCTTCTGGGTGATTTTCGGTCAATCGAAGTTAGGCTCACCCAAACCCGACTCTGGCCTTTCGCCCCTCGCGCGTGCTTCCTCCCGGCTTCCCGTTCCTCAGATGTCGCGCATGTCCTTCTCGATCCACCGACGTACTCTTCCGTAGCTTCCGCGTCCCTCGGATTGCACCGAGCCCGTTGGCTCACTTCTCCGCACAATCCTTCTCGTCCGCTACGCCTTACCCTCGACTTCCTCCGTATCTAACTCCTGCATACTTAGCAGAGGGATTAGAAAATGTATGACCTAACTTAACCTAGTTGATCACATCAAAACTAACCAGAGTACTAACAATCTCCTCCTTTTTGATGTGCATCAACCCAGGTTCAGTTAGGGTTAAACAAAAAAATAAAATTTAACTAAGTTTAAGCATAAAGATTATGCAAAAAAAACTATCTCCCCCTGAACCTCAGTCCTACTCTCCCCCTTTGATCATAGTAAAAAATGGGGAAACATAATTAAGAAGGAAATTTTTTATTTTAGCACAACAGTAAAATATTATAAGTGAAAAAAATCGCATTGCCACAGATTTTTCAAATTTAAAAAGGCATTTTTTAATGTTAATTCCATATTTTTTATATCAAATTTTGAAAATTAAAAAAATCAGATTTCAATAAACAATTCATAAAAATTGAACATCTATGAAAAAAATCTGAATATTTTTGTCAAAGTCGAAGATGAAGATATGAGTTTGGAAAAAAAAAATTGAGCTTTAAATTTGTTCATTAAGTCCAAAAATAAATGAAAAAGCAGCAGATAAGAGTTTTTGATGAATAAATTATAAAAAATTCGAAAAATGCTTTGAAAAATTTGGAAAAAAATTATAATGATTTTTTTCCACTATATCTGAATCATGAAAAAATTGATATATGAAAATAAATTATTTATCTATTTTTAAAATTTTAATTTCAAATTTCGAGTGAAAAATCATAAAAATAAAAAATATTCGAAAAATTTTAAAAAATTCACAGTAGATGGATAATATAATTGTGCATAGAGGAAAAAAAATAAAGACATAATTTTTGTCAAAAAAAATGCACACATATGTAATAACAAAAAACTTATCACTTTAATATAGATATAGGAACCCAAAATAAGTTCCCATCTACATGATTAATTAAAAACTTAGGTGGAATATAGCTTTTGGACACTTTTTTAAATTGACCCTTATGGTTTTTAAAATATCAATTTAAATTATCAGGAAAGTAATTTTTCTTTTGGCGTAAATATGCAATATCAAATTCTAATTTTTGCACTAGATTTTTCAAATTATTATTTTTATTTTTCAAAACATCAGAAGAGAATGTAAGTGTCAATTCATTTTTTAATTTCAAATTTTCTTTTTCTAATCTACCATTAGATTTGAGCAAGGCTTTAACTCCAGCATACAACTGATCATGAGGAAGAAAACAATCCTCACTTACCGGGTCGCTTTCGAAAAGCGAGGTTCCTACTTCATCGTCACTTTCTTCTGACATTTCTCCCCCTTCATCAGTGTTCCCTTCTTAATGACTTACCATCAGCGCAAGTCCCGCGTATTCTTGACCTTCCAACTGTTCTGACAAGGATTCATCCCAGGTGGCTTTCAGTGCCTCTGAGATACCTTCATGCAATTCCAGGAATTTCTCCTAGAGCTCTTTTGTCGTGTTGTAATTCCCGATGCGGTTGACTTCTTGCGCAGGAAGAACGGCTAGCAGATGAAATTCCGCTTTGCCGTTTGCTACAAAGTCCGCTTACTCCTTCTTAGTCCACGACTCTACTTCTTTATCCTCTCCATTGTTGTCTTTAGGAACTGAAAAATTATTTTTCATAATTAGTAGCAATTCAATATCAGTTTTAAAAAATACTTGCATTCAGCGCTTCCACAACGCAAACTCCCCCTCAAACTTTGGTGGGTAGGTTACTGCTCCAACCATTTTCTCGAAATTGCTGCAGTCGGCGGTTAGTCCTTCGGTGGCAACCTTCGCTCTGATACCACTTATTAGATTGGGTTGGTCTGGCTAGAGGGGGTGAATAGATAGTTTAAAAAAAAATAAAAGTGGAGGCACTCGTCTTTTAAAAGGAACTTGGTCAAACTGAGAACATTGCTTCCAAGGCAGTGGACGCTCAATAAAACTCTCCTTATGGCGGAAAAGCCTTACAACAAAAGCACGCTTAGACTTTTTACAATTGAATGAATTGAATGTCTAAAGCTAAAATTCTAAGTCTATTTATAGCCTAAGAGAATAAATCTGGATTGTTGATTATTGATGAATTTTCTCTTGGTCGTTGATCCATAGATGTAATCTGGACGGTTGATCTTGGATGGGATTAAGCTGCATACATTAGAGCTGATTAAAGGATAAGGTTTTATCCTTTAAGAGATAAAGTTTAATTAAAACTTTATCTTCTACTCGAGACTTTACTGTTGTGATCTCTAATTTGTTGACTTCGCCCACTATCCCAAGTGGTAAGCATGAAGATATGTGTTGCTTGAGGTTTTGGGTTTCAATCCTCTTAGTAACAAATAAATCTCTTTTTTATCGGGCGCCTGGTTTGACTTAGTCATACTAACCAGCCTTTTGGTTTTTCGTCTTCTCGGTGATTTCCGACCAACTGGAGTTTGGCTCACCCGAACCTGACTCCGGCCTTTCGCCCCTCGAACGTGCTTCCTCCTGGATTCCCGTCCCTCGGACGTCGCGCATGTCCTTCTCGATCCACCAGCGTACTCTTCCGTAGCTTCCGCGTCCCTCGGATTACAGTCCTTCTCATCCGCTGCGTCTTACAGTCGACTTCCTCCGTATCTAAGCTCCTGCACACTTAGCAGAGGGATTAGAAAACATAGGACCTAACTTAACCTAGTTGATCACATCAAAACTAACCAGGGTGCCAACAATTCTGAGATTTTAAAATTTAAAACTTGAATCAAAACTTCTTCTTAATCCCATATTTTTCACTAAAATCATCTCCCTTTTTGATTTCATCATGAAATCCACACAAATATACTTATAAAAGTATTCCAAAGGGTTAGGGATTGCTAGCTTACTCAAAATTGGGTTAGTAGACTGAAATCAGACAATATCAATCGTGCCAACTGATTGGTGTTAGGTTCTAATCAATTAACCAATGCCTTAATCAATCACTAGATCGATTATGACCACCCTTAATCGATCAACTGATCAATTACGTGAGCTTCTGTGCTTATGAAAAATCTTCACCAATCGATTGCCCAATCGATTAGTGTATGTCCTAATCGATCATTGATCGATTGGGAGTTTCTGATTTTTGAAGATTATTGATCGATTGGGAGTTTCTGATTTTTGAAAACAAATTCAGATCTGAATTTCATAAACTCCTAAATAATTTTATAAAATTTAAAAAATCATGAAATTTTGTATAGACATTATTTATGACAAATACTATCATGGAAAAATAGTTTTCTATGAAAATAGCTTCCATTTTCAAAAATTGATACAAAATTGAAAATTTTTAAAAACTTCAATATTTCACTCCATTTTGTATCTATTTTATCAATGATGAGTTCTATCAAAAGATAGTCTTCATCAAGATTTTCTAAAATAGTTTTAAAATGGTTTCTAAAATAATTTCCAACTATGTTCTTTAGGTTAAATGCACATGACTTGTACATTAGCTTTCCCAATGATTGATGTTTACTTAAATTCTTATTTTGGATGAAATTAAAACTCAAATAGATGCACTTTATCAATACCTTGAGCTTTATTCATCAATCTAACATCTCACTTGTATCTAATATGTCTCAAAACATATAAGTCAACTTATGGTCATGTGAAATATAATAGTCATATTCTCCCTAAACTAAGGGGTTCATATATTCCTATCTAAACATTATAAACTTTGATCATCCATATAGGATGTTAATTAATGTCAATGTCCTTAAATTCAATTAAATAATACATGATAATGGTCATGGCATACATCATATGGATATTTTATAAAAGCAAAAATCATTTTAACCAAATGATGCATATATGACATGACATGTGATATTTTCATAATAAAATATAAATGATGAATTATGATGTCATGACATATGATTAGGCATACAAATCATGGCATATTAGCATAAAAGAAAATACCTACATTTTCTATCTAAGTAACAAAAACTCATCGCTAAGCCATTGATAATCCTAATTTTGCCCTTAATTTTTTTCAAGATAATGTCAAAACTCTCAACTTGGTATATCCTTGAATTTTAACCTAGTTGTGTCAACTTTATCAAGTTCAATCTTTGAAAAATATAATTTAGCACAATTTAACTCCTCAAGAGTAAATAGTGAAACTTCTCATTTTCAAGGGTATTCATTCCTTGAAAATGGTCTAAAGTGTCAACTACATCAAGGTTGGATTAATTACTCTTCCAATTAGAGTTGACACTCTCCAAACCCATATAGGGTGTGGCGAACACACTCTTAGGAACCCAAAACCTATTGATGCTCCTTGGGTGCTCTATAGTTCTCCTTAGATTTTTCATGCCTCCTATTTTTATGATAAATAGCATTAAAATGGTAAAAATTATTTCTAGCATGTATATTATCACAATTAACATAAATACCATTACCTAATGGTACCTTAAATTTGCTCTTAGAGACTCCCCCTTGATTTGAGCTCTTTCTTTTAATCTTAGTCGAATTCTTCCTTTTTGGACATTGATTCCGATAATATCCCTTTTGTTTGCATGACAAGCACACAATGTGCTTCTTGTCCTTTCGTACCATGGGGTCGACCTCCTTTGGCTTCTCCTTCCTCTTGGGTGCCACCTAACCCTTTTGCTTAGACAATTTCAGACATTTACTCTTGTAGTGTCCTCTTTCCCCACACTCAAAGTAAATGATATGATCTTTATTTTTACAAATTGAAATTATTATACCTTCATGAGTTGTAGAGATGGCACTCGATTCTTCTTCTTCTTCATTGACCTCGGATGATGATGTTGAAGCTTTTCTTTGATCCGATGTCAATGGTAAATTTTGCTCCCCCTCAATCCTTGAAGTGGAGGCTTCTTGAATTTCATCTTTGGATTTTGAGCATCTCTCAACTTTCAAATCCTCTTCGTCCGATGAATCTCCCTCTTTGGATTTATCTTGATTTGGCAAAGTGGAGGGATCTTCATAAAGCTTTGTCAATTTGCTCCAAATCTCCTCGGCGTCTTGATAATCTCCAATTTTTTCCAAGATGGTGCTTGGCAATAGATTAACCAACAATTTGATCAATTTATCGTTGGCATCACATCTCCTGATTTGCTTCTCATTCCATTTGGTCTTTTTGAGGAGCTTTCCTTCAATGTTTCTTGGAGCTTCAAAACTCTCCAATAGAGCAAGCCATTGCTCTATCTCCATCATGAAAAAATTTTCAATCTTTGTCTTCCAAAGATTGAAATTGACTTTGTCAAATGGTAGAGGTGCCTGAATGTCGTAATCGAACTCCATTTTTGAAGTTGAAACCTCTTGATGATGATTTAATTTCTTGATATTAGAGTTTCTTCAACTTCTTCTTCTTCCTCTAACCCTTGCTCCCTTGGCGATGATTCCAAAGAAGAGTGACCTTGCTCGATACTATTTGTTAGGACCGGAAGGCAAGCTAGATGGGGTGGGTGATTAGCTCGGATTTTTACTCAGTGAAGATTGGTTGCAGCGAAAACTTAAGCAATTCTAGCACATTAGGATTTTACTTGGTATCTACCACCTTGAGATGAATAATCCAAAGATCCGCTCTTCCTCACTCTCATATCCACTATGAAAGATCTCCTTCTTGAGGCGGAGAAACCTCTTACATGCTTACAAGAAGAAAATACACTAAAAAATAAGCAAATACAAAAGAAATCTTACAAGATTTACACAATGATATCTTTGCTTATCTTTCTTTCTTCTTCTTCTTACTTGGAATTTGCCTCTTGAAGTGCACCAACACTTGCTCAAGAACTGGCATAAAAGGAGGAGAAGAGTGGCGAAGAGATGCCGCTTCAAACTTGCGTGAAAATCCTATATATGCGCGACCTAGGGTTCACTCAATTGATCACTCAATCGATTACCATGTCAGACTAGTAGTTTAACGACTATTTCTTGAAGCTTATTCGATTAGTCAATCAATTAAAAAGACCTTAATCGATTGCTGAATTGATTTAGCACTTTTTTGTGCTCTCATGCAATACAGCCGTAATCGATTGGCTAATCAATTACAGTGCTCCTTAATCGATTGCCCAATCGATTAAGAGGATGCTAAATCGATTACCCAATCAATTCAACATACTTCTGTTCTCGCAATAATTCTGCTCCAATCGATTACCTAATCAATTGTTAGGCCCCTTAATTGATCACCCAGTCGATTAAGGACTATGTTCTCGCAAGACAATAGCCCAATCGATCACCCAATCGATTGCCCAATCCTAACTTGCTTAGCTCTCAAGTCTAGGGTTCCCTTACATAATCATAGTCAACCGTGACCTGTTAGGACTTTCTCACCAAGTATCCGATTAAACCTTTGACCGACTTGGACTTTCCATTGCCTAGTTCCAACTAGGGCTTTTCTCATGCCAATTCCCAACTTGGACTCAACCCAGTTCCCAACTAGTTCGCCTAGTACCACTTGGATTTTTCCCATGCCAATGTGTGATCTCCCCGATCCACCTGGACTTCACCTAGTCCCACTAGGTGGGACAAGTCTCACTAGGACTTTTCCCGTGCCAGCATGTGATCTCCCCGATCCACCTGGACTTCACCGAGTCCCACTAGATGTGCCTAGAAGAACTTTTCTTGGAAAGGCCACATTGTTGAGTTGTTATGGTCTTCGCATTTGCTTGAGCTTTCTTCATTATCTCTTTTGTCCAATTTTTAGTTGGGAGAGGTGCTCCACTCTCATGCTTCGGTATCTCGAAACCATCTACAATACTAAATCAATTCTCAATATCATTCATCAAATAATATTCCATCCTACCTTTCCAAAATATGAAATTGTTGTCGTTGAAGAAAGGTGGACGTGCGGTGTTATATCCCTCTTGAAAAGCCATTTTGATATTTTGGTTGGCGGTGAGTTCTTCCGAAATGAACTTTGCGCTCTGATACCACTTGTTGGGTATGATCGGATGGATAAAGGGGGTGAATAGATAGTCATCGAACTTCCGTCGATTCTTTCTACAAAAGTATTAGCTTTGCGAAAGCGGAAGCAAAATAAAACAATGAAATCAAGAATACAAATGTTATCTCTTATCGTTTACATGGTTCGAAGATTGCTTGCTCTACTCCACGACTTGTCCTTAAGGTGGAAGAACTTTCAATCTGTCGGTGGATTAATCCCTGACAATCTCCGGCTAAGCTTTCTCCTTCTCGATGAAGAATAACCTCTCACAATTCTCTCTTCCCCTTTACAAGATTAAGAGTTAGGGTTTAAGGAAGAGAATAGGCATTGGAAGCATTGGGCACGAAACAAGAGGATTTACAATCACAACTTCATAACCTCTTCATGAACCAAATCTTCCCTTTAAATAGAGAAGAGAACTATTAACAAAATAACTCAGCCCCGACACCAACCGACTGATGCCAACCCATTCAACTGGTGCTTAGCCAACAACTAGATTTTAAACAAACCAGTTGACTACCATCCAGACTAGTCGACTTCCCTTGCTTCGAGACCCACAGAAAGATCATTCGACTGCTCTCAATACACACTTACACTCATCCTCTCCTGAGTCGCCCTTTAAAGCTCTCTTCCTTTGGCTCTTGTCCCTCGGATGCACCCAAGCCCTCGACTCGTCCCGATATCATCCTTCGTGTATACCTTGAAGTCTACCTCCCTCGGCTCCACTCCGTTGCTCCTTGTCTGGCGGTCCCTTGGATGCATCATCCTTTACCGACTCAAGAAATCGAGCACCAAGATGAGATCTCCCACATATGTGTTCCACTAAGTTCTGCATGACTCAAAACACACATCAAACCAATATGAAATCCTAACTTAATTATATTGGCACACACATTAAAATCCATGATCGTACCGATCAAACTTTGGTCGATTGCACCAACAATCTCCCGCTTTTTGATGTGTGACAATATGTTTAAATTAGGCATAAATATAAATTTGAAAATGAACAGCATAGTATAACATGAAGCATAAAATCATCCAAGCTCTCCCTTAACTTATGTTATATCTCATAATTTTCAAATTTAGCACAAAAATAGGTTAAACCAATGTTCTAACTTAATCCTTCCATTTCTCCCCTTTTGACATCATCAAATCGATTGTACCAAACAATTAGATAAACCATGGCATCAAGGTTTAACTAAGTTTCAATTCTAAAAATGAGGACAAATCAGAAAATTAGAGTACCAATCTACTGAGATAGGTATCAGTCGATTGACCCCCATCGAAATATCCCCATAGTGTTGCAAGTCGACTGGTTCTCTGTATCAGTCAACTGGCACAAAGCTGTTCCAAATTTTAGCTTTCTGAGCTAAATTTCAAAAATACATTAAAATTTTTAAAAAATTTAAAAAATCATGAGATTTTAAAAACATATTTATTGAACTATTCTTCAATAAGGAAAAATATGTTTTCATAAAAAGTCAAAAGATTTTTGAATGTTTGACCAAAAGTCACAAACTTGAAAACACTTGAGTTTTTATCAAACTTGAAATCTAGTTTTGCACTCTTATGTTTTTCAAAAATATACCATCATAAGTAGAACATAGAATAGTTTTCAAAATATTTGAAATATCCAACTATAATCTATGGGCAAGATGTTTATTAGTTAAATATTATTTTTCCCATAATTGGTCTATTATTACTAAAATGAAACATCTAATAACTCATCAAAATGTCATAAGCACAAGTGAATTATTTGTATCATCCTAACATCTCACATACATAAATAGAAACATTAATTAAGTCATTATGAGATGTAATAAAGATAATCCCTACTTAACCAATTTGATCATGAATTTTATTTGGCTAGGTGCTCCCCCTTAAGGCCTCAAGTCAACTATTTTTAAAAAATTTGAATTATAGTTCTCATGGTTGACTAACCCCTAAATCCTCTAACCCTTGAGGATTGATTTTGCTACCCAATAAAAATATTTCCTAATTGAGTTGACTAAATATTCCTTAGGGAACCATTTTCTATCTATATTCTTAGTTTTTTTTTGTTGACCCTAGCAAGTAGGCAATAATATGATTTTTCATTTCTAGACTCATTGTATCCTAAACCCGTTTTCTTGAAACTTGCCCTTTGGCTCCTAATGATCATGTCTAGAGTGTTAGAGTCAATCTCAAATTTTCTAAGGGCTTTTGTAAGGTTATCCACTTTTTCCATTAATTTCCTATTTTTCTTTTCTAAACATGAAACATTTGACCTAGATGTAGAGGAAGCATGCATGTCATTATCCATGGATTCTAATTTTTCATTAAGTATGCAAATCTCATTTTTTTTAAAATATTTAATTTTATTTCTAGTCTTAAATAAATCATCATTGGTGCTAGAAATAATTTTAACTAAGATGGTAGTGGGTAGATTATATACCTCACTTACCGAAACGTCCGAGTTCGATGTTTGACCTCCCCCTTCACTTGAGCTCCCTTCATCTTCACTTGAGCTCTTTTCTTCTTCAATTTTGAATGATATGGAGGCTATGTCTTCAACTCCCATTAGTGCAAAATGAGAGACAATGTATTCTTCCTCTTCCGATAATGAAGGATCATCCCATGTTGCTTTTAAATTTTGATCTTTCTTCCCTTTTTCTTTTGAATTTTTCTTTTCCTCCTTCTTCTTTCCTTCCTTTTTTTTCAAGAGTGGGCATTCATCCCTTATGTGTCCCTTCTCCTTGACAATTGTAGCAAATAATCTTCCTAGTCCCACTCTTGCTTCTTGAGTTTTTCTTATCATGAGATTTGTTGATGAAAAATGTTTAAAAGCCCTTCTCATTTTTCTTACCATATATGTCTCTTCATCACTATCCATTGAGGTGTTTGATTCTTCCGAATCGAATGATGATGAAGATGAAGTCTTCTTTTTCTTATCCTTCTTTTTTTCCTCTCTTTCTCTACAATAAGAGTTATGCTCTTTTCTTTTGAAGACACGTTATCTTGTTTATGTAATTCAAATTCGCAAAATAATTCATCAAGCTTAACTAAAAGAGAGATCCCTAGAGACCTTATAAGCATCAACCATTGAAGCCCATAAGGTGGTTCTAGGGAAGGATTGAAGCACATTCCTTACAAGATTCCTATTGTCAATTTTCTCGCATATTACATAAAGATCATTGACAATTTTCTTGATTCTTCTGTGCAATTGACTCACGGTCTCATTGGTCTTCATGGTGATGGATTGAAGTTGGGTTACCAAGAGATTTTTCTTGGCTCTCCTTGATTCACTCGATTCTTCATTTAATTCAATAAGCTTTTCTCAAAGCTCTTCGACGGATTTGAATGGTCTAACTTTACTTAGCTGCTCCTTGGAAAGGCCACATTGTATAGTTGTTGTGGTCTTGACATTTGCTTGAGTTTTCTTTATTATCTCTTTTGTCCAATTTTTGGTTGGGAGAGATTCTCCACTCTCATCCTTGGCATCTCGAAACCGTCTACAACACTAAACCAATTCTCAATATCATTCATCAAATAATATTTCATCCTACCTT
>JAGFNQ010004292.1:195146-340709 GCA_024364735.1 Boesenbergia rotunda
CCTAAGTTGCCCGACCCCTAAGTCCGACTCGGATGTCTGACTTCTAGTCAACCTCGGCCCGGTTCACCTATTCCCGGTTCGGAGCGGAAACCGAACCCGACCGAGCCCCCAATCCTTCTGAAAAATCATCCACCCGGATCACAAGCCTCCCTCTCAAGTCTAGTCGAAGGAGGAGTTTAGTCCGACTGACTAGGCTACTGGCTCGGTTGGCATGCCTCTTTCTCACCTTCTTTTACGTCATATCGTACTTCTGATCTTCTCTTTAAATGTCGAATCCTCTGTCAAATCCTCATTAATGCCAGGCCACGCGTCATCTTCCGACTGGAGACCTCGGGTAATGAAGCGTCATTGGAGTGGCTCGTGCGACGTGCGAGCGAAGCCTCCAGGTCTGGGAAATGGCAGAGATCGGACGGCGAGAGTTCTACCCCGCCATTTTACTTTCCGCCATCGAACGGTTCTCCTGATTTCACCTGCGATATAAATAGGCCTCATCCCTCATTTTACCCCTGTTTGTCCCGACCTCTGCTTTCTCTCCCACCTCTGTCCGATCTCCGCCGCTCGACCTTCTTTGTCCCGGTGAACAGTGTTTCCGACGAACTCCAATTCTAGGTACTTCTTCTCTTTGCCGAGTTTTCGTGTGTCTTTTCCGACTTCGTTTCAATGGCCGAGTCATCTACGCCCCCGAGCCGTGGTACTTAACCACCGGTCTTCATATCCTTGGGCCATCTAGAGACCTTACGTATGGATTACCTAATCCCCGAGGACATGCGATGACTCTCCCCGACCGTCGGGGTCGGGCACATGAGGCCCCTTTGAATTATTTCACTGTCTTCTCCGACCAATTACTGGCGGGATTACGCTTCCCTCTTCATCCTTTCTTTCGAGAGGTCTGCCGATATTTCAAGTGTCATTATCCCAATTGGCCCTAATTCAATTAGGATACTGTGCGGCACTGTGATCATCTTCACTGCCCACAAGATCCCCTTGGAACCTCGAGTATTCCATTACTTCTATTACCTTAAAAAGCAAGAACCCGGTAATTTTTATTTCCAGGCCCGCATTAATCAGCCTTTTTAGAGAAGGTCCCTTCATCCAATAAGGGTTGGAAATCTCACTTCTTTTATATCCGATCGACCCCCACTGCAAACTGGCCCACCGCATGGGTAGAGAACTTACCTGATCACCCTCAGGTCCTAGAACCTTCGTCAGAACCGGGCTACCGGTCCGCAGTCTCAAGCTCGGGGAGCCCGATATCACGCGGGCAAACTACTGATCGGGGGTATGCTATACCTCTTCCGGCTGAGCCAAGCCCCGGCGGAGCTACCCGGCACCCTCAGTACGTCTCTACTTTACTGGTAAGTTTGTTAATGCTAACTAAAACTTTTTTCTTCGTGCAGCCGAAGTCATGTATGGCGCTAGAGTTGATGCGTGCTAGACCGGGAGGACGAGGCCATGGAGGCTTTGGCCCCCAACTGGCGGCCGCTCGGGCAGCGCCACCAGTAGATGTTGCGCCCGCTCCAGGGCAACCCGATATGGCGAAGACAACCCGGCCGAGGATCTTGCCGCTGGGATTCGGGAGCTACAGCCCGAGTGGCGAGCGAGGGAACCCCCATCCAGATAGAAGAAGACGAGGAGGAAGTGAACAGGAGCCCCCGCTAGCTTGGTCCGGAAGCGCCGCCGGCTGGTCCTCCGCTCGGGTACGCCTTCACCTCAGCACCGACTTCGGGGGATCAGGCTGTGGCACCCTCTCGACCTGATCAAGCCCATGCCCAGCCTTATAGTCCCAGTCCCGGGCTCAACCTCAGTTCCGGCATCTTCCCGACTGACCCTCGGGCTTTAAGCCGGACGACCCCTCTCTCGGCGGCCCGACCTACCTCCATGGCGGTACCTTCCGGCGCTTCAACCTCGAGGACTGCGCCGCGTCATCCGACCCCTCAGCCAAGCCCCGCCACATTGACGCCGTGGAGACCCTTCTATCCCTGCAGTCCCCCCCCGAGGGCAACTGTGGATGTTCAAGTGCCTTCAGCTACTATTTTAACTCCGACAGTCTAGCCTCAGCCACTTAATCTACCATGGATGTTGGTCTCGAGCTGGGAGGAAGGATGGACAGCGCCCTTTCGCGATGACCCTGTCAGCCTGGCCGACCACTTCTACGTGGGAATGACTCAGGTATCTCCTCCCCTCATTCGACTACTTATGCTTATACTTATGCTTTCATGCCATTTTGCAGCAATGGGCGTTGAGCCATGCAGTTAGCCAAGCGCTGGTCACCAACGTCCGAGAGCGCCGGGCATCGAGAGAAGAGTAAGAGACCTGGAGGCCAAGGTGGCGCAGAGCACTCTTCCTCCGGGTGACGAGGGGCTGGACCAGCTTCGCTCCGAAATAACTGCGCTGAGGCTGCGTATATCAGAGTTGGAGGTCGGCTCGGAAGAAGAGCAACGCTTGTTGGCCCAGTCGCAGTGGAGACGGAGCGCCTAACTAACCGGGTGGCTCATTTGGAGGGTGAATATAAGGTTCTCAAGGCTCGGTATACCCGAGCTCATGCTGACCTGGCCAAGGTAACAACAGACGCCAAGGGACTCCAACGGAAATTGAAGGAGTCGACGCCGCTCATCACCAAACCCAGCTGGCCTTGAAGAACAAAGAGACGGAGCTGATCGCTCAACAGGAAGCCTTCCAAAGTCTGGAAACTCAACTAATTAGTAAGGAGGCACAACTGGCGGCTCGGGAGACCACCATCCAGGGGCAAGACACTGAACTCGCTCGGAAAGATACCGAGCTGGCTCAGCTCAAGAAGGAGTTGGAGGACTATAGGTCAGGCGAATCCGCCCGGCTTGAAGCAGCCCGTCTGGCCTACATCCAGTCGGACTCCTTCCTCAACCAAGTGGCGGAGCGAACCGGCGGCATGCTTGGATAGGCGCGAAGGGTGCTATTCAGCAGCTGACCGAGGCCGGCCACCTCCCCGAGGACCTTCCCCCAATGTAGTGAAGCTGAGGCGGATCAAGGCGTCCATTCCAGAAAAATGCCTTCCCCCCGTTTACTTAGGTTAACGTTTATTCTCCTTTGTTTTGTCATGACTTGGCCTTAGGGCTTCAGACAGTTTGCCACGTTTCGATCTGACTTAGCCCTCGGGGCTAAATTTTGCAGGGGCCCTGAGCCCTTCTTATATTACCTTAGCTTGCTATGGTTTTATTTCAGTCGCCCGAGCGCCATATTTGTTTGCTTGTGATGTTTAACGTTCTTGTCAAGTATTGTATGCATGGGACGCCTGACCTACTTCGCTTAGGCTGACCTCTGAGCTACCCCACTAATTTTCATTAAGCGCTGACCACCTGGGACATTCATATCATTCCCCTCAGTGCGATTTCGTAGACCAAACAGAAAATTTTTCTAAGTATGAGACACTCAGCGTATTTAAGCTTTTAGTCATTCAGTCAGGCTATTACCCGGGTCCGGGCATATTGCTCGGTCAGGTTGATACCCTAACTAAGCATTCTATCTTAGTCCCGGCGAGTTAACTTTATCGGCAGAGCCGAGTTAGCTTGTGTACTTTAACTCGACCAGTTCAACCTTATGAAGCTGGTCTACTATCCCTTTTGTCTCTCAGAACGTGGGGACCACGCCCTAGCAGTGAAGATCATAGAAATGTGCTAATTCATATTTTCCTTTAGCAAGAGTCTGGACACCGTCCGACTTACCCTAGCCGAGCGTGGATCGCCAGCCCGACCGGGCCCGACCGAAGTGGAACGCCACGCTCGATCGGCGCCGAGTCCGGTGGGTGCGTGAGAGCAAGCCCACTTATAACTTGCTTGAGCAAGAGTCTGACACCGTCCGACTTACCCTGACCGAACGTGGATCGCCACGCCGACCGGGCCCGACCGAACGTGGAACGCCACGCTCGATCGGCGCCGAGTCCGGTGGGTGCGTGAGAGCAAGCCCACTTATAACTTGCTTGAGCAAGAGTCTGGACACCGTCCGACTTACCCTGACCGAACGTGGATCGCCACGCCCGACCGGGCCCGACCGAACGTGGAACGCCACGCTCGATCGGCGCCGAGTCCGGTGGGTGCGTGAGAGCAATCCCACTTATAACTTGCTTGAGCAAGAGTCTGGACACCGTCCGACTTACCCTGATCGAACGTGGATCGCCACGCCCGACCGGGCTCGACCGAACGTGGAACGCCACGCTCGATCGGCGCCGATCTCGGTGGGTGTGTGGGAGCAATCCCACTTATAACTTGCTGCAGTTGTCTTTTAGAGAATCAGTTTCTATCATCGTTCTTTCTGAGTACAGTTACAAGGATCATTTCTCTCCACTCTCCTCACGATACAGTCTTAGGTGTACTGCACTCCAGGGTCTTCCGAGCCGCTTTCCTTGAACGTCTTGTAGATAATAAGCTCCTGATCCCAGCACTTCGATTACCCGGAAGGGGCCACTCCATTGAGGCTCCAGCTTGCCTACTTCCCCGACCGGCTTGACTCTTTTCCATACCTTGTCCCCTACTCGGAAACTGCGGGGTATGACCTTCTGATTGTACTGGCGTCACATTCGTTGCTGATAGGCAGTCATGCGTACTGCAGCCTTAGCTCGGACCTCCTCAATCAGATCTAGCTCCGCCCGCTTTTTCTCCACATTGTCTTCCCCGTATAGGTGCCTCCGATCTGACTCACAGCCGACCTCCATGGGAACTACAGCTTCACTGCCATATACTAGCTGGAAGGGAGTGCATCCTGATCCTTCTTTGGGGGTGGTCCGAAGAGCCCACAAAACACCAGGCAGCTCATCCACCCAAGACCCGCCGACCTGATCTAACTTGGCCCTGAGCCCTTTCAAAATCTCTCTGTTAGCTACCTCAGCCTGACCATTACTTTGAGGGTATGCCACTGAGGTGAAGGCCTGTTTGATCCCGAACTCCTTGCACCACTCTCTTATTATCCGACCCTGAAATTGCCGACCATTATCTGACACCAGCTTGTGCGGTATGCCATATCGGCATAAGATATTCTGCCACAGGAACTTCTTCACGGCTTGTTCAGTAATCCGGGCTAAGGCCTCTGCCTCAATCCACTTAGAGAAATAATCCACTGCCACCAACAAGAACTTCTTCTGACCGGCTGCCCTGGGGAACGGTCCTACTATGTCCATGCCCCACTGGTCGAAAGGACAGGACACAGTAGAAGCTCTCAGCATCTCGACAGGCCGGTGCGATAAATTCTGGTACTTCTGACAAGAAAGGCAGGAAAGGGCCAATCTTTCAGCGTCTTTCTGGAGGGTCGGCCAGAAGTAACCTGCTAGTAAAACCTTCCGAGCCATGGACCGACCTCCCGAGTGGTTTCCGCAGGACCCCAGATGCACTTCTCGCAGCACATAATCGGCATCTTCTTCCCCCAGGCATCTGAGCAGTGGTCGGGAGAAGGCTCGCTTGTACAGCACGTCTCCTATCAGAGTAAACCTGGCAGCCCTTATCTTGAATACCCTGGCTTGCTCCGAGCTGACCGGAAGAGTCCCTTCCTTCAGATAGGTTATGAAAGGGGCTCGCCAGTCTCCTTGTATTTCCACTTCTGCTTCTCTTTCCACTTGAGCTACCAGCATGACTTGAGGTGACGGTTCGCGGAAGACCCAGGGATGGACCGAACTGGCTAGCCTCGCCAGTTCGTCAGCCTTGGCATTATCCCCTCGAGGGATCTGTAAGATCTGGACCTCTTGAAACTCTGCTCGTAATTGCTTATAAGCCTCCACATAAGCTTGTAACTTTTCATCGTTGACCTCGAACTGCCCGGTCACCTGCCGAGTCACCAACTGGGAGTCGGAGTACAGGATGACCCGAGTAGCCCCCACGTGCTTGGCTGCTTGTAAACCCGCCAGAAGAGCTTCATACTCTGCTTGGTTGTTGGTAGCCTGGTATTCTAGGCGTACGGCTAAGTGTAGCGAGTTTCCGTCTGGGGAGACCAATAAGACTCCCACGCCACTACCTGCCCGAGTGGCTGACCCATCCACATAGATCTTCCATATCCCTTCCTCTTCCTCTGCATGGAGTTCACTTAAGAAATCTGCCAAGGCCTGAGCTTTGATCGCAGTTCGGGGTTGGTACTGGATATCATATTCACTCAGCTCAGTCGTCCATTTGACCATCCGACCGGAGACCTCGGGGTTGATCAACACCTTCCCGAGCGTGCTATTGGTCAGTACTCGGATTGGATGAGCTAAGAAGTATGGTCGCAATCGCCTAGCCATCAACACAAGCACATAAGCTAACTTCTCGAGTGTAGTGTATCTACACTCGGTTTCTTTAAGTAGATGCCCAAAGAAGTAGACCGGTTGTTGCTCGGCCTCCTTCTGGGTTACAAGCACTGCACTCACCGCTCCTTCAGTAGCAGATAAGTAAACGTACAAGGGTTCTCCTTCGTCCGGTTTGGCTAGCACTGGCAGACTGACCAAGTAAGCCTTCAATTCTTCGAAAGCTTGGTCGCACTCGGCGTCCCACTGGAACTTGGAGGCCTTGCGCAGGATCTTGAAGAACGGTAGACTTCTGTCGGCCGACCGGGAGATGAATCGGGATAAGGCCGTGATCCTCCCGGTCAGGCGCTGAACCTCCCTTAGGTTCCTGGGCGGTGGCATGTCCAGCAGAGCTTTCACCTTACCTGGATTGGCTTCTATTCCCCGTTCAGTCAAGATGTAGCCCAGGAATTTTCCGCTCTTAGCTCCGAACAAGCACTTGGCTGGGTTAAGCTTGAGGCCATACCTCCTGAGGGTGCAGCAGGTCTCTTGTACATCCGCTATCAGGTCGGCAGCGCGGAGGGACTTGATGAGGATGTCATCCACATACACTTCCACGTTTTTCCCGAGCTGCTCCTTGAAGACCTTGTTCATCAGCCTCTGATAGGTTGCCCCAGCATTTTTGAGTCCGAAGGGCATGACAGTATAACAATAGGTCCCCTCTGCTGTGACAAAACTGACCTTCTCTTGATCATCCCGGGCTAATGGCACTTGATGATATCCTTGGTAAGCATCCAGCATGCAGATGAGCTCGCTTCCTGCAGTGGAGTCTACCATCTGGTCTATTCGGGGAAGCGGGTAGCAGTCCTTGGGGCAAGCTTTATTAAGGTCTCTGAAGTCAATGCAGACCCTCCACTTGTTTCCCGGCTTGGAGACCAGCACCACGTTGGCCAGCCAGGCAGGGAATTGTACTTCTTTGATATGTCCCGCTTCCAGCAACCTTTCTACCTCGGCCTGGATGATCTTGTTCTGCTCAGGACTGAAGTCCCTTTTTCTTTGCTTCACAGGCCGGGCGTCCGGGTAAACGTGCAGCTTGTGCTCCATGACCTCTGGCCTGACCCCTTTCAAGTCTTGCTGGGACCAAGCGAAGACATCCTGGTTCTGAGTTAGGCATTTTATCAGCTGTTGCCGGAGGTCGGGCGGTAGCCCAGGAGCTATTCTTACTTTGGTTTCTTCTCGGTTAGGCAAGAGTTGGACCTCTTCTTTTTCTTCTATCAGCTCAGCCCAGGGGAAGGTTGAGAGAACTGTACCATGTTGCAGTTGGCCGGTGGAGCTCGGAAGGTCTTCCTTACTTCCACTCGGACATCATCCACGTAACATCGGCGGGCAACCTTCTGATCTCCTTTAACTTCGCCGACTCGATCACCCACGGGGAACTTAACCTTTAAGTAGAAGGTGGACGTCACGGCTCGGAACTCATTTAGAGCCGGTCGGCCCAAAATGGCGTTATAGGCCGAGGGGGCATCCACCACCAGGAAGGTAGACCACCGAGTCCTCCTCAAAGGTTCCTCGCTGAGTGAGATGGCCAATTTGATTTGGCCCAGCGGCTGGACTTCATTTCCCGTGAACCCGAACAGAGGTGTGGCCACGGGCTGGAGCTCAGCAGTTTCAATCTGCAATTGTTCAAAAGCTTTCAAGTACAAGATGTTTACCAAACTTCCCGTGTCCACAATGGTTCTATGAATCTGGTAATTAGCTATGATTGCGGTGATGACCAGGGCGTCGTCATGAGGTACTTCTATTCCTTGTAAATCTGAAGGGCCGAAACTGATCTGCGGTCCCTGAGCTTGGGCAGAGCTGCAGCCCACTTGGTAGATATCGAGTCGCCTAACTTGCGACTTCCGAGCTCGGTTGGAATCTCCATAGGTGGGGCCACCGGAAATCACGTGAATGGCCCCGTGTACTGCATTCTGCTGGTTGGCCTGTTCCTCATTAGCATTGCCGCTCCCCGGAGAGGTGGAGGTCGGGAACAGTTGTCTGGCTGTGGGGGTGGTCGATCGAGCATTGACCTCTGACTGGTTCTGCGCTGTTCTCCCTCGACCTCGGCTGCCTCCCTGTTGGGCTCCTCTCGGACTGCCCCGTCCGGCACGACCCCGACCTCTTCCGGCTTGCCAGCAGTCTTGCAGGTCATGGGTATGGCTGTTGTGAAAAGAACAGTAGGGTTGCCACCTGGAAGGGAGACAACCCTGGGCTACTTGCTGAACTATTCCCCTCTCGGTTCCTTGTCGGTGTCCCACAGCTCTGGGACTTCGGAGAGGTCCTCCAGGAGGCGCACTCCTATGATGATGCTGAGTGATTTCAGGAGCCGGTCTGACCTCTGGTCGCCTGGCAGCCTGTGCCTCTTCCACGTCCACATATTTACTGGCTTTGCCAAGGAGGCTCTCAAAATCCTTCGGGGGTTTTCGGATCAAGGATCTGAAAAACTCGCCCTCCTGCAGGCCTTGTGCAAAGGCACTGACTAGCACCTCAGACGTGGCAGTGGGTACGTCCAATGCAACTTGATTGAACCTTTTGATGTACGCCTTGAGGGGCTCTTTGGAGCCTTGCTTCAGGGTAAAAAGGTTGAGGCTGGTTTTGTGGTGTCTTTTGCTGCTCGCGAAATGCTGGAGGAACAATCTTTTGAAGTCAGCAAATTCTCTCATGGATCCCTCCGACAGTCTGTCAAACCATCGCTGGGCCGGCCCGGCCAAAGTGGTCAGGAAGGCTCGGCATTTTACCCCATCCGTATATTGATGTAGCATTGAAGCATTCTCAAACTTCATTAAATGCTCCTCGGGATCAGCAACTCCACCGTACTCAGTGATGGACGGGGTTCGGAAATGCTTGGGCAGCGGCTCTTGCAAGATTCGGCTAGAGAAGGGGAACCCTGTGCGCTCCGTTGGGGTCAGCACAAGGGGGGCCTTCCCTTTGCTAGCTCTGGTATGGCTGGATGTAGCCTCATGAGGGTCTGATTGTCCTGCTCCCTCAGTCGGGCCAAACAGCGCCCGGTGGAAATGAGGGCTGTTCTCTTGGCGAACCCCCCCCCCCTCAGTGCCCACACGAGCAGTGTGCTCGGCTGGGCCTGCCTGAGTGAGTCGAGCGGCTACTTGTTGTGCTTCAGCCAATTTCTTCACCTTTGCTTCCACTAGCAGGTCGAGGTCTTCTTGTGAGAGAGTAACGGTCACCCGGTTGGATTCACTCATCTTCGGCTTTCGATCAGGCTGATTCCCACAGACGGCGCCAAATTTGATCCTGTCGACAAGCGAAGACCGGTTCTCACTCGGATGACTCGGTCTGACCAAGACGACCCGGTCTGCTGTAACTCAGAGGTCGGGCTCGAGTAGGGTTAAGGCCCCTAGTCACTCGGCTCGGACCCAAATGAGGCTCACAAAGTAGTGGCGTGGTTGCAAAATGGCAGCAATCCCCCCCTTGGAGCCCTAAGGAGGGTTTATATAGTGGAGGGGAAGCTCTCTCGTATGTCAGAGCTATCTTTTCTCATTAAGGAATGATTGACTGACATCCCATGATAATGACCGCTATATTAATGTTTGTGAGACTGGCGCAGCCGCCTGACACTCTGCATAAACTGTCTTTTCTGCTCCGCATTAACTCTTGGCGACTATGTCAGGTGATGATGATGATGTCGGAGGGGGCGGCTTTCAGATTACAGACAAGACCTAGGTATAATTGTTTATCCGATCCCGAGGACCTGCCTTCGGGCGACCGACCTCGAGTGTTTGACCTTGAGGATCGACACCGAGCGTCCGACCTCTAGGACCTACCGCGAATGCCTGACCCAGAATCGACCCGGGGGGTCCGACCTCCAGGTCTGACCTCGGGCCATGGACCCCGAGTTATCCTTGGGTGCCCGACCTCAAGGTCTGCCCCCGAGCAATGGACCTCGGGTTAGACTCAGGTGCCCGACCCCTAGGTCTGCCCTCCCGAGTACTGGTCTTCGGGTTGACCTAAGTTGCCCGACCCCTAAGTCCGACTCGAATGTCTAACTTCTAGTCAACCTCGGTCCGGTTCACCTATTCCCGGTTCGGAGCGGAAACCGAACCCGACCGAGCCCCCCATCCTTCTGAAAAATCATCCACCCGGATCACTAATAATTTAACTTGAGTCTTCTTAAGCAATGTGTTTGGTATTGATCCAACATCATTCATGAATTAGGTTCTTTGATCTACGAATCTATCAGAACCTATAGGCCATCATTGATGCTAAATATTTGGTTAGGTCATGGATACTCGTCAAACAACACATGAAAACCATAGGCAACTCGAGAGTAAGCTTTTGAAGGGCTTTTTTGTTTGACCATCTTGTTATCTATAGTGGATAACTTGCTGAGTTAAAATTGAAATTCAACTTTAAATTATATGTTGAGTGATCTGAGTTGATAGCCCGATTGATGACTACCGAGTCCAAGTGTCGATCTGCTAGGTCGAACGAGTGTTGAGTCACTTGAGTTCCAAATATCGCCCGAGTGCCGAGTGCTCGGGCATGGAGTTCTGGTACTTGGAAAAGTAATCTTGAGTGAGTTTCTAAGTGCTCAGGAATATAGAAGCCAAGGCCTGCATTCCACGTAGTTTTCTTAATACATATTCACCCCACCTCCGACGATACTTCGAGATTGTCGTGGATCATCTATTTTCCATGATACAACAATAAACCACGATCACCACTAGTATTGGAGGTCGCGGTGAATTGAACTCATACTCGATTGCTAAACACAGGTAGATGGAGGTTTTTTTTACTATTGTTTTCAGTTTTGATGTTGGTTGTTCCACTTGGACAAATTATAGTCTGATCGATCAAGCATTTAACGTACATAAGTGATGCTCATCTATAAGTCAACTAATTAATTAGTTCAGTGCATATTTGGGTCTTGAATTTGCACCCCTACGAGCTCATGCATGAGAGAAAATCTCTCTCCATATATTTATTTACAACTACAATATTTATGATACATTATAAACCAAGCATAATACTTTAAAACTTCTAATGTAAACTAAAGTCCTCTATATTTTTAGTCTTGTAAGTCGCACATTTTTCAATTTTAATCTTGTTATCTACAAATTCATATTTTTAGTATATTAATTTTGAATTATTTTTCAAAAATTTCAAGCCTTTTTTTTGTCCGGAATTCATATTGAACATCAGCAATTACCTAGCTGACAACAACGACATTGACATGAAAAATGAATTTGAACATTTTTAATTTTGGTGGACACACCGCCTACGTGGCAAATATTTTAGATCCGCGACATTAAAATAAATAAGAAACACAAAATTAAAATCACTTGATCTTAAAAATAAAATTTTTCAATGCCCAAGTGGATTTAAAAAGTTTGCCGAGTAGACGATTTATTCATAAAAATAAAAATACTCAAATGTATTTTTCATGTGAGTATCGTAATCGCGAGCTAGGCAATTATCAATGGCCAGTTCGAATTTCAAAAAAAATTAAAAATAGAAACAATGCATGTTAATTATGAACGTGAATTCATAGACAGAATCTCGAACCCTTCTCTCTTATTTTCATTCACATTTCCGAATCTCGAACATTCTTTTATTACATAAAGACTTTCAAGAAAAAGAATTGTTCAAGCAAACGGTTTCTTTTAGGCTTGGTTGGTAAACGTGCGAACTCGTCGACTTTGACCTAGTGGGATTGACAACTTGGCAAACATAGATGACGGCTCATCAATTAGTCAACGCGCCCTTTAAACATGCATCCAAGTGTCTAATAATTTATTTCTGCTTAATATTTTCCCGATTCGCCTTATAAGTTAGAGAAGTCTAAACAAACAGAAAACAACAAACTTTCACCGGTCATTTTCTTTTGCATCCTTTTGGCATAATGCCACAAGTGATAAACAATGACAAAAGAGTACCTGATACCTAACCCATGCACATGCATTAATCAGTATTCTAATGATGAGCACGAGTTAGATTGTTCATAGCCAGCTAATTCTTTGTATGTAAGCATGAACAATTAGGTCTTAAACTCGTAATGCCAAGCAAGAAACCACCCTCCTCCTCCTCCTTCTTCTTCTTCTCTCCATGTCACATCAATGTGCCTCTTGGCAACGAAACTACCATGCCAATCCATTAACTCAATATTTAATGGATCACCTTCCATTAATTGTATATGCATGTCAAATTAGCCTCGCACATGTTGTTCTTGCACTTGCTGGTCGAGCACTAAAGTAATTGAATATATCATCTTTTAGGTCTTTAATTAAATTCCAAATAAAAAAATGATTATGTTTACTAAGACAATTAGGTACTAATTTTTTTTCGGGGGAGGGGGTTCTAGTCTTAGTTGGGTACTACTCAACAACCACTTATGTAAGTTGGTGCTAGGTAGTTGTGAACCACGTGGATGGATTCTAAGGTTTCATCGTATGCAGGGATAGAGCCAAGGAACCACGAGGAGGGTGACCAATTGATGATGCGGACAAGGAGTTGATTGAATACTGACCGTTGACTCGTCAATCGGCTGCTCGGAAGAATCGGTTGGATGGTCGGAGGGACTTGTCGGATGCTCAGGAAGGACGACGACACCTGTGCCTGTAAAGAAGGGATCGTTAGAGGCCAATCATGGGGTCCCCGACGAAGGCACTCCGACGATCAAGTCAGGGCTCCGACAAAAAAGGAAATGAGAGTGGAAAACTGTAGAAGAACTATAGAGCATCCTTGTGCGTGAAGAAATAGAGACTTTTATATAGGTAGGGGCGGCAGACAGAAGCCTGACAAAGTACCCTGCCAGACTTAATGCGCGGATTCGACGGCAGACTTTGCTAGCTGAAAAGGTGACGGATATGTCACCCTACTGACTGACCGTTAGGCCTAGCAGTATGACCACCCACATTTCTTAATTGTCTGACATGTTGGTGGATGTGCACCGACTTACTGTCCCTCGTAAGGTTTAGCGAATCTAAAATATTCGTTCGTACACTTGATGCCTTTAAACCGTGTCCTCCGTACGAGAGTCTCAGTGGAAGCTTGACTCTTCCAGGAGGTTCTTCCTAGCGAGGCCTACTGTTGGTCAGGCCACGAGCGAGGTCATCCGGGTAGACCAAGATGCAGCCGACCAGCCGATCGGGGGACCTGTTTGGCGAAAATTCAACTGAGACCCTGCTCGACTATTGAACCACTTACCTACTCGATCGGCTTCCCGCCGGCCGGCCAGGTCTTCTTTTGATTGCGGGCCCGACCCCTCATTCGGGTTTTCAAAGCCTAGCCGTCCCCACAGAAGGGACCGATCAATGAGAGTCGAACATCCGCCCGGATCACATGCCCTCTCTTCGAGTCTAGTCGAAGGAGACGATGAACCCGATTGACTGGACTATCCAGCCAAGAGTCTTCTATTGGGGCCAACGACCTCTTACTCCTTCTCACCTTCTGACCTAGGTCGGGAGCTTTGTCGCTACCGCGGCAACACTAATGTTTCCATGATGGCATTAGTCGCTTCGATCCCATCCCTCATTAATTATCCTGACATGCGTCACTCTATTACGGGGTGTACCAGGTAATGAGGCATCTCCGTTCCAGAGCCCACGCATGGTGTCAGGGCCAGATTCCTGAGGTTCTTTACCTTGGGCAAAAACAGACTGCATATATTCAATCTAGCCTTTTCTCCTAGGGACATCGGACAGTCCTCCTGCCAAGGGCTCCTATAAATAGCCCCGGGGGTGCAATTAGGTCACTTTTACCTTCTCTGCTTCCTCCTCTCTTGCGCTCTGTGACGACTAGCAACATCTCACTTCCAGCCACCAACAAACTCCGACGGTTGTCTACGTCTTGTCTCACACTGGGTCAGTCCTCCGGTAGGTCTTCCTAGTCAGCTCCTCCCCTTCCCATGTCTCCCTAGTTTTAAGAATTCGTTCGACCGACCTTTTTCTTGTCATCCCCAAGCGGCCCCTTAACCATGATTCCATGGTCGTTCCTGTCACCGTCCCTACGCTGTGGTACACTACTTCCGTGTCCACCATGGGTAGCCAAGACTTTGACTCCCTTCGCCAGGAGTACCACGTGCCTAGCGACTAACACCCTAAGAGCCACGACCGAACCCACCTTCCTCCGGTTGGCTTCTTCATGGTTTTTTGGGACCAATTTTGGTTGGGCTTAGGTTTCCCCTTCACCCCTTCATCACTGAAACCTGTAGGTATTTCTAGATGCTCCTCTCTCAATTGGCTCCCAATGCTATCCGCATCTTATGCAGGACTGTTATTCTTTTCACCCTTTATCGGGTGCCTCTTTGACCTAAAATCTTCCATTTCTTTTATTATCCAAAAAAATAGGAGTTTGAAAACTTCTTCCCAAGCCGGGGCAAAATCCTTGTATCTGGATAAGATCCCAAGCTCCAATAAGGGTTGGAAGACTCATTACATTTTTATTAACACCACCCCCGCCAACAGTTGGCCGACCGACTGGATCAAAGATTTACCCGCCCAGCCATCTGTCGGGAAAAATTATCGTTCGGATCCGGAGTGTGAACTGGCCTTTTCCCGGATCGGGGGCCTTAGGTTTCACAACATCCGCCTGCTCAGCGAGGCCATGCTATATATCTTTGGTTTGAGTCAAACCCCGGCCACCCTGCCTGCCTCCTTTGGTAAGTCTTTGCTTCTCGTCATGACATGATTTGGGTTGACTAAGATTTTTCTTGTTTTGCAGCCCAAATGATGTGGAACATGGCTCTAGAAGAAATGCTCGGCCTAGAGGATGATGAGTTGAATGCCCGAGCGATAGAGGAGCTGGCCCGAAGGGATGTTCCCCCCTTGATGAATCAACAACATTTGGCAAGGTTCCCCCGACTATCGAGGATTTCCTGATTGACGAAGTTTCTCCGGCCGGTGAGACTCCTTGCCCCTCGGCGCCTGCGACGGCGCCTAAAGTCTCAGTTGAAGCTTCGGTTGGCAAGATCCCGGGCGACCCCATCAACGTGGCAACCTTCGAAGCGGTCGCGCTGTCCATCCGACTACGACGCAGGAAGAAACACCATTTAACCACCGAGCATGTTCCTTTGGCGACCACGCTGGTGTCTGAGGCATGTGACCTAACCACGCGGGTTCACGTCGATCGGGGCACGACAAGCAACTCTAACTCACGGAGCCCAAATAGTTGGGATGCGCCGGCCAGGAGGGGACCCCTCATCGTGAACCCTCCACCCCCCCCCCCCCCCCTTGGTTCATGGGCAATTGGTGCCTCCACCAGTCCAAGTTCCTCCTCTATAGTTGGAGCTTCTGACCAACCGTTGATCTGTGTTGAAGTTCCCTCGGCTGACTCCAACACCCCCAACACTCCGGTACAACACTTGAGCTTGCACAACGGCGTGGTGGATTGCTGGGATCAACGGGTAATGACTACTTACCACAGGGCCCCGATCGCCTTAGCTGACAGCTTCTTCATGGACGCTACGCAAGTAACCTTCCGGGCTTAGCTTCCCACCCCCTCGGTCTCCTGTTATTTAATCTTTTTCCTCTCTTTTTTTTTTAAGTTTTGAGTGGCCTGCTAGGGCGTGCCCTAATCGTTAGTGTACAATGCCCGAGGGCAATGAGAGGTGATAATTACCATTTTGTTAATCAATTTAGGCTCTCAAATCCATGTTTTGATCCCTTTTTACATGCTTAATCTTGCATTTACACTAGGTTCCATGAGTTATGTCTATTTTAGTTTTTGATTGCAAATCTTTGTATATTTAAGATGTTTTGAACTAAAATTTGAATCTAATTTTGTAGGCTTGGAATGATCATGGACCTAGATCAGACTGGATCAAACTTGAGTCAGCCTAGGCTTAATCAAGATGATCAAACATTGGATTAATGTGGGTCGTCCGATCAAGAAACGGGGAGATCTGAGCCATCTGTCAACTTTTGATCAATCCGAGCTCAAGATAGAGTTAATCATGACCACAGATCAAGATTCAAAGTTTTGGACCAAATCAGAAGTCATCTTACCGTTGGATCAAGCTTAAGAGGAGTCTAAACCATCCATTCAAAAGGTGGGGAGATCTGAGCCATCCGTTGTAGATCTGGAAGATCCAAGCTACTGAGAGGCAAATCCTGACCATTGATGGAGATCTAGAAAGTTTGGTTCTGATCCAAGTTAACCTGACCATTGGATGAGGCGAGGATGATCACAGCCGTTCAAATTCAAATGGGATAGTTAAATCAAAAATTTCTCTGCCCAGCTTAGTGTCGCGAATTCTATTTCCAGTTCATCCTGTTCTTCGATTTCTTTGCGTTTCTTCTCCGTTTCTTCACGCGGCCACATCCGATCCAAACTTTGCTCAAGATCTCGAGTCAGCAGAGGTAGATTCCTGTGTAGTTTGCTAATTGATCTCATCTCTGGAAGCTCAGGTGAGGGTTTCGCCGAGAGCTTGCTTCATTCGATCGATTCATGCTTGATTGCCAATCTTCATCAATCGGAGCATTCAGAGGGATTCTCTGAAGTGTTCTGAGGGTTCCTGAGCCACAATCGCCATCCAACTTAGCAAGGAGGAAGAGATCGGAGGAGGTTTTTAGATCGCGCAATCAAGGTGAAGCTAAACTGCTCACGGGAGTAAATTTTATGTTGAATTGTCGAGCTGGAGGGTTTCTAGTTGGTTCTTGTGTGACGGCAAGAAGGATTTTGGATTGAAGGGAAGGATCTGATGTCAATTTGCTATTAATTTCATTTCTGAATTCTGTTTCCTTCGTTGTTCAGTTTGTATCAGTTCGCATTTCAGCATCTGATCGATCTGTTCGATCGATCAGGCAAGCATCTAATCAGTCAGTTGACCAATCAGGCAAGCATCTGATCGGTCTGTTGACCGATCAGGCAGTTCTCAGCTTCGTTCAATCCTATTCTGTTATCAATTTTCAACACAACCCTGTTCCTTTAGTAATTTTTGTTTCAAACTTCACATTTCTGCAATTTAGCTATAGCTCTTATGCTTTCCTACATTTAAAGTTAGCTCTTGAATTTTCAATCTCACAGTTTTACATTGAATTGCTTAGTTTCAAATAGGTTAAGTTTAGTTGTTGTAATTTCTTAATTTCTGATTTAGCTAAGTCAATTTTGTGTCAAACTGTTATTTCACTCATATTCGCAAAAACCCCCATCTTATTTGAAAACCCAAAAGAAACGACAAAATCAAGCTTGGATTAAGCACTCTTAACTAGTCCTTGGAAAAATACGACTTGAGGCCCCTATACTACACTTAGTTTTGTGAGCTAAGGGTTTTCAATTTATAAATTCAAATTTGAGGCTCATCGTGACACTGATTGTGGGACACATCAAGAGGCCGAGCGATGGGTCCAAGAGATGGAGATCACCATAAGCCATTCGACCTTGCCCTCAGGGGACGAAGGAATGAGCCTTCTTCGCTCAGAGATGGTCAGGCTGAAGACGCAATTGGCCGAGGCCAATGAGCAGCTCAAAGAGGAAAAATGCCGAGTGGCCACAACCGAGTAGGCAATCGCCCAATCTCTGAATTGAATTGATAACTTGGACAGCCAGAAGATAACAACACTGAGCCGCTAGGCTCGTGCTTGGGCTGACCTGGACAAGAAGATAGCTAAGGCCTTAGCTATACAACTGAAGGAGTTGGGCGTCTCCCACCACCAGGTTCAACTGGCGCTGTCCAACAAGGACACGAAGTTGGCCGCCAAGGATTCGGAGCTAACTGCCAAGGACTCAGAGCAGATTGCCAAGGACGCAGAGCTGATCGCCAAGGAGGAAAATCGGCGTGCTCTTGAAGACCGACTGACCGTTCGAAACTCTGAACTCTCTGCATGGGACAAGGAGAACAACCGATTGCATGCTGAATTAGTAGCCCTGAAGGTGTATCAGGCTGAGGAGTCTGCCCGATTGGAACTGCGCTAAGTGGAGTACATCAACTCTCCCACTTTTGGCCAACAACTAGTGCGTTGGATGGCCAACATGTTCAAGTACGGGGTCGAGAGTATTGTCCAGCAACTGAAGGAGGCCAGACACCTTCCCTAAGATTTGCCACTGAATGCCGTTAAGTTATCTCGCGTCAAGGAGATTATTCCCCCATACCTCTCAGCCCGTTCACATAGGCTTAGCTTAGTCGCTTTCCAATTTTTCCTGTAGCTTAGTCTTTTGTTTACCCAACCCCTCAGGCTTTGTTAATGAAATATTCCTTCCAAGGGATTTCTGTGATGAAATGCTCCCTCACTGATTTCCCCATGCTACTAGTTCATGTACTCGCATTTTCAACCAGCTGGGATCATTAGGCTCGCCTCAACTATCTTGGGTATAGATCCCTCGCGTGGAGGATTCACCAAGGCGCAACAATCGTGTCTGGTTGGGACCCATTGATGGCTCATTCAGAGTCGAGAGTCTGGACACCGCTCGAAGTATGGGCGGCCATGCCTGGTCGGGCCCCGGGGTCGATAGATACGTGGGAGCATGCCCACTTATAACACGCTCGATAGCAAGAGTCTGGACACCACTCGGGAGGACCCTTGGAGCGTGGGCAACCAAGTCCGGTCAAGCCTCGAGGTTGGTGGGTGTGTGGGAGTATACCAACATATAACTCACTCGATGGCAAGAGTCTGGATACCACTCGGGTGGGCATTGGGAGCATGGGCAGTCACACCCGGTCGGGCCCCGAGGTCGGTAGGTGTGTGGAAGCGTGCCTAGTTATAACTCGCTTGATGGCGAGAGTCTGGACACCGCTGGGGCGGACCATTGGGATCAATGGGTGCATGGGAGTAACAACCAATTTCAATTTCCAGCCCGCTACTCCTGATCGGGCAACCATACAAGGATTACATAGGCTCACCCTCAGTTGCTATGCCGTTGCAGGTGGATAGCACTCCAGGGTTGCTCGAGCTTCTTTCCCTGCGCATCTTGTAGGTAATAGGCCCCGTACGCAAGCCTTTGTACCACTTTTAAAGGTCCACCCACTGAGGATCCAGCTTGCTTACGTCAACGACCAATTTGATTCACTTCCAGACCAAGTCGCCGACCTAGAAGGCCTGGGGCCTAACCTTTTCATTATACCGTTATTGCATCCTTTGACGATAGGCGATCATCTGCACCGCCGCTTGATCTCTAATTTCCTCGACCATATCCTACACTAGTCGTCGCCTTCCCTCATTGTCTTCGTTGTACAGTCTCCGCCGATCAGACACACATCCAACCTCCACCGACACCACTGCTTTAGTTCCGTAGACCACTTGAAAATGCATGCAGCCCAAGCCTTCTCTTGGCATGGTCTATTGGGCCCACAGGATGCTGAGTAGCTCATCCACCCAAGTCCCCCCTACGTGGTCCAGCTTTACGTTCAACCCCCCGCAGGATCTCCCTGTTGGCCACCTCCGCCTGGCCGTTGTTCTGGGGTAGGCGACCGAGGTGAATACCTGTTTGATTCCGTAGGCAGCGCACCAGTCTTGGATTTTCTTGCCCTGGAACTACTGACCATTATCTGAGACCAGCTTGTGTGGTATTCCACAGAGACATAAGATATTTTGCCAAAGAAACTTTATAATTGCCCCTTTCGTGATCCTCGCTAATGCCTCTACTTCCACCCACTTGGAGAAGTAGTCGACTGACACCAACAAGAACTTTTTCTGAGCGAGTGCGATAGGGAAAGGTCCTACAATATCCATTCCTCATTGGTCAAAGGGATAAGACACTGTAGAGACCTTCATTATCTCGACCGGCCGGTGGGACATGCTTTAATACTTTTGGCAGGACAGGCAAGTGGCGACCAGTTGGTTGGCGTCTTTCTGTAGTGTTGGCCAGAAGTAATCCGCGAGCAAAACTCTCCGGGGCACCGACCAGCCACCTGCATGACTAACATAGGATCCCAAATGTATCTCCCTTAGCACGTACTCCGCGTCTTCTACCCCCAAACACTTGAGTAATGGTCTAGAAAAGCCTGCTTGTACAGCGTATTGCTGATTAGAGTGAACCGGGCGGCCCTCTTTCATAGCAGCCGGGCTTGCTCCGGGTCGGTCGGGAGGCTTCCTTGTTGCAGATAAGAAATAATGGGAGTTCACTAATCGCTTTCCAACTCCAAGTTAGCCTGCTGCTCAATCTAGGAGATGAGCATGGTCTAGGCTAAGTGTTGAATCAATGTCCAAGGGTTAATGGCCCCGACCAGCTTAGCTAACTCATCTGCCTTTAAGTTGCTCCTCCCTTGGGATTTGACAACTCCACTTCCTGGAACCTTGACTTCAACTGCTCATAGGCATCCAGGTAGGCTCGTAGATGCTCGATGTTCACCTCGAACCTGGTGGCCAGCTGTTGAGTGGCTAACTACAAATCTGAGTGGAGGATGCCCCTAGAGGCTCCTACATGCCTAGTAGACTACAGACCAGCGATGAGGGCTTCATACTCTGCCTCATTGTTAATGGTTCAATATTTCAGCCGGACAGACAACTGAAGATGGTCTTCCTTTAGAGATATCAGAGGATTCCCAGGCCACTCCTTTGTTGGGCTGAGGAACCGTCCATGTTTATTCTCCACACTCCTTCGACCTCTTCGGTGTACAGCTGGCTGAGGAAGTCCATGAGTACTTGAGCCTTAATGGACGACCGGGGTTGATACCGTAGGTCGTATTCACTCAGCTCAGTAGTCCACTTGATCATCTGACCTGACGCCTCCTGTTTAATTGAGACCCGCCCCAAGGTACTGTTAGTAAGCACTAACTATGATCAGGTTGGCTAGGAAGTAGGGCCAAAGGTACCGGGCGGCTAAAACAAGAGCGTAGGTCAATTTCTCGAGTGCGTTGTAATGACATTTAGCTTCCTTTAGTAAGTGCCCAAAGAAATATATCGATTGCTGCTTGACCTCTCTATGTTTCACCAGTACAACACTCACTGCCTCCGGTGTTGCTGACAAATACACATACAGGACTTCCCCAGCCTTTGGCTTGGCCAGCATAGACAGTCCGATCAGATAGGCTTTTCGTTACTCAAACGCCCGATCACACTTGCCATCCTACTGGAACTTGGTGGCTCGATGCAAAATTTTAAAGAAGGGCATGCTTTGGTCGACCGAGCGAGAAATGAAGCGTGATAGTGTTGTAATTCTGCCGGTTAGCTGTTGAGCTTCCTTTAGGCTTCTAAGGGGAGGTATGTCGAGCAGGGCCTTCACTTTGCTAGGGTTGGCCTCAATAACCCCGCTTATTAACAATGTATCCTAGAAATTTTCCGCTTCTTGCTTCGAAGAGGCATTACTGTGTAATAGTACGTACCGTCGACCGTAATGAAACTGACCTTGTCTTGGTCAATCGGCACTAGTGGGACTTGATGGTATCCCTGATATGCATCCCACATGCAAATCAGCTCACTTCTAGCGGTGGAGTCTACCATCTGGTTGATTCGTGACAGAGGATAACAATCATTCAGGCAGACTTGGTTAAGGTCGCAAAAGTTAATGCATACACGTCATTTATTGTCCGGTTTGGACACTAACACAACGTTGGCGAGCCAAGTCGGGAACTGGACCTCCCGAATATGCCCGACCTCCAAGAGCTTGTCCACCTCAGCCCGGATGACTTTGTTTTGCTCTATTGAAAGTCCCTCTTTCGCTGAATCATCAGCCGGGCATTGGGATGAATGTGCAGCTAGTGGTCCATGACATCCGGTCGGACGCCTTGCAAATCTCCGACCGACCAAGGCGGGAACTGGTGCTCTAGGGGCTCTCATCACTTTGGCCTCTTCTTATTCGAGGAGCAGTTGAACTTTCTCCTTGTCTTCTCGCAATTCGACCCAAGATGATGGCTGCACCATGTTGCAGCTGGCCGGCGACACCCTGAATGCTTTTCGGACCTCCGTCTGGACATCATCCAAATAGCAGTGTGATAACTACCATTTTTGTTGATAAATTTAGGCTCTCGAATCCATGTTTTGATCCACTTTTATATGCTTAAGTTTGCATTTACATTAGGTTTCATGAATTCTTTCTATTTTGGCTTTGGATACAATTCTTTCTATATTTAAGATGTTTTGGCACTAAAATTTGAATATCATTTTGTAGGCTTTAAATGATCATGGACATAGATCAGATTGGATCTGTTGGTGCCCCGGTTAGTTTTGATGTGATCCACCAAGTTAGTTGGGTCCTGTTGGTTTACTGATCCCTCTGCTAAGTGTGCAGGAGCTTAGGTACAGAGGAAGTCGAGTGTAAGACGTGGCGGACGAGAATGATTGCGCGGGAAAGCGAGCCGACGGGCTCGGTGCAATCTGAGGGACGCGGAAGCTGCGGAAGAGTACACCGGTGGAGCGAGAAGGACGTGCGCGGTGTCCGAGGGACGAGAAGCCGGAAGGAAGGATGCTCGAGGGGCGAAAGGCCGGAGTCGGGTTCGGGTGAGCCTAACTTCGGTTGGCCGGAAATCACCCAGAAGACGAAGAATCAAAAAGACTAGTCCAAGCGCCCAAAAGAAATGAAAGAAATTCGCCCAAAAGAAAAAAAAACAAAGTTTTGATGCCAAGGAAGGATCGAACCCAAGTCCTCCACCAAATACACAAATCCACTTACCAACTGGGATAAAGGGCGTTGGCAAATATGTATTGGCGATATTGCTACCTAGATTATAACAGTGAGATGGATACAACAATCATCTCGAGCAAGGGGGGAAGATAAAGTTTTAATTAAAATAATTAAAACTTAAAGGATAATATTACATTATTCTTTAATCAAATCCAATGGATGCAGTTTAATCCCATCCAAGATCAACCATCCAGATTACATCCATGGATCAACGACCAAGAGAAAAGTGATCAACAATCAACCATCCAGATTTATTCTCTTAGGCTATAAATAGACTTAGAGGTTTGCTTTATAAATTCAATTCTTTCTGTAATTTCTTTAAGTCTAAGTGTGCTTCAGTTGTAAGGCTTCTCCGCCACAAGGAGATTTTCTGATTGAGCGTTAACCGTCTTGGAAGCAACGACCAAGTTACAACCAAGTTTTTCTTAAAGACGAGTGCTCTCTCTTTTTATTTCTTAACCGTCTATTCACCCCCCTCTAGCCGGACCAACCCGATCCTACAGGATCACAGCGCCATGCTACCCTCTGGTCTCCTCGGGCTTCGTCCACCCTGTTTCCCATAGAGAACTTGATTTTGAGGTAGAAAGTAGACACAACCGCCCAGAACTCATTAAGGGTCGGTCAACACAATATGACATTATAGGCGAATGGGGCATCTACTATCAAGATGATGGACCACCGGGTTCTCTTTAATGCCTCCTCCCCCAAAGAGATGACCAACTTAATTTACCCGACCAGTTGTACCTCTTGCCTGTGAACTTGAATAGAAGTGTGGCCATCGGCTGCAATTCAACAATGTTGATCTACAACTGGTCAAATGCTCTTTTGTAGAGGACGTTGACC
Source organism: Boesenbergia rotunda (assembly GCA_024364735.1). Lineage (NCBI taxonomy): Eukaryota > Viridiplantae > Streptophyta > Magnoliopsida > Zingiberales > Zingiberaceae > Boesenbergia > Boesenbergia rotunda. Next base: position 218,761 of record JAGFNQ010004292.1, read on the forward strand.
GAGCTATTCATATACACTATGGTTTGGTTGACCTGGTAGTTGGCTATCACCTCTGACAGGACAACGACGTCATCATGAGGGACCTCTAAGCCCTGCAAGTCTTGGGGTTCGAAATTGATCTGAGGGTCTTGGGCTTGGGCGATGTTGGTCCTGACCTAATCAATCTCGAGTCGACGCACTTCGAACTTACGAACCCTGTTGGAGTCGCCGTACGTGGGCCCCTCCTAAGATGACACTCATGTCTTCTTGTACAACGTTCCACTAGTTGGCCTGCTCCTCATTAGCCTTTGTTGACTCGGGCGGATCCTCCGGGAGTCGCTACTTGTGTGCCACCCAGTTGTACTTTAGGACCCGGGTTGTTGTGCGGAGTTTGCCGAGGTGCTCCTTGGGAGGCGGGGGCTTGCCCCCGTCCTAGCTGTTGGCATTCTTGCGTGGCGTGGATGTGGCTCTGGTGGAAAGAGCAATAGGGCTTCCATCTGGCCGGGTTGCATCTCTGGGCGACTTGCTGCACCTACTGACGCCCTAGCCCAGGCCCATTGATGGCCGACCGAGGGCTTCGAATAGGCCCTCCCGGAGGGCTAACCTTTTGGGCCGAAGGAAGGACCAGGGTCGGGCCTGCCTCCTTCGACCGAGCGGTCTGCGTCTCTTCCACATCAATGTACTTGACAACTTTCTCTAGAAGGATGTCAAAACTCTTGAGCGGATTTTTGATCAGTGAACGAAAGAATTTCTTATCTTGCAGTCCCTGAGAAAAGGCACTGATCATCACCTCCGGGGTGGCGGTCGGCACATCCATCGCCACCTGGTTGAATCTTTTGAAGTAGACCCTCAAGGACTCCTTTGAGCCCTACTTCAGGGCGAAGAGGTTGAGGCTCATCTATGATGTCTCCGGCTGCTTGCAAACTGTTGCAGGAAAATATTTCTGAAATCTTTGAAGCTTTGTATGGACCCAATAGGAAGCTGATCGAACCATCGTTGGGTGGGACCAGACAGGGTGGTTAAGAATGCCCGACATTTGATGTTATCTATATACTGATGCAGCAGGGCAGTGTTCTCAAATTTGGGCAAGTGCTCCTTAGGGTCCGTGACTCCCTCCCCCTGAAGTCAGAAATGCTTAGGTACGGGATCTCGAAGAATGTGGATGGAGAAAGGAAGACCCAACTTGTTCGATGACGTTTGATCGACAATGACTTTCCCCTAGCTTAGCCGATTTGTAGGGCACCGTATGGTTGGAGGAGGAGATCTCCATACGATCCGACTGAGCCTCATCCTCCTTGGGTCGGAAGAAGGCTCGGGGGGAAGTATGCATACTCCTTCCCGGGTGCGTACCAACCTCCGACGCAATGGGCCCCGTGGAGGCAGAAGTAACCGGGAGATCGATAGCCGGACCACTACTCGGCAATTGTTGTTGTGCTAACTTCTATGTCTTGGTAGTGACCAGCAGCTCGAAGTCTTCTTGCGAGATGGTGATGGTCATCTTGTTGGATTCACTCATCTTTGTCTTCCGATCAGGCGAAAGGTTTTCACAAACGTCGTCAAATTTGATTTTGTCAGCAAGTGAGGAGGGCGACCAATTGATGACGCGGACTAGGAGTTGACCAAAGACTGATCGCTGACTCGCCGATCGACTGCTCGGGAGAACCGGCCGGATGGTCGAAGAGATTGACTAGACACTCGAGAAGGATGATGACACATGTGCCTGCGAAGAAGGGATCGTTAGAGGCCAGCCAAGGGGTCTCACGTGCAAACACTCCGACGATCAAGTCAAGGCTTCAGCGAAAAGTAAACGATAGTGGAAAACCATAGAAGAACTGTAAAGCATCCTTGTGCGTGAAGAAACGGAGACCTTTATATAGGCAGCGGTGGTGGACAGAAGCCTGACAAAGTATTCTGCCAAACTTAAGATGCGGATCTGACGACAGGCTTTGCCAACTGAAAAGTGGACGTAGCTGTCACCCTTATGACTGATAGCCAGGCCTAGCGGTACGCCCGCCCACATTCTTAATTGTCTGACATGTCGGTGGGCGTGTGCCGGCTTACTGTCCCCCCGCAAGGTTGAGCGAATTTAAATATTCGTTCGTACACTTGATTCCTATAAACCGTGTCCTCTGTACGGGAGTCTCAGTGGAAGCTAGACTCTTCCAGGAGGTTCTTCCTATCGAGGCCTACTGCTGGTCAGGCCACAACCGAGGTCATCCGGGCGGACTAAGATGTCAGCCGACTTGCTATTCGACAAAAATTTAACTAAGACTCCGCTCGACTATCGAACCGCTTACCTACTCGATCGGCTTCCCGCCAGCCGGTCGGGTCTTCTTTGGACTGCGGGCTCGATTCCTCATTCTGTTTTTCAAAGCCTAACCATCCTCACATAAGGAATCGATCAACGATGGCCGAACTTCCGCCTGGATCAAATCTTATCCGCAAAAAATAGGAAAAACTTCTCATATATTTCCTCCGGTGGGGCCCTTCGCCAAGCCAGCATCCGATGGTCTTATCACAATGCCGAAGTTAACGAAGATTGATTTAGCTTGAATGCATTAAGTCCACGTTGGTTAAATGCGTGCACGATACTTCGCCAAGCTCTACTTATGCCCTTGTTCCTCGCACTTCCTGTTGATCTATTCCCTTGCTATTTTCATTCATCTCCACAAACACAAAATCGATTCCTTCCCAGTTTGTACTTGAACAGACAGAGGGGGAAAAAAATGATGAATGCTAATGCAGGGGATGGAGCTCTGCCGCTGGCGTCCTTGAACCACATCTCCATCGTTTGCAGATCGGTGGAGGCGTCGCTCGACTTCTACCAAAACGTCCTCGGCTTCCACCCCATCCGCCGCCCTGGCTCCTTCAATTTCGACGGCGCCTGGTGCTCCATCAACTGCCTTTCATCATTCATCAATCTCCCCTTCCCATATGCCGCTCTGTTTTCATGATCGGTTCTTTCTTCATGCTTCAGGCTCTTCAACTACGGAATCGGCGTCCACTTGCTCCGATCTGAAGACCCTGAGAAGCTGCCCAAGAAGAGGGAGATCAACCCCAAGGACAACCACATCTCCTTCCAGGTGATGGCTGTATATATCCCATCCTCGTCTGTTTAATTTTCTCATCAGGGCCAGGATTGATTGATGTAATGGAGCAGTGCGAGAGCTTGGCGTTGGTGGGGAAAAAACTGGAGGAGTTGGGGATAGCGTACGTCCAGAGCGGCGTGGAGGAAGGCGGAATCTACGTGGACCAGCTCTTCTTCCACGACCCCGACGGCTTCATGATCGAGATCTGCAACTGCGACAACCTGCCGGTGATCTCCCTCTCCGGCGAACCCATCATGGCCTGCAAGAGAGCGGCCACCCTCATCCCACAGCAGCACCAGCAGCAACCCGTCTAGTGCATCCTCTGTCTCTGTCTCTGTCTCTGTGTGTGTATCTGGTGTCTCTGTGATTTGCATGACACAATAGACAAGGAATGTCGTGTAAGCCAGTTGTCATGTTTTGTTCATCCATCAATAATTTATCATGTGTTTTCCTTTGCATGCACCCCTCTTACTGATTTTTTTTCTCTTAATGGTGCACAAATCCTGGATATTGGAAACCATTATGAGTATTTTTTGATTTATCCTGACGGCCGGTAAAAAATTTCTGTGAGACCGAATTGATCGCCCAAGATTAAAAAAATCACGTTAATCATTTTCTCTTACTGATTTTATCATCTTTCCCTTTTTTTTAATCAGTATTCATTTTTTCCGAGTCCACTGGTTCCGAAAATGATAATTCGGATCTCATGAAATTTAATTATCAACTAAATTAAGAAGTATTCAGGAAGCTACATTTAAGCTATATCTATATTTTAAGATTATCCTCTGTTAGAGGATAGATTAGATTTTAAAATATTTAATTAATCATTCGAAAGATCTAATCGTTGATCCATTATCCGAAGGCTATGTTTCCATTTTGGCATTATACATGATAGCCAATGTGAAATGATATCTAATAATCAAAATTTCAATCATAGAAATAGCCTCTAAAATAAGCTTGGCGCATTAAGAGTTCATGGTAGTCGATGACCATGCCCTACATTGTGATTAATGTGGAATACGGGAGCTAAAATGGTTTGAAAGTTTGTCGGTGCAAAATTTTGATAGCGATGACATCTGGGCAGGGTTGATGTCCTACCTATATAACTAGTGGCATGTGTTGTGGCATTCTGTGTGTTTTGCTTCCTGTGCAGTGGAGGGCTCCTGGGTCTGGTGCAGTAGAAAAAAGTTAGTTATTTTTTAAAATATTTACGATTAATTTTAATGTTCTTCAAATGGAATATATAACTTTGAGATAGTTTTTCGATTTATTTTATTATCCATGCAAAATTATTATAAAATTGAATCGATAATCTTAAATTTAAAATTACCCCATCTAATTAGTCATTTTCCTGAGCAGTGGGGGATGCAAGCACATGTGACATCGATATATATTGTGATGTGCTGTCTTTTCAGGCACCATGAGTAGTAACGTCTAGTCGATCGCTTGTATTGCCAGAAAGAAACCATGCATCTTATCAACTGGGGGAAGGAACCAACTTGGCACGGCCTCTGCCGTGGATTATGATTTAAGGATATGTATCTGTCGAAATTTGATCTGTGTGTTCTTATAATAAATTTATCATTATCTCACCAACTACTAGAGATATGAGGGATGAAAATTGCCTATAATTAATTAACCATATAACGATTGGAATCTCTAATTATGATATCACATGCTCTAGCTATTCTTATCAGATGAAAATTGCACGAGAAAATATATATAAAGATTTTCTGCGCGGTGTAGCTAGGTATAAATTGCATGATAAAAACCCATTTGCTTCAATTTCTTTTGTTTCCATCTTGATGTCAAAATCGACACTTATCATCCCTCTTCTAGGGCCAAAGTTGAAGGCTTCTAATAAAACTTTACTAATTTGCTTCCATAGGCCGCCTTGATGTAGTACTTCGCTTCTCTTTCTGTTTGCAATTGTTTCTCCTTGAGTTACAATTGGTTATTTAATGTGAGCATTAAATGTGTAAATCAAGACCACCATTTCTTTTTTACTCCAATTGGCATATCAGTTTGTTTAGGACATCTATGACATAAACCTCGTCACATTCACAACAAAATTAATCTCATTTTTTTCTTTTAAACCTCCGGAGCTATCATAAAGTGGAAGGATGATTAATTGACATCCAAATATTTATGATTTGATCCCCAAGTATAAGGTATTTTGTAAGATTTTTTTTCCTAATGGGACATGAATCTTAGAACGTTGGACTTCGATCCCCGCTACGACGTATTTTACGAGAATTTTTTCTCAAAATGAGACACAAACCCTGAGACGCTGGGCTTTTAGACTCCTCGTCGCGTGCACTTCTCGATTTACTCTGGTAACCGATAAAAAACTTCCGTAAAACTCGATCGTCTAAAATCTGATATTACCTAAGTTAGTTAATTATTTTTTTTATCAAGAAGTTTAAAAATAGTGTATTAAATTCTCTTTGCAGGTATGCAACTTGCTTGTAGTTTTTAAAAAATAAAAAAACTCTGATCTCAAAATTTTTAAAATTTTAAGATCGATTTATAGAATAATATAAACCCCACTCGGAGGCGAGGTTTATAATGAAAGATCTATACTATAAATCTCTAGTTACATATGTACTCGTATACTTTTGCTTCTGTCTATCATTGTTTCAGATTTCATTTTTTTTTCTGTGATACATGCATTATGAAAGGTAGTTTCATTAATATGAGCATTAAATTGCCTAGCTATCTAATATTTGATTTATCGTCCATAATTGTTCCAAAATATCTAGCTAGATCATTTTCTCCACTATTATTCTCTAAACAATTTTATTTTTTTAACGTTTTATAATTTCTTTTAAGATCAAGAGACATGGGAATAACCATATTTTACTTTTGATAAATATTTTTAAAATATTTTTTTATTAAAAAATAGAATAAAATGCTATTAAAGTTAAAAATAGTAATCAAGAGTATACTTGATGAATAAAGAGTATGCACCACTAAGTAAAAAATTTTAATTATCGAATGAGAAAGTACGAAAGAGAAGGAAAAAATGAATAGCTTATAAGGAATAATATATTTGTAAGAAAACGAAAAACTTTTAAAAAAATACAATAGCAAAAAAAATTAAGAAAATAGTGAATAACGTAAAAGATGAAATTTTTGAACAATTATATCAAAATTTGGATATAAAAAAAGAGAAAAGAGACATTTATCGAATAGTTACAGTGAGAGAGAATAAAATAAGAGATCTTAGCCAAATAAGATGTATTAAAGATGAATGTAATATAGTACTAAGTAAATGATAGATAAATAAAAGAGCGGTAGAAAATATATTTTTATTAAATTTTTAATGAATGTTTAGGTGAACAACTTAACTTAGGTAATTTAAGTATGTCAAATGAATATAGAAATTTAAATTTTTATGTAGAATTTAATAATGTAAGAATTGAAAGGGATTCAAAATCGAAAACCCGCGAAACCAGATGATAACTCAATAGAGGTATGAAAATACTTAGGAAAATAAGGTATTGAATCACTTACGAAATTATTTAATATGATATTGAAAATGAAAAAATACCTAATTAATTGAGGGTAAGTACTCTAGTTCTCTTATATAAGAACAAATGAGACGTACAAAATTATGCAAATTATAGAGGTATTAAATTAATGAGTCATACTATGAAACTTTGGGAAAGAGTAATAGAAAAAAGTGTTGATGCAGTCTGACCTGATTGCTGTTTTGGTGTTGACACCGATTTAAGTTAAGGTGAGTGAGATAAGTTCGGCTTAAGTCCCGGTCGGGGGCTGGGCACGAATCCCGATGAGTGAAGCCGGGTGATGGAAATTTCTGTAAGTGAAGTCGGGTCCTGGTGAGTGAAGCCGGGTGATGGAAACCTCGGTGAGTGAAGTCGAGTCCCGATGAGTGAGGCCGGGTGATGGAAATCCTGGTAAGTGAAGTCGGGTCCTGGTGAGTGAAGCCGGGTGATGGAAACCTCGGTGAGTGAAGTCGGGTGACTGAAATCCCGGTGAGTGATGCGGGGTCCTAGCGAGTGAAGCTAGGTGACGGAAATCCCGGTGAGTGAAGCCGGGTCCTAGCGAGTGAAGTCGGGTCCTAGCGAGTGAAGCTAGGTGACTGAGCATGAGTAAGCCAAGTGACCTGATCAGTCTGGAGTCCGATAAGGAGTTGGCACGAGTTCCCTTGTGAACAGATCGGTCTGGTGACCGATCCAGGGAGTCTGATCGTTCTGGTGAACGATCAGAAAGAGAACAGAATGCTTCTGATTGGCTTCTAATCATTCTGGTGAACGATCAGAGAGAGATCAGAATATTTCTGTGTGGTTTTTGATCGTTCTGGTGAACGATCAGAAGAAAAAATCAGAACGAGGCTGGAGAACCCTGATCGGTCACTTGGACCGATCAAGGTCCTCCTGGACCGATCAGGATGGGTCCTGATCGGTCTAGAGGTGACCTGATCGGTCACTGTGACCGATCAGGGCACAACCTGATCGGTCGGGTGACCGATCAGGTGGCTTTGGTTGGTGGGAGTTGGAGGAAACTCCAGTAAGCTGGTGGATCGGTCTGGTGACCGGTCCACGATCCCTGATCGGTCAGTGTGACCGATCACAGAGTCACTGGATTGATCAGGCAGGAGCCTGATCGATCAGGATCCTCACTGATCGATCAGGGTGACCGATCAGTGTCTGATAACTTTAATTTGAATCGTTGTCAGACGTCTGATTTCGCTCTGATCTCTTCTGTTACTCTGTTGATTCATTTTGATTTGCTGTGCTAAGCTTCTGTTGAGTGTGCAGACGTTGCAGGGACAATACAAACCAAGGAGAAGAGTCAATGGTGACTTTCACCGTGGCAGGTTTGTCTGTTTTCTGTTTCCAGGTTTCAACGGCTTCTGGTGCGGCTGGCGACTGACCGGAGGCTCGGTTGAAGAGGTCTTCAGTGGACTGAGCGCTCAGTGGGTCAGGCTGTGGTTCAGTGGGTGCTGATGGAGCCTAGTGATGGTGAGCAGAAGCTTAAGAAGAAGCTAGGAAACAGAGGAGCGTGAGGAGAATAGACAGAAAACAAGAGAAGTTTTGCTAGGTTGTTTGAGCTCTCTGTATAGTCTTCGTGCTTGAGTGTTTCTGCTACATCCATTCTGTGAGTTTTCTTCTCGTGATCTCCTGTACTCAAGCTCATCATCTGTGAGATCTGTGGAGAGGTTACTCTATCGAGAAGGAGGCTTTTATATCCGGAGTTCTGGGGCTTGATCTGCTGACGATCAAGGGATCACCACCTCATGGGCACGCTAAGGAGTAGGGGCAAGTTATCCCCGAACCTTGTAAATCTTTGTGTCATTTTCTGTTTGAGTTTGTTTCTGTTTGTTCATTTCTTTCTGCTTGTTTTCTTCCGCTGCTAACCCTTAAGTGCAAAAAAGCTCAAAGAGCCAAAAGTTTCTTTGTTTGGTTATTCACACCCCCCCCTTTCTAGCCATCCAAGGTCCAACAAAAAGATTAAGAAAGGTGACTGGTAATCATAAATCAATTTTGGTTCATACTTGGAAGGTCGACGATAAAAGTTATATATCTTCTTAGATAACTAATTGAAAATATCGGGAGCAAAAGTAAGATCTACACATGATATTCATTGACTTAGAAAAAACTTATGATAAGATTTCAAGAGAAATTATATGGAGAATTCTAGAAAAGAAAGATGCTAGCATAACATACATTGAATTAATTAATGATATTTATGGAGATGTAACGACTAACGTGAAGACTTCAGGCGGATTAACTGAAGCATTTCCATTAAGGATAGAGCTACTTCCTTGATCATTTCTAAGTCTCAATCTCTTTCCACTAATCATGAATGAACTCATTAGACACATTTAAGATACAGTACCATGGTATATATTGTTTGTAGATGATATTATTTTGATAGATGAGACATGCGAAAGAGTAAATGGTAAATTAGAATCTTAGCGAGAAATACTAGAAGTGAAAGATTTTAGGGTTAGTAGAGTAAAGACAGAATATATGAATTTAAGTTTAGCAATATTAGACATAATGAGATAATTGTTATGATAGGAAATAACGAGTTGTCTGAAACTGAGAGCTTTAAGTATTTAGGACCATTTTTGTAAAATGATGGAGGGATTGAGAGATGTTTTACATATACTACAAGTAGAATAGTTGAAATGAAGGTTGGCGTCGACTGTTTTTTGTGATCGTAAAGTACCTCTAAAATTTAAAGGAAAGTTCTACAAAATGACAGTTAGATCTGCTATGTTATATGATGTTGAAAATTGGGCTATGATCGGGCACATGAGCAAAGGATGAAAATTACAAAGATGAGAATGTTAAGGTAGATATGTGGACATACGATGATGGACAAAATAAGGAAAGAGATCATTAGAGATAAAGTCAGAATTGCATCTATTGATGAAAAATTTTGAGAGATACGTTTAGGATGATATAGATATGGACTTAGACGACTAATAAATGTCCAATTAGGCAATGTGAAACTATAACAAATACGCATATCAAACGAAAGAGAATATGATAAAAAAACTTAGTTAGCAATAATAAAATAAGATAAATTTATTTAAATATGGATGATGATATAATAAAGGAACAGAATTGTAATGATGTAAAAAATTTAAATGCTTTCATTGAGAGTTGAACTCAAGACCTCCCGCTTACTAAACGGGTGCTCTAACCAACTGAGCTATGAAAGCTACAGTATGTAACTAAAATTTTGTTTATAATGTGTTACCCATTCTGTCCTCATGAAATGCAAGTTGGAACGTTTCCCATATGAATTTCAGTTAAGTCAACACAGACTTTTTTTCGGTCATTTTTGATGGCTATATAACACATTTTCTAGATCTATCGAGTGAAAAATGAATGATAATAACTAATTGTCTTGCACAATATCTCATGGGAATTAGAGCTTGCTTAGAATGGGAGATTAAGAGTGTTTAGGAGAGCTTTTGCTTTTTGAAAAGTCAATCTTATAGAGATTATTTTGAAGTAATGAGAAGCTAAAGTATGGAGTATTTGGAAATATAAGTTAAAAGTTGATACAATGTAAAGTTTGAGTGTTTGGATGAATAATTGCTTCCAAGCTTAATTTTTAGTTAAATGACAATAATATGCTTAAACTATATAAATTATTATTTTTAATTATCTAAATATAATTTTGATACACTATCAATAATGTTTTATATATTTATTATTATATTTTGAATGTTATATCAAAATTATTGTTTTAATAATATATAGGTTTAAAAACTATTAAATTAATAAAAATAAAAAATTTTATAAAAATATATATAAAAAATTCTGAATATATAAATTATATAAAAATATAAAATTTTATTTAAAAGTACGGTGGTAATTATGTAAAATGATAAATTTATTAAGGGTATAAATATCAATTTTTAATTCTAAACCATAAGCAAAAATGCAGAAGCAGAAAAAAATATCAAATTCTTACTTACAGCAGAAGTTAAGGCAGAATCTGACATTCATAAACACTCACTTCTATATAGATAGAATTTAAAAAATAGCTAGCAGAAGCTCTCCCAAACACTCCCTAAATGTTAAATACTGAAATTATTTAGGAGGGGCTAAACATAAAATCTCTAAAATTAGGGGTTTGGTTCATATTTGGTGTATTTGAGGGGCCTTTTTGCAAAAATCCCACCCTAACTTAATTCCTCTTTGTTCTTCCATCGCAGTGTCTCCCCTCTCCTTTCTCCCTATTCCTTTGCGCCGCACGCGACCTCTCCTCCTCCTCCTCTCTTTGCCGAATCCGGTCGCTCTTCCTCACATCTCTCGCCGCCTCCGTCCCGGTCGAAGTATGAAACATCGTCGCGCCGCCATTCCTTAGGCCAATGCCTCTGTTCAAGGCCGGAGAGATCAAATCGTGTTCCTTCTATAGGGCCAACATCGTCGAGTTTGAGGCTACCTTTCTCGCTACAAGGAGTCATCGCTGTTTCTTGCCACTCCAACTCACTGGTCGTCGCCGTTCTTCCTCTACTTCGGCCACCATAACACCTCCGACCGCCGGTCAACTTCACTGCCGAAGGAAACCGCCAATCCAAAGTTTCCTAGCCCGATCACGTGCTACCATCATCCACCACCATGAGCTATTGATGAAGAGGTTGAGTATTGCAGATTTGGGTACCCACTGTTTAAAACTAATCCTTGAGTCTATTAACCTATAATTACTTGGTAATTTTGGATTAATTAAGATTATCTTAATTGGATTAGGAAGGTCTTGATTAAATAATGGATTATTTGAGTAAGTAGGAAGATGAAGAGGTTAACAGAAGGTTAGCTTGAATTAATGATGAAAGTGCATGCTCGTTTCGTTGGCATACTACTTTGAATTATAATGAAATTCAAAGAAAAATTTATTGGAATAAGATAAGGAGAGAGCAAACTAGCTAAATATTAATTTTGATATCCTTCTGAAGAGTAATGCACATAAATTATCAAGGTCTAGCTTCTTTTTCTCAAAAGATCCATGATCATTATAGGAAAGTAGACAATTCATCTATAGGATGTATTATAGAACTTTAATTGAGTTTTGATTTGGCAGTAGTTCCTTGGGTTAACTCAAAAATTAACCTAAAATCTAATTGTGACGGTTAGGTTAAGAAGAAACTCAGGGTTGTTTTGGGATGATATTTAAATGGATGTTGTAATTAAGATATATCTTTTTTTTGTCTAGATAGAGTTTAGCTAATTATTTAATTTGTTAAATAGCTAAATTTAGTCTTTGATATATGACATTGACTTTGGACTCGCACGGTTGATCGTGGGAGGTTCGCTTCGACACGTAGACTTTATTTACGAGGCGGATATTTCTCCTTTGTATTCTTGTAGATCATTGATCTTAAATACATGACTGTTTGATTTCTGAGTATGACTGTTTTACCTTATTCTTTCTTTTTGTTGATATCACCCGTTGATATCTTTTTTACTTGATCTTCGAGCTAATCGTATTTTATATCCATACAGTCTCACCGTTATTTTCCTATTTTGTAAAGTACCGCTTGTACACGAGTACTTAGAAATGATCAGTGTCTAGTTTATTTCCCAGTTACTTTGTTTCTCCACTTTTGTTAGTTCCGTATTTATTTCATAGACTAATGTTTATTTTTCTCAGTCGACTTATGTTTAGTTTGGTGTTGGTCTTTGAATTTATATTTGAGTTTTATTTTAGGTATGGACTCTCTACTATTTATTTATTTTTTTAACGATGTTAACTGCGTAGTTGTGAGCTTATTTTATTATTGTGATGTCAGCCGTGTGAGACTGAGCTAGATATTATGGAGAGTTATATATAAATATCCTAACTTATCCGCGTACAAGGATGATGTTGCTCGATTTTCGAGCAAGCATCGGTCTCTGGGGCGTAACATTAAATCACCAACAAAGGTCGCAATTTGGTTCATTATAGATTTTAGAAAAAGTTAGTTAGATTAGTTAATTAATAAGGGTTACAGCAAAATGTTTTGTCAAAATGTTTTTAAAATATTACATAAACAGTTTAAGTCATCTTATACGTAGAAATTCAATAAAAATCAAAGATATGCATGCCATTGTTTATATTCTTTCTGCAAACACGAAGAGTAGCCCCATAAGCAAAAACCCCAAGTTCTTTATTTAGATCTTGTACAAGATTTCTGAATTGAGGTTTGTCTTTTTTCATCACAAATGATCTTGTCGTCGAATGAGGTGAAATTCCAATAGCATGAAGGTCTTCCGAGCGGTACGAACTGTTGACACCGGTAGCTGACCTGCAAGGAAGGACTGTTAACAAATCCGTCGGGAAAAATCCCCGGTCAGGCCCTCCGTGTGCGCGAGAGAAAAGAGCAAGGAAGCAAAAACAGTGGAGCAACGTGTCCGTGTCAATCTCAATCTTCGTACCAAGCCGAGAAAGGGGTATGAGATTGTCAGCTCTAGGCACTGAGTGGCGCCGCACAACGTGTCAGGGCGGTATGGAGCAAGGTGCCGACTCCGGACAGAGTACAGGAAGTACGGGGCCGAAAGGACGTCCGAGACGTGCGCTATAAATGGGTGAGGCCCGCACCGTCCCTTATACTAGGGTCATTTAATGAGCTGCCAGCGACGTGCGTCGTAAAGGGGTAAGGGTTGCGCCGACCCCCGTACTGGGGCTATTTAATGCAGTGGCAGGGCGTATGGGTCAGGCAGACGGAAGCTGGGGTAACTTACCGACCCCTCATTTGGCTTACCCGAGTGAGATAGGTCACCTGTGTCATCTCCCGAGTGAAGCAAGGCTTTTGCCCGAGTCTGAGGATGCCCGAGTGGATTCACCGGCTCGGGACAAAAGGGCATGCTAAAGCAATGTGCGGACAACTTTCACGGACTCGGTACGAAGGGCAATCAATCGGCTCGGGACTCGGACAAAGGGAGCCTTGTGCGCTAACCCTCTGCGGGAGGTACGTTAGTCGGGGTCAGTTACTCAGCCGTTAGGCTCGGGAACTCGGGCTGATGCATCGCCTGAGGTCGCCTCGGTCGGTCTCCCCTAGGCTGGGTTAGCGATAGGGTACCCACTCCGCCCCTCGTCCTATACAACACTTACGAGGTTAATCCGACTTGACCCTAGATGGTGCCAGATTGGCCGACCTAGCGACACGTAAACTGGGCCGGGAATAATAAATCTTTTATTTAGATCTTGTTCCAAATTTCTTAGCAGAGGTTTGTCTTTTTCCATTAAATTCTGTACGAAAACACTATTTGCTATATATAAAGGCACTCTGGTATAAAGATCTTGCCAACAGGGGATTATGAAGATCTATGGTATATAATTTTATCCTGCTGCCTAAAATTTTAAAAATGGTATTAGAGAAAGAACAAAGGAAGAAGGGATTATACTAACAATTAAATAATCGTAATTAGCTCTTTCAATTAATTGTTTATTAATTAATTAATCGTAATTAGCTCTCCCTCTCGTCTCGTGGTTGTTGCCACCTTTCAGTATTCGTTGAACAGTCCTTCCTGTTCTTTTTCTTCTTGTCTGTTAGTTCAATAGTAGTTTACTGGCCACGCACCATCTAAGGCAGAATCTTCCATTCATTCCACTCTCTCTCTCGACTCTGTTTTTGTTTCACTTTAAAATCTTGAAGAATTTATAAAACTTAAGGAACATCAAAAATTCAACGTGCGATCTCATTGCTCATCAAAATTCTGGATCAACCTCATTTTTTTACATCGCTACTAAACTAACATTGAGGAAGAAGAAGATGAAGGAGAGAATTTGATAAATGGACAAGATGACAAAGAACAAGAAAAATACCAAGAAGGCTATCGAGACAGTTAAGTAGCATCTAAAACTAGCTAATCCAATCAGCAGTTGCGGCATCGAGTTGGCTGCGGCTGCGGCGACGCCAATTTGCCGCTGCAGAAAAGGGTGGCGGACTTGGGCGAGCCGTTGTGGCACCAAGAGGAGTCCGACGGTGGCACGAACCCCCTGGGCAGCATTGCGGAGAAAGCCGCGCCGGCATTCTTCCCTCGCCTTCCTTTCCCGCCCCGGCGGCCGCCGCTCCCTTCGCCGCTATAAATCCATGGCCGTGGCTTGAAGACGCGGACGCGGCCATGGCGGCCATCTCTGACGCTTCCGGAGAAGGAGTCGGCGGGAGGGAGAGAGGAGGAGGAGAGGAGGAGAAGGAAGAAGAAGAGGAAAGAAGCGAAGAAAGCCATCAGAAACCGGAGGCTGCTGCATGGGGGAGAGACATTTGGTGGGGTGGTGCAACAAAACAGGGGAGGGAGTTAAAAAGCAGAGAGGCCGAGCAGTTTAGCACTGTTAGTTAGTACTTACCAACCTGAATTTGGATCTGAACAACCAATTCAATCCGCAAAATTTAAACCTGAAACAACACTTGAAACAATTCTTCTTCTCACAATCATTAAGACTGACCAACTTTCAGTACACAAAGAGAATTATGAAGGTTTAATAATGTTAATGACAGTATCTAGTAGATGAGTTTGGACCCACGGCGCCGTTTCTCTTATCATTTTGCCTCTTCTGCTTCTTCTTCTTACTGAATTCGATCGTAGTTTGAATGAGATGAGATGATTAATTGGGTTTTAAAGTTGCATTTAAATTGGTATTTAATGCTTTGTTCAAGGCATGGAAGCGTGAGTTCACCGGCGCTTTAAGTTCTTTGAGTCTTGTTCAAACATTCAAGAAGCATTAAGTTGTCATTGATTTGTCTTAATGCTGTCTGCCATTAAAGCTTCTTTAATGCTCTGCAAATCACTGAACATTCTTTAGTTTAATGTTTCTATTGCTGAAGAAGAGGTTTAGGCTGGATAGATTTGGATAGAGTACCAAATGGCACAA
The DNA here is from genome assembly GCA_024364735.1 of Boesenbergia rotunda. Lineage (NCBI taxonomy): Eukaryota > Viridiplantae > Streptophyta > Magnoliopsida > Zingiberales > Zingiberaceae > Boesenbergia > Boesenbergia rotunda. Next base: position 234,174 of record JAGFNQ010004292.1, read on the forward strand.
TGTGTGCCTGCTTCCCTTGAGCAGGCAACTGTTGTTGCGAAATTGACTCGAGTTATATTGTTCAGCCAACTCATCCAAGAACACTCTCTACTACAATGACTATGCTATTGTTATAGAAGGAATGTCTTATAATGACTTTAACACGATACAAGTAGGCGATGACTTAGGTTCGATACATAGAACTCACATTGTCAACGATCGATTCTCAACATAATTTGTTAAATTGTGAATAGAAGGCCAAACCAAGTTAATTCTTTTAGGCTATATCTACTTGAAGGCGTTATTTATTATAGTTTAGTAGGGACTTAAATTTTAATGTCCTTGTATTTCCTTTATTCCATGTAATCTTGGCAGTAATAATAATAACATAAAGATAATTTAATTCCTTTCCTCTTTCAGTCTCCTGGTTAACGAGAGAAATTAATGATCGAATTAAAACTATTTACCCATGCCCTATTTTTCTTTGTTTTTCTCCATAATGAGCTTGCCCTCAATCCCTTGAGGAGTTTCCATCTAAACTAGAACTTCACCCGATCGATCAGTAGTGAAATTTTTCCCTAGTTAATTTGAGCCCTCCTACTTGTTCTATGTATAATTTTGCTTTAAATTTTAATGATATTCTAATCTTTTTGTTTCAAATTCATGTATTTAATTTTTTAAAATGTTTTTTAACATCTAGACTTTTGATAATTTGCTAAACTAAACTTTAGTGCACATCATTGAACACTCTCATAAGATCCAAAAACACTTCTAGTTGCTTCACTTTAGATCATTTAAATCTCTTACTTTGTTTTGAAGTCAATTTCATGGTCTAGACCCCTTGTCCATAACCTTAAATTGGATTTATAAAACATTCTGTTCACTTCATCCCTTACCGAAACTAGTTCTTTCAAAGCTAAATTAGCTAGCTAGCTTGTTCACTTAAATTTCTCATTCTAATTATGAACAATTGATTTTCTACTAAACTACACATTGTTGTTAGTGATACACTTGGTGACAGTGTAGTTGAGAACTGTGGTATCAGGTATCTTCACCTTCCCTAAGATCACACACATTCATCTTCCTCCTCTGCGAGAAACAAATGGTCTCCATCTCGAATAACTCTAATGTCATCGACTTCTGCATTGTCTCGATTGAGTACCTTTATAGGATGATGGCCAGTGAACTTTTCACCTGCACATAGTCTCAATGGTTGATCAATATGGTGCACTGAATTCTTTCTTTAGATTTTAACTGTTGAAGAGTAAAACTTACTAGCAATTTCGAAGAGGTTCTCCAAAGAATCAGGCAGGTTTATGAGTTTCCCTATGTCTTCTTTCGAACTTCTTATCTTTCTTGAAAGCCTATGAAGGACAACCCTTCTTCTAGTCATCTCCTTACTAGAAACAAGGCTCTGGTTATGGTCCTCCTCAACTCCAGCAGCTAATCCCTGTTGTAGTTTTAGTTTCTGTAAAATGAAATCAAGAAGAACAAGGTGTCAAAAAATGCAGTCTACTAGATGCATCAATTATGGAGGCTAACTCAATCTATATACCTCTAAAAGATTCTTCATAACCGTGTTCGCATCGTCTACATTCTCCTTGATCATGTTCATAACTATGGTGCTACTCAGCCTTAATATTTGTGATAGTTCGACGGTTCGAGCAGTAAATGGCTGCAGGCTGCAACACAGGACCCCAATCTCCCCAAATACTTCTCCTGGTCCTAGCCTTCCATGAACCTGTTAGAATAAAAACACTCATTTAGAGACATACTTCAGTATGAAACTTATCACACAAATAACAAAATTAACATACTTGTTCAGTTCCATCAATGTATGATCTCAAGTCCTGTGATTATGTTAAGCTAGTAACTGATCAGCTAGCAATTCAGAAACCTCATTGTTAACAAACGAAAGTGAGACTGTTTATTACTTACCACTGCTCCTGTTACTACTATGTATAAATCTGTTAGTGCCTCATTTTGTAGTATCACATCTTCCCCTGGCGGGAAATACTCGGCCTGAGTCTCTATTGCCTACTTATCGCAAGAAAGTGATACAAAAATGTCAACTATTATTGAGGTTTGGAGACTACAATCAAGAAGTTGTAAGTTTAGATATTTTGATGATATCTACCAGTTGATTAAGGGATTTGAAGGAAACTCCACGGAAAAGGTAGGCTTGCCGTAGAATTGGAAAGAAGAGGTTGTATGCTATGCTCGAATGGATACCCTTGGGGAGATCATTCAAGGTCTCTTGCTGCTTTAGCCCTTCTGTTTTGAATCTTAGACATATGTGAGACAACATTTGATCCTTGATCCGCTTCGGAAGTTGATTTCTTGCTGCAAATTCTGTGGCTGCCTCAATTGTGTCCCTCTGTTGCATCAAATCATTGTCAAAAGAAGATTATGGAAGACAAATGATTACTTTCGAGAATAGTTAAGGCATTCAGTCTTGAAGATGATTTTGTATTAGCCTAAGCAATATAGATCAATTCAATTCTAATTGATAACTTCTTTACTTCCTAGACCTCATGACCTGTCTCAACTAGACTCATTTGCTAAGCATACAAAATCAACCAGAAAGTTTAAGATGCATTATAATGATTTTTGATAGTCGAAAATAAGAACACATACAAAGTGTCGCGTGCGGCTGGTTCCATGGACAACAAGGTTCGTCATATTTCCAATAAGGTAAGCTGTGAGCCCCAAATTAAACAACATGTAGAAGATGCCAAATAACATTTCTCTTGTGTTTTCAGCATGCAGGTCCCCATAACCAGTTGTTGTCAGTGTAGTAATGGACCAGTAAATTGCAGTGACATATCTGACCCATAGACTTGACGATCGAAAGTTCGGCATGGCTGCACCTATCCATGTCCTCCTCGGGTCGGGGTATCGGTCGGCAATGAGATAATTGAAGCATCCAGTACAATGCACAGCAAAGAGAGTTACCTGAAGACAACAATAATTGTGAGTACATTATTCACCACCACTTTTGTTTGGACACAAAAAAAGTGGAGGATAGCTCGAAAGCTTACTAACACAATCTTTGTGCATCGAGTCCAGAAATAGTTGAACCTGATGTCTTTCTCGAACCTATCGAAAGAAAATGGCACATGATGTTAAACCATTTTCACTCTTGATCCAACTTTGAACACACTGTAATTTTTAGGATGCAGACCTTGAGAAGAGTGAACTAACTCGCCGCAGCCGCCATAGTCTCAACATGCTCAGTATTTTGAAACCGAGATCATTGCCATCATCTCTAAACAGAAGGCTGATTGCCTCAAACGGAGCCGTCGATAAGACATCAAAGACGAACCCGGAGGCCAGATATCTGTATGGTCTGGCTACATGATAAGTAAATGAATCTTGAATCTTATGATACAGAATCACGCACACACAAACCTGACTGCAATTCTCTTTGGATCATCAATCAAGACATATTTCCGATCGAGGCAGGCAACGAAAAAGGTTAGCACTATATCGATTGCGAAGAAACTATTGACAATGTTCTCAATCCATAAAAGCTTTGCTGGGAGATATCTCAGGAAAGCTAATTCAAATGGGCAAATCCAGGCTGAATAAATGACAAGTAGAATCAAGAACATCTGCCAAGCTCTGTGAATCAACACAAGATTAAGCAGTTAGTCAATCAGCAGGTTAATGATGAATACCATCATTCGATTAATGTTCAGTGCTTCACCTGTAACGAGGATCGAAAGGCGATATCATGAACCTCCTAAGCTTAACTGACTGGTTGATGTGTGCCCCCAGAGATGGCAAGAGGTCACTGGAGAAGCTGCAGCCACTGCTTTCCCCATGTAAGCAGCCAACGAGACAAAAGGCCTGAAAACTGGACTTTGCACCCGAGAGGAGCATGTTTTGCTTGCTTGGGTTGGAAAGGGGAAGGCAGTTGAGTGGAGGAGAGCAGTTATGGTTGGGACTTTATACACAACAGTGACAAAGAAAGGAAAGATACAACATGGATTGCCTGGCTCAAGGACGAATCACATGCTGAGGATGGAGACTTGTCCAGAACTGTTTTGATCAAATTTCTCAAGATCATAAAGCTTGATGTAGTTCATAGATGTATGTGAAGATTTGACTTTGTACACATATCTCTTGCCCTGCCTTTCCATATGGTGCAGAAACCTTGAGGAGGTGGAGTTGTGGGGTGTGGGTCATTAATGGAGGCTAACCATCCTCATCCTAGGAGGTTGGGTGGTCCTTAGCCTCATGAAACTCCAACTGGTTTCTTCTCTCTTGTCGCCCTCCTCATTTATTTCCACCATGGTTTGGTTTAAGCTGAATTCTCCAGTCATTATTTGTAGCTGTGTCAAATGAGTCAGCTGAGTCTCTGAAGCTTCTCTGATGATTAGGGAATTAGCAGAAGCATATTCCTCTTTGCCCTAGCTCTAGTGGATTTGGAAAAGGCACGTAAATCTTTTGTTGATTACTCATTGTCGTATGACTCAGTTCAGTTAGAGTTCTAATTGATTGAATAACAATGAATTTTAATTCATTTAACCTGTTTAAAAACTAGTCATGGCTAGTAATTTAGGGGGTGTTTGTTAAGCGGTTTAGAAGACGAAAATGAAATGAAATATATTACATTCTCATTTATGATGTTTGATATATAAGAATCAGAATCAAAATATAGATATCATACTCCTGATTTTATAATCCAACCCCGATTAAGTTATCACTAAATCCATAAATTTTTCAATCAAAATTCATTATCATTTTCATTGTCGAATATATACTAAACACCCCTTCAAAGACTATATAGAAGCATTAATCATGCTTTGAATTTGTTCCTCACATTCGAACAACTAAATAAACGAGAAAAATAATAACCAAGGCCTCATAATTTGTTTCGATTGTGAATATGGACATTTAACCAGGGGCTCATGCTTTTTTTAGGTACTCTTTTTTCATTTTTAACTTCCAAAAAAAGTAAACTAAGATAATTTAAATTTAAATTGAATATTTTATTACTTCCCTTTTCCATTTTGAATAAATATAAGAAGAAATTGTCAAATTCCTTTAATTTCCCCCTTTATAATTCAATTCGTCCATCTACTCGAATCATAAATAATGAATTTAAAAAACTTTTAATTTTGAAAAATGGAACCACCTCTATATTTGGACTTATGATTATCCGAAAAGAATATTTATGATTATCAAAAAAAAATCTACAGATATTTATAAAAACAACTCTCTAGAGCTCTCTCTCTCTCTCCATAAAATGCTCGGTTTCAACCAAAAACTTAGCTCCAATCCAATCCAAGTGAATCACCACAAATGTAGCACAATGATTAGTTGTTAGTCAAAAGGATTATAACCACTAATTGTCCATCCAATATGAGAAATCCTAATCCTATGTCCTTGGGACATGATTTAATAATAAATATTTGGGATAAAACTCTAATGAAGGTCAAAATTCTATAGAAGATTTCATCATTTTTATGGATCCTGTCTAGACACTTGTCATTATTTTCAATGATAATGGATGACTTGGAGGGCCGCAAATATAACCGTTTCATATTTTTTAAAATAAGAGAAATCCTAAACGTTACCTAAAATGCATAAAGTTGACTAATTGCGTAAAATAATATGGAAAAAATTTACATGGACCTTGCCTAGTAGTTCCAATGTCTATGTAGCATTAATTTTCTTTATCCTATCCTTATAAAAGGAGCCAAAAAAGTGACCAATTACAAATAGTTGAAATGTTTTTTCGACAACAAAGAATATAAGTGAGCCACGCAAAATTGAGTTTGAGAGTTTTTTTTTTAGAGCAAACAAACAAGGATGACTTTCTCGGCACCAATAACAATTGAGGCTCATAGAGCTATGACACTCCCAGCACATTGCAAACAACTGAGGCTCGATACCTTATGGTAAATGTTCTAGCTCATAGTCAGCTTAGCGGTAAGTTCATGCTTAAATTGCAACACAAAACACCAGCTACATCATGCTTGTGGGCTATTGAGATGAGCCAAAGACATTCTCCTATCAAAGCTATTTTGTGTGGATCAATAACTATCTCAGTCATTCACGGTTCGATCCCCAACTACGACATATTTATAAAAAAAAATTTTCCAAATAAGACGCAAACCCTGAGACGCTAGGCTTCTAGACCGCCCATCGCGAATGCTTCCCGATTTACCCTGACAGCCGGTGAAAAACTTTTGTAGGACCAGACCGGTCGTCCGAGGTTGAAAAAATTTCGTTAATTATTTTTTATTTTGTGTGGACCAACAAGCACAATCAGAGCCTTGGTAATTAAACCAGGTAGAGATGCAAAGATATTAGATGTTCCCATTGCGAAAGTTCAGTGTCTTTAGTTCTCACTTGCATCATAACTGGATCACTGTCGGTTTTACTAAAGAAAGCAGAATTACAACCACACAGCATAAATTTAATCCATCAGGAAAGACACTGAACGAGAGACAAATATTGAAGCAGAGATCTGAACGTTTAATACACTGATACTCTGTTTTATATGGTTGTCCATACGATTAATGTGAATAAAGCGAATGAAAGATTGTTCTTGATCCATTAACAAGGTGTAGCTAAAATTTTGGGTGCTTGCCGCTGCCTGTCCACTGTGCTGAAACTCCTCTAGTGATTCAAGTCTCCCTGTGCAAACAAATATCATCTTGTTAGTGAAGAAATCACAATTCGGCTTCCTTTAGTTTAAAGAAAATGATTCGGAAACTTAAGAGCGTTTGGTTTGCTCCATTTTTTATTTTCATTTTCCAGAAAATTATTTTTTCTCATTTTTGAAAAATGATTTTATTTCATTCTCTAGTTTTCTAGAAAACGCTGTATTTTTTTTTCTGAAAAACAAAGCTGGAAAATACAAACCAAATGCGTTTTCCAAAAAAAACGCATTTTCTAAATAAAAATAAAAATAAAAATGAAAATGAAAAACAAACGTAACAAACGCAATCTTAACTACTTTGCTGTAGATAAAATGCAACTTCTGTAGGCAGGATGCTGAAATAAAGGGAAAGAAATTGATGCGACATGAATTTTAAAGTTAATATTAGATGAACTGACTAATCATATGTAAGATAAAACTTTAAAGTTAATATTAGATGAACTGACTAATCATATGTAAGATAAAACTTCTTAGTGCCAGTTGATGAGTGTTTATAGATTCAATTCAAGCCTTGATTTGTGAAGAAAAACTAACGCTCTGGTTAATTCGCATAGTAAATTGAATGATGGATAACTGAGCGGATGGATAAGAAGCACTAATCAGCAAGAAAATATGAGTGCGAGGAAAAGATTCTAATTTATCCAATGTTTTTGGTCTGTCCAAACTGGATAGATCTAGGGCTGATGGTTATAATCTATTGATTACCTTTATATCTCCAGTTTCTATTTCTATTGTAATTACATAATCATGGATTCCCTATTCTCATTCCCTTCCACCAAGATACAGGTAGGGAAAGATGTTCAGTAAGACATTCGTTGGTGTCTGACAACATCGACTCAGCCACTCTGTCCGCCCACACCACCGCCGGCCACAATGGTAGATTGGGGAGACTGTCACCAACCTAGGAAAACAGGTAGTGTGGCTGTGGAGGTCAGAGAGTTATGGGTCGTATGATCATGCACCACTCTTGGCCTCCCATCAAAGACCAGCTTACACATTCGCTAGATCAATATCTAATCACGCCACAATTCAACAGAGAAGAAAATACTCAAGGAGCTGAAACAAAAGGTTTCTGGTACGTAAGTGAGCAACTCACTCCAATTCAAGTTGAGCCATGGGAATTCTTCTTTCACATGGGCTTTTCATCCATTTCTGAAATCGAGATGAGCTTCTGATGTCTCATGTGATTGTTATGTGGCCCTTTCTCTACAAAGAGAATTTTACAACATTGTGATGTATGACCCTCCACTATATTTTATAAATCAGAGCCTTAGGTAGTTAGAAAACCACATATGTAACAAAAAGTTAATGTACTATGGATGATAATGCTAAGATGATTGTGTTTACACCAAAAAGACATAGAATATATATAAAAAAATATTGGAGAGTAGGTAGGTGTACTTCCAATAGATAATAAGAACAATTAGGCTGATGCTTTAGATGCACTCGAATTGGAGATTACGAAGTGGTGAGATAAGCAACTAGCAACACACAAAAGTATGCTGACAAACGATTTAGAGACCCCTCCATATAGAAGGTGCCATTTCAAAATCTAGAGGCGGAATGAAGAGATAGTACCTACATCATAAAGGCATGTAGTGGTTTTATCCATTTTCATTTAGAATTTTTATGCACGTTGCGAAGTGATAAGTTGACACGTTGCGAACTCGACCTAGATGCCGAGGATCTGGTATTAGCTGTTTAGTACCTACGAGATCCGATCGTGACATGCAGTCAATCTGTCCTGTTTGAAATCGTGATCAAGGCTGACCATGGAAGTGATTAGTTGACACGTTGCGAACTCGACCTAGATGCGGAGGATATGGTGTTAGCTGTTTAACACCTACGAGATCTGACCGTGACTGAGTGGGAATTGAAGAGGATGTTCTTCGAATAACAGAGTGTCGATTGGCAGTTAGGGTAGTTAGATGTTTGGTGATTGTGTTATTCTGCCATTATATGTATAATTTTATATCTTGATAGTATCCTAGAATGGGTCTGATTATTGGGAAGCTAGGTTTGTGAGTACACGACAGGTCTATCTCACAAACTGCAAAAAACTTCTCATAAAATATTATCCCTGTAGTTGGTATGACAGTGATGTGTTATGTTGATCTATGGTCGATGACTTTATTTTACTATGTCATTGTTCAGGAAACTATCAAGTTTGATGGGTGTTTGAGGTTGAATTAAGAGTGTTGAATCTCTGTGATATGTTGTGATTTGAGAATCTGTTGGTGGATATGATTTTATGGTTGGTTATTTGGAAATTATTATTGATATAGACATGTGAAGTGACATATTGACGAACATATGTGATATGTGATTTTCTGATGGACTTTTGATGGATATATGACTTATGATTTTATGATTGGATATTTAGAAGTTATCATTGATTAGTGTCCCATTGAGTGATATCATGGATTTGAGAATTTGTAGTTGGGGATAATAGTATACACTTGCTGTTAGTGATCTTATGGTTGAGTTTACAGTGCGTACGATTATGATGGATTCTGGTTAGATGGTAACCTTTAGATCAGTGATATTCGGTATAAGTTTAGGTTGGTACTCTAGTCGATTTGGAGTTGATGTTGTATGATTCGCCTTGCGAACACCGATAGATGAGTATTTGATTCTGTTTCAGAGTAGAGTTGACTCTGGATATTGGGTTAGAATACCTAGACTATGGATAGAGGACATTCTTTGTAGGGTACGAGTAGTGCGAGTGCTCGGTGATGTCATGTGGGCAGACCTTTGTTCTAGCCATTACATGGATTTGACGAATTTGGTGTCTTTGGAGTATTTAGATTGATTTGCTATTATTCATGGACGACATCTTGATATATTCAAGATTAAGGAAGAAGTTTTTCCCAATTGGGAATTTGAGCACTAATTTGTGTCTTGGGATGCTTGGACACTTTTGACAATCGAAGCAAGGAAGCACAGGCTGGTGATTAGTATTTTCAGTTTCTCCGTAGTAGGGTAACCTTAGGGCAGCAGATGAAGTTTTGTTGTGAGGAGAACGAAATACTTTATTTCCGTGGTAAGTTGCGTGTTCCTGAATTGCGTCTTGTCCAGAAGGATCTACACTCAGGAGGAAATCGAGTTTGATAACGCGGTTCATTCGGGGACTACTGTACACATCAGGACTTAGGATGTTGTTGGGTGGAACAGCGTGAAAAACACTGTGAATCTTGTATCTTGATGCTTGGCGTGTCAACTAGTGATTGGGTTGACGCAGGAGAAGCGTAGCGAGCCCATAACCCATAGAGAGAGTCAAAGATTGACAGATTCGCTTGGTCACTTAGTGCATGTAGTGTTCTTCAGTATTTGAACTGATTGAACATGGTTTTTTTTTTACCTATTGCACTTAAGTAGGAAATTTAGGGACCAAATTTTTACACTTAAGTAGGAAGTTTAGAGACCAAATATTTATTAGTAGGGGAGAATGTAAAATATGACAAATAAAATTCCATAAATAAGGGTTAAAATGGAAATAACTTCATAGAAAATTATGAAAAAATTTTAGAAATTTTTAGAAAGGTTGCGGGGATAAATGAGCGTGAGAATCGACTATTTCCGAATTATTTGAGAAAAAATTTAATTTTCGGAATATATATACACACACACACACACACACACTCCCTTTTCTTTTCTTTTTTTTTCTCCCGGTGCCCTAAGCCACCGCCAACCTCATCCTCTTCCCATCTCTATCGCTGTGAGCACCTACACTGATGCCGCTGTCCTTGAGCGCCGACCACTTCGTCGGAGTCGAGCAAGCCCCTCCTTCAACCGGTGCTGCCCCTATTCTTCGGTGCTCCTTCCCCAATTCCCCGTGTGCGATCTCTCCTCCGACGTTGAGCCACAGCTGGCTGCCACAAGCATGGATCATCGATGCTGATGCCCTATGGTTCACCCAATCTCTGCCCGACGACTCCCCTTTGGCCAATTAATTGACGTCTTCTCCCTCTCGCGATCACACCCATGCCACCGTCGCTAATTGCTCCTTCTTTTCCCCCTCTGGTTGATCTACTCCTGACGGTCGCCCAAGTTGGTGTCGCCCTTTGAGTGAAGAAAGGATGGCGACACCACCGACCATGTGATCGTTGTTGACACCACCGCGCGCTCCTCTACTTCCCTGACCTAGCCTCCGATCGGGTGGAAGTCGCTGCCGCCATTCTTCGCGCGACTCTTATCATGGTTGACTCGTGCCGGTGAAGCTCCGGACCGTATCAACCACTTCTTTGATGTTTCCTCCCTGTTCTAAGCTACAATTGCCCTCTTTAGCCACGAACAGGACTTCGTCGGCCGTTTCCTCGTCGGGTGTGTTCTTGTGCCACATCACTGTCCCAGAGGTCGTGGTCGTTCCGAAGACTTGCCACCACTATTGTGTGCTCCACGTTACGCTGTGAGCAACCATCTAAAGAAAAAACCAAGGTAATGAAAAATCTCTTCCCAAAGTGTTGTTCGTTTAGAATTGGAATTTGATTAGTGGAAATTACTGGATTAATCAGCATCAAGGTATGAAATTAGGATTTAGGTAGATTATTCATCCTAGTTGTGGTTGTTGATGTTATACTACTTAGAGTAGCATAGCATGTATGGTTCATATATCTATTATCGTTGTTCCTAGTATCATCTGAGAGATTATGCCGAAAATGATGTAGGGATGGATGGTTTTATTTCATGGAAATCTCATTACACAAATTGATTAACCAGCTAAGGGGATTTGGGGGCAATTGCTTCATTAAGTATTAATCAACTGATGATGGTTAGATTAACACGTTGATGGATTTATTCAGTAGGTGATTAATTGGATTGGATTTAGATGGATTATCTTGATTAGGTTGGTTAATTTATCCATTTATGATTGGACCTATCGATAGATTAAATCTCATTACACATATATCTATTATCGTTGGACCTATCGATGGATGGTTTTATTTCATGGAAATCTCATTACACAAATTGATTAACCAGCTAAGGGATTTGGAGGCAATTGCTTCATTAATATTAATCAACTGATGATGGTTAGATTAACACGTTGATGGATTTATTCAGTAGGTGATTAATTGGATTGGATTTAGATGGATTATCTTGATTAGGTTGGTTAATTTATCCATTTATGATTGGACCTATCGATAGATTAAATTGATTTACGGTATATTGGATTAGAGGGAATTAATATGTTGATTAATTGATCACATGACGATTGATTAGTAGTTGATGTTTAATCAATTGGAAGAAGATGATAATGGATTAAATACTAGTTTGACTGATGAATCATTTGGTAGATTCTTGATGTGTGATATGAATATAGGATTAACCAATTAGGGATTAATTCAGAAGTTAATTAATTAATCAATAGAGTGACTAATTAATTAATAGGATGATACATTTATTGTAGATCTATGTTTTACCTTGTATCTTGTATTGGTAAGATTCGAGCTAGAGATGATCTCACGAACTTAAAGATGGTTGATATGATTTACATTAAAGGCGGGTACTTCTTACTTGATTTTGTAGAACCGTTTATCATAAATGCATGGTTATTTTCTTATCTGAGTAGGTTGATTTACCTTAAATCTATTTGGCTTGTATTCCCTGTTTGGTATTTTTCTTTGATTGACCTTTGAGAAAAAAAATCAAAGATTTATCTATGCAGTCTCAACCATTGATTTCTGATCTAAAGAGTACCGTTTTCTATGCGAGTATTTTAGAACAATCATGTGACCTATTTAGGGCGTGATTGACATTAAATATACCCTATCCAGTAGATTAGTTATATGTTTAATTATTATAGTATTTGATTGGTCACATTTTGTATTGATTTCATAATGATTGACCTGGTTGAGGTTGTGCATACTAGTATCATGCACTATATTGCATTGTTTGCATGCTGATAACCACTGACTCACTTGTGTTTGAGACGGGTCGTAGATCATATTTCATGTTGTACAATGCTCAGTTAGAGTTGTGTGTAGACAGTTAATACCCCAGGTGCTAGGGGTCCCCATAAGTGCTTTTGGGATTTTATAGCCACAGGTATTAGGCTTTTCATGCATAGCCATAGGTGTTCAGCTTTTCTGCATAGCCACAAGTGTTGGACGCTTGTATCTTGTCCACCCGGCTACCTAGTGTAACGATAGTTGGAGTGTATACAGATCAAGTCATTGCATCATGTACATATGATGCATCGTGCATTTTTGCCACATTTGTTTGAGCTTTGATTTGTTACATTTGATTAACATGTATATGTGGATTATGATTTGCATTCGTATATGATCAGGATTTGCTTTAGTATGAGCAGCTTATTGATGTATTCATGGGGATTTTCTGATCATGCCCCTGCATGATATGTGGATGTCAGGTATGTTTTTGCGTATAGAGATTGTAATTGATTTATGCTCCATATTTCAGAGACTATATTCCATTGTTTCTTTCTACTTCATATATCTTTTTTATTACTATGCATTTATCTATCCTTATACCCGCCAAGTTTGAGCTCGGACTCACCACCCCTTGCTTTTAATTTTGTTCAGTTAGTTGATAGCTGCGACTCGTGCCACTAGGAGGGGATTCATCTGCCCGTCCCCTCAGCGTCGAGTACTTTTCGTTTGTTTCATACTTTTTTTTATTAGACTTGTTTTTATTTCAATGGGCCTGTATTTATTTCATTGGTCTTAGAGTGGTGGATTTTTTGTGTATGTCTTGGCTTTGAGTTTTTCTTCGGAGTTATGTGATTTCTTTTCGTATTATTAACTATGTGATTGTGATTTTTATCATTCTATTTCTTTTGTTGCAAGCCATGTTGGTTGTGCATATATATTGTGTTGAGAGAGATGTATAAATGTTTCAGATTGCCTATCGTATAAAGGAGGTGTTGTCCAATTTTCTATCGGATATGCGTCTCACTAGGGGCGTGACAAAAGTAGGTTCACAAACAATTTAGAGACCCCTCCATATAGAGGGTGCCATTTCAAAATCTAGGGGCTGAATGAAGAGATAATACCTATGTCATGAAGGCATCTAGTGGTTTTATCTGTTTTCATTTAGAATTTGTATGCATTGGAATTCACCATTTGTGCAACTTGTTATCATAAAATTACCAATCCATGTATCTAATTGCATTGTCTGACAAAGTTATTAGCAATACTTCTTTAGTTTGTCATCAAGAATGAGACCCATGAATCAAGATAGAATTGTAATGGTGAACCATTTTGACTATTTAACGAACACTAAGAAACAATGATATCTATCTATCATGCTCAAACAAAACTAACGATTACCACAAATAAACACAAAAACTAATGTTTTACTCGACGAATGACAAAACTACTGAACTTGCAAAAGAAGTAACACATGAAAGGAACAATGGTTGTAAATAAACATAGTTGTTGTTACCTTGATACAATAAATAATAATAGATGACCGTGGAATAATTATTTGTATGAAGAATCCAACCAAAGCACAAAAATCTCCTAAAGTTTCAGATCGAGATCAATGCCACCAACTAGTGGTTCTCTCATCTCAGAAAGTCTTTTCTCATTTCTAATTGGACCAGGAGGTAGGAAATTATAGAACAGTACTCCATTAGACGAAGAGGCATTGCCTGAGCTTTTCTGCAGAATATAAACAATTTACTCAAACTACTATCCACCAAAAAACAGAGACAGCATGAAATATTTTTCTTGCCTGATTATGTTGCAAGCTGAAATTAGGACAATCATACTGACGATACGGAGGGTTGCCAATAGATCTCAAACCCGACATGGAGACCGCACCTAAGCTAAAAAAACCACCATCATTACTCCGGCAACCTTCTTTGTTCCTTTTCTCACTATAAAGATCCGAACTCGTCAAGTCCATGAAAGAAGTTGAAGTGGTTCCTCTGAGATGGAGCATGTTACTTCTCTAAACAAGCTCAATTTCAACTTAACAACAAGAAAAGCATCAAGTACCTAACAGCTTGGAACTCATCTTTTCCCAAATTACCGGCATCTGTCAACGAGCATCGATCTGACCTTTTCTGGGACGTGAACTGAATTGGTGGCCAGTAATCGTCTCTGGAGAGCAAAGGATTTTGAGGGTAATAAGCCGCGCGATTGTCGAGATGAGAAGGCCGAGACAGCTTGTTGCCAACTATCTCTACTAAATTCTAGCAAAATTAACAGCAATCACAACGCATCACTTACATTCAACATTGGCCAATGGAACCGAAAGTTCTTCCCCATACCTTTTCCTGATCTCTCCAACAAGAAAGCAAGTCGTAATTGTTTGAGGTATTTTGGTTTGAAGGGGGCTCCATAGGATGATTCATTCCAGGTGACATGAGAAATGTCGAAGAATTCACCTGCAAAACATGCAACATCCATGATTTCAAATCAGTAAAAGCAGGCCAGGAATCGGAGAACAAGCTTTGCCAACCAGTTCAGTTGGTGGCCGCTGTTGCTGCTTCATGTAGGCCAAGTTTGTCGATCGGGCATTGCTACTGAAAAAAGTGGTTTCGATTTTCTTCACCGAAGGATCATCGTTAAGATCGACAGCATCCCAAAGCGTCGGGGGAAAACCTGGCGGCTGTTGCTGGTGCGGCCGTTGCTGCTCATTCATGGCGGCGGCATCGGTTACAGGCCGTAGTGGCGGCGAGAGTCCAAAAGGCTGTGAGGGGTCCAAGGAGGAAGACGCGTCGCCGGCGTTCTTGTGCTGCTCTTCGAGGCAGCGGAGACGCTCCAATTGCGCGACCCCGAGGCCGCGCTGCGGGGTCTTATTGAGCCTGCTCCTCTTTGAGGACTTGATCGCTGCCGCCGCCGGCGCGCACGAGTCGTTCGATGGAGTGCCGAGCCCAACCTTGATCTGGGGATGGCCTTCGAGCACCATGGCTGAGACCGTAGAGGCGGAAGCAGTAGCAGCAGATCGGCGTTTAATAGAAGAGGAGGCGAAAAAGCAAGAAAAGGATCCAAATCCAGAGGAAAAAGGTAGGCGATTTTTCCGGATTCAAAGAGATGTTGATTAAATCTTCTCCAGAGGGTTTCGTCGCCCATATTCTCGCTCCACTCCTTCCGATTCTCGAGCGCAAGCTTCGATAACTCCGTCACTCCTCATTCGTCCTCCACTGTCCTTTTTCTTTCCTTTTTTTGGTTAGTTTTGATCCGGTACAATTTTGTGCTTCATAATAAACTAGCACTCCTACTTGGGTCAGGAGTTATTTAGTCCCACATCTTAACTTTAAGATTTCATTATGCTCGATAAAATAATATACAAGACAAAAGTTACCTCTTGCTCGTATGGTGAAGTGATGGGATCAGACGTTTCATGAAAGTGGCGAGTCATTCTAGCGTTCTCACGGATGGATTGGTGATAATCTATCCTTCCTATGCTTTATTCATCAAAAGATTCTTACTTGTTCTTGTTTCAATCATAACTTATTTAGGGAGATTTTTACAAGCGCTTTCCAATTTATTGATCGATGAAAATTTTTATGGGGCTTACCTGGTACATCATTTTTTTTTTGTTTAGGGAGACCTCGAGCTATGATGCAGCGGTAAAGTCACTAGTTGTTAACTTAGATATTCGTGATTCGATCCCCAGCTACGGCGCATTTTACAGGAATTTTTTCTCCAAATGAGGCGCAAATCTAGGAGGAATTTTTCTCCAAATAGGGCGCGAACCCTGGACGTTGGGTTTCTAAACTGGCCACCGTGAGCGCTTCCCGATTTATTCTGGTGACCGATGAGAAATTTTCATGGAGCCGGACTGGCCATCCAGGTTCAATTTGTCTGCTGCCTAATTCATCATTTTTTTTTTGTTTAGGGAGAGTCTGCTCTCGGAGCTATAGTGCAGCGGATCCTCAGCTACGGTGCATTTTACAAGAATTTTTTCTCTAAATGGGCGTGAACCCTGGGACATTGGACTTCTAGACTTCTCACCGCGAACGCTTCCCGATTTATCCTGATGATCGATGAGAAATTTTCATGAGCCGGACTGATTATTCCATATTCAATTTGTTTTCTCCTAGATCATCATTTTTTTTAATTTAGGGAGAGTCTTCACTCAGAAATTGGGTTAACAAAACGAGGATGACACTCTGACACACTCCTACCAGGAGCATGTATTTTTTGGTCGTGCTTTAGTGGTTATGGCTTCATGCTATCGGACGCCCATCTGGTTAGTTGAATCCGTCAACAAGTGTGAGTGAGTGCGCTATCCGTTGAATCATCCAAGCAATGTGAACTTTGCACTGTTTAAAATCTTCTGAAGAGGCGCTCGATAACAGTTCTCACAATCATCCCAGCTTTCACGGGTAAAGATGATGGCCATTAGAGTAACTGAAAAAAGGATGCTTCTGTTAACCTTCTTCTGTTTCACCGTAGAATCGATGGGCAGGGAATCGAAAACTCTCCTCGAAAAGCAACTGTTAGTGGAGGAGAAGCTAAAACTGATCAACAAGCCTCCAGTGAAGAGCATTCAGGTTTTTCACTATTTGTAAGGGAAAGATTAAAGACTTTTGAGGCTCGTTGTGTTTTGCAATTTCTTGGAATTTTTCAGAGTGCAGATGGCGACGTGATAGACTGTGTCGATATTTACAAGCAACCAGCTCTTGATCACCCACTTCTCAAAAACCATATCATCAAGGTACAGGTTCAGGTTCAGTCGTTTAAATTAAAACATTGAGATAACGAAACCCACCGACGATCATTGCAGACGAAACCCACGGACGATCGTTACAGAAAGAGAGATAAGGATTCCTATCAGACTACTACTTCAACAGGCCCAACGCCCACACAAACATGGCAAAAGAGTGGAACATGTCCCAATGGAACAGTACCAATCCTCCGTGTCCAACGCCATCACCTGCTCAATGCTCCTTCCATCGAAAACTATGGGAGAAAACCATGGAATGGGGTTGTCGAGCACGAAATCCACTTATCCAACCGGACGATAGCTGCCGGTATCGAAGGTTTGCACGCGGTCAGTCCTCAAAATCCATTCCAATTCATTCACAAAGTCATCGCATCATTCCTCTGAATCTGTTCTTCTGATATCCAGTACGCAGTGCTAATTGGAAGCGGATACAACTACATTGGCGCCAAAGCAAGCCTCGGCATCTACCACCCCTGGGTCAACGCCGACGACGAATACACCACTTGCCAAATTTGGCTAAGGCATGGAGAGTATAACAACTCAGAGTCCATTGAACTTGGCTGGATGGTCAGTGTACTAGATCTATACATTTGACACCGTTAGCTACTAATCCTTATGAGTTTTGCCCTCTGATCTACCAGGTCAACCCCAGTGTTTTTGGCGACAAGACGACGAGATTTTTCATCTACTGGACGGTATGATTTTCTTGTAGCTTCCATCTCCACACTGACATATCCTAGCTAGCTTCTTTCTTCAATCGCCCAGGCCGACTCAGGGAAGGAAACAGGCTGCTTCAACCTCCTTTGCCCAGGCTTTGTCCAGACG
Source organism: Boesenbergia rotunda (assembly GCA_024364735.1). Lineage (NCBI taxonomy): Eukaryota > Viridiplantae > Streptophyta > Magnoliopsida > Zingiberales > Zingiberaceae > Boesenbergia > Boesenbergia rotunda. The sequence goes on from JAGFNQ010004292.1 coordinate 252,295, forward strand.
AATAGCGAGATAGCCCTCGGAGCTGCTTTTTCCCATGTCTCCGGCGACAAACTTCAGTATGAATTCTCACTAGAAGTATGGAAGGTAAACGAGGATCGATATATATAACGGTTGGAATTCCAAGTCGACGAGCTCAAGAACGAAATTTTCAGGACTTCGACGACGAGAGATGGTGGGTGGTGTACGGCAACACCACGGTCGGGTACTACCCAGCTGCCCTCTTCGGAGGGCTGTGCAGAACAGCCACGTTGGTGTTATTCGGCGGAGACGTGTACAGCCCGAGGATATGGAAGTCGCCGCACCCGTCCACCGCCATGGGATCCGGCAGCTTTGCCTCCTACCATTTCATGGGCGCCGCCTTCATTCGGCAGCCGAGGATCAAGGACTTCTCCGGATATTACAAGTATCCTTACCCATTCGGAATCTACGTGAACCAGGCAGACTGCTACAGTGCAGAGAATTTTGCAGAGATGCTGTGGACGGAGCCCCTCCTCTATTATGGCGGGCCGGGTAGGAGCTTTCCCTACTGCCTGTAGATTGATCGCATCATCAGCTGCTAGAGAAAAACTGCCAGTAGAAGCCATCGAGAATCACGTACGGCAAAATGAAGAAGCATATTTCACTTGTCGTCGCCTTACTCCTTTGGAAGATCATCCTGCTGAAAAGATTATACGGTTGTCGTCACCCGGTTTAGAATTGTTCCGAATCTATGTCGTACTCATGAATCAAGAAAAATTTAATTTTAGCAACTTCATCACTCGATGTGAAGAAGAACAGTCGGATACAAATAGGCTGTCACAATGTTAAAGTGCAAAAACTGAAATCACATCAACTAAACAACACCTCATCGAGCCGATGTAGAAGCTTGAAAGAATCAGAATATCGTGATTAACCTTCTCCGTGTTGGTCCTGAGGAGCTTCTGGGGCGAATGTCTTTTTGCCACTCGAAGGAATTGGAATACAAGAAACTTCAGCTGCTCGAGTTTTCGGAATCCCGGAATCCCCAGCATCATAGAAGCTACTCCATCAGTGCAAAGTTTTTTTTTTTCAGTGCAAAGTTTATTCCCATAACTTTCTAGAAAATAACCTGAATCTTTCCCAGCACACACAGACCAACAAAACCAAAAGTACTTCAAAGCAATAAGAAAGGGACCGTCTTCAAGAACTTCGAGAGAGAACTGCAATGATCAGAAGCTAGACACCACCCCAACATACTGCACGATGAACTGTCCGTCCTCCCCACGCATTAGTCACAACATCCGGTCTAGTAAATTCTGTGATTTATTTTTTTCGTGTTGGTCCTGGGACGGATTAACGGGGGTATCTTTTACCACCTTTCAAAAGCACACTGCAACCAGCAAAAAAAAAAAAAAAAACTCACCAATCTAGACAATGATTCTTCAATTCGCTTGCTTGAAGAGTTTTTTGAAGGGCAATATTCTTTCATCTGACCAATCTAGCTCATCCCACCATTCTCTGTCACATTGGATCTCTGTCAGGTTTTCAGCAACCAATGTTAGCTTCTTTAGCTTTGGGCAATTCCTCACTTCCATGGTCTTCAGGGAAGGAAATGCTATTACTCGATCTCCGTCACTCAAACTCTCCAACTTGGGTAACTTTCGAAGAACAATTTTTGTTAGTCTAGGGAAGGTTGTAATAGTCTCTATACAATTAGCTGCATTGTCTTCCAACTTCAGTAGCCGATCAATTACATTGCAATCTTGAATTTCCAGCCCACATAGATTCGCTAAACACCTGTTCTTCCAGATAATCTTAGCTTTTGGGAGAGCCGAGAGATAAAGGAAGTTGAGGCACGGCAGAGCATTGCGCACATGAAGATCACCACCAATGACTACCTCTTCAAGATCAGGCATAGCATGGAGTCTGATCTGTTTCATATTCTTCATGTTTTCTCCAAGACAGTAAGTAGATGGAATGTCGAGACTCGCCAAGCCTCCGCAGCCTTCGATCTGGAGCCAATTCACAGCGGCTGCAAGCCTTTGTGATTCACACAATCTTCGAAGAGCAGTTTCCGAGCTTATGGTGAAGCCAAGAACCTTCAATTTCTTCAAGCTTTCTACCTCGTCGAGAAGGATCCCCTCTCCATCCAATTGCAGGGCTCCCGCCGCCCTCCACCCACTGTAACTGTTGTACATATCCAGCCATTGCAGCTGGTGAAGACAAGGTATGACAGCGCCAGGAATGCTTCTCAAATGTGTAGCTGATAGCATCGATAAATATCTGAGATTCTCCAGAGCTTGAATCTCCCTAGGCAGAGACGCAATCTTAGTATAGGATAAATCAAGCAATTGGAGCTGGGAAAGATTGCCAATCCCTGATGGAAGCTCTTCTATGGAAGTCTGCTGAAGATCCAAGATTCTGAGACAAGGCATGTGGGAGAAAAACTCATTGGGTATGCTCTTGAGAGGAGGGTTTTTTCGGAGATTCAAGTAGATCAAGTCAGGGCACTGAGGCTCGTCGGGAAGAAGAGCTATGTTGTTCCAACCCAAAGATATCCTCTCGACGGCTCTCCACTTCTCTGCTCCAGGTGCTTCTACAAGACCACCTCCATCACATTTCATCCATTTGCTCTCCTTCTTTCCACAATCGCATTCCATCCACAGTATCATGGAGCGAACCATAGGGTGCATTTTGAAGTAGTCGCCGTTGATTCTTTGTATCAGAGACGCCGCGAGTAGCATTCCGAGCAGATATGATGCTTTATCTGAAGTATCTGATGGCCTCTCGAAGTCGTTGATGAAACCTTCGCCGATCCAGAGATCCGTAACGTATTGTTTGCTCAGCCACCGTCCTTCCTGCACCAGAGCAAAGTTGGACGCGCACGTCCGCAATGTGTCGCTCAGACGGTCGTAGGAGAGTTTGAGAGGATGATAGACATTCTCCTCCATTCCTGGAAGCTGGAACGGAGCCTCCTTCATGATGGCCAGCACATGCCTCCACTCCGCGAACGTCCTTTTGCTCGCCATTGCATGAGCCACGGAGATGAGCGCCGCCGGCAAGCCGGCGCACTGTCGGACCAAAGCTCTCGCCCGATCCAGTATCGATGCGTCGGTGCAGGCAAGATCCAGCTTTGCGTTGAATCTGAAGAGATCCCAAGCCTCCTCATTCGATAAGCATTCCAGTTTGATCGTCTTCTCCGCGCCCATGCGGCTGCAGACCTCCTCCAAGCGGGTGGCGAACACGATCTTGCTCTTGGACGGCGGCTGGGGAAGTGGAATTCCCACGACCTGACAGTTCAAAGGCTCCCATACGTTATCCAGCAACAGTACAAATCTCATCTTGCTCAGCACGCGGAAAAGGCGGCCGGCTCTGTTCCTCTGCGTTGCCTCGTCTTGCCATGTGAGCTTCAATTGATCGAAGATGGGCTTCTGGAGCTCCTCCACTTGGTACCCCATCGGTAAGTCGAGGTAGATGACGACATCCAAATTGTCCAATTCCTTATCTGCGAAATCATTGTTGAATCTTCTCAAAAGTGCCGTCTTGCCGACGCCGCCCATGCCGTGGATCCCAATTACGATGACGTCGTCGTCTCTTGCATGGCCTTGCAGTTCCTCCAACGCAGTATTCATGCCGACGATTTTAGGATTCGACACCTCGAGAACTCGATTGACGTCCATGTCGTCAGCCACGTCGGCGAACTCTCCGACCTTCTTCTTTAGATCAGCCGCCGCCGTGAGCGCCGCCTCAGCTCTGGTTCTGAGTGGGTAGCTGGAGCACACATTGACCGGAAAGTTGCAGAGACACTTGAACTTCCGGCTGTACGCGGCGTTTATGTTTTCAGCCTCGGAAGAGAGGTCTTCGACGGATTTAAGCCAGCCGAGGACCTCTTGCTTTACCTTGAGCTCATCCCTTTGGGCTGCCTCGATTTGCCTCTTGATATCCACGCTTTTGCTCTTGAGTTGGTCGAGCTCTGCCGTCAAGGAGGAGATGGCTCCCTCGAATGAGACGATGTAGTTGCAAGATTGGAAACAGCAATCCTTGAGACAAGTGAAGAGTGAAGTGATGCTGGAAATGATATCGGTCATTTTTGTTGGAGAAGTAGAGCAGTAGACGATGAATGATAGAGGAGATTACTTTTCCAACTGCAATCTTGCTAAAAACTAAGAGCAAAAAGGGGAAGCTTTGTGTGTTTTTTCCCCCCTCCCTTCCGATGCCCCATGGAACGTGCCTAGTAGTTCCAATGTTTCTATCAATATTAATTTTCTTTATCCTATATTTATTTATGAAAGAAAGAGCCAAAAAGTGACGTATTACAAACAGTTACCAATGTTTTTTCAATAACAAAGAATATGCGCGTGAGCCACGCAAAATTGAGTTTGAGAATTTTTTTTGCCAGCCAACAAACAAGTTTGACTTTGTTGGGGCCAATCACAATTGTCATTTACAGAATTCTTTGTTGGTATTCTGAAGTCAACGTCGCGACATGTTCTGATAATATAGTTTATATATATCGGTAGCGTGCAGATTTGTTTAACTAACGTCAGATTTTGTATAAATAATTCATTTTTTCGTCACAGTTCATGACATCCCATGTTAATTTTTTAAATTTATTATAGATGGGATCCGAGTTATTTCCTTAATATTGAAAATAAATAGTCGGTATAATCAGAACGAGAGAAGTGTCACAAAGGCAGGAAAATGAAAAGTTTTCATATTTAATCGACATGACGTTCCTTAGTACGATTTGAAGAGATATTTGATGAGCTCCGAATTATTTCCCGAGTACCTGTTTGGATGCCTAGTTTATCAGTGTTCATCGAGTGATAAACTCTGATTTTATAGTGAATTGGATATCAAATAATAAAGGATTGAACCCACCCCTAAGCTCCTAAACTAATGTAGCATAGGCTCCCAGGGTTATGGTGCAGCGATAGGACGACTAATCGTTATTCAGACATCCGTGATTCGATCCCCAACTAAGGCGTATTTGTAGGAATTTTGCCTTCAAATGGGACACGAACTATGGGGCGCTGGGCTTATAGACCGCTCATCGCGAGCGCTTCCCGATTTACCCTGACGACTAGTAGGAAATTTCCGTAGGATCAGGCCGGTCACCCGAGGTTGAAAAAATCTCGTTAATCGTTTTTATACTAATGTAGCATAAGAATGACTCACAAAGAGTAACCAAAATGAAAGCTTAGGATTAGATTTATTTGGAAATGGGGTGTCACGTCCCGAGGGGCCGCTCGTTTGTTAAAAACCGAACAACACCTCCCCTGTACGACGGACAATATAAATCCTCGAAACAAGGCCTACACGGTCGTCTCATCATTCTCGGCCAACATGGCTGGAAAATTATACATAATAAGAAATAAAATGCAACCTAGACATGAAAGACGCATACCGATGTGACTAACAACCATAAAAACTCCAAAAGCCCATCTGGGGCACACCAATAGTACAAAACACAAATTCATGTCATAGAAATAGAAAATAATGTAAATAAAATATTCATAAATACAAATATTAAAACGAAGTCAATCCGACGGGAAGTAGGACTAGTGGTAGGGCTCCCTCCTAGCGACTCCAAGTACATAAGCCTGGAAACAGAAAATAAAACAAACGATTGTGAGTCTAGGGGGCTCCACGGATATATAAACAGATAGATATGCATAGTTATAAAAATGTCATATAACAACAACACAGAAGTAAACAGACACAGTCTCAAATGGAAAATCAGAATACATAATCGGTACGCTACATGAAAGTATATACCCATATCAACTCACCTACGGAGTATGATAATTATAAATCCCCGAACCTGAATGATCACCAGACCATAGTCAAATAAAATACTTCCTGTATATGCATGTTATTCAAATGCAACAATCATAACTCAAACAAGTACAACAAATACAAACAAATGCAATCTATGCAATTGTGTACATGATGCAATGATATGGTCACCCCTGATGCCAGTCAGTTACCGTCATTGGTCATGAGTGAGGTCGAGTGGATAGGGCTATGACAATTATGTGCACTCTGTCATCACTGCTCCTTAGTGACCGAGTGGACAGGATGCTGGCGGAAGACACCCTCCTACCCTAAGTCATATGGGAGAGCACTGCTCTCATCTCTTCATATCACGGGAAAGAGGATGGATCCCTATCTGCTACCATGTTGTAGACACCATTACCCATGAGCGGTCGAGCGGAGCCTTGATAAGGTAACTGTACACATCCTTCTAATAGTACTACTAACTCATGAGTGACAGTGTGTGTAGATCCTGATGTGACTGACAATCCGTCTTAACCACAAGGAAGTCAAGGGTGTTGGGAACGAGATGGCTATAGAGGGGGGGGTGAATATAGACAATCGCTTGCCCCTTGAAAACTAATCACGATTTCTGCAACTCAAATATCAGTAGCACAGCAGAAAGAATGGAAAAACAGAGTATGCAGAAAACAAATGATTGCAAAGCACACACAACTAGCAAGATCGCTAACAAGGAAGGTTTACAAGGTTCGGGGATAACTTGCCCCTACTCCTTGGCGTGCCCTTGAGGTGGGCGATCCCTTGATCGTCGGCAGATCAAGCCCCGGTTAACACCGGATATGAAGCAACCTCCTTCTCGGTGGAGAAACCTCTCCACAGTGTGTTTCAAACAATGATATATAATGAGCACAATGAAACAACAACAAGAAAGATCTTACTCAAACACTTAGCAAGGATTAAACACAGCCAGCTTCCTGAGCTCCACCCAGTGGCGATCTCACGTAGACCCCGTCTGCTTCGTGTCTTCCCACTGTCGGACTCCAAGCTTCTTGTTTTCTCCTTCAAGCGCTCAAGTATGATGTATGTTTCTCAATAACTTGCTTAGAATGGATGAAGAACTCAAGAGCAGCAAGCTTCTCGCAGCAGAACGCAAGAACACACAGGTTTTCAAAAACTGAATCTCTTTTTTTTTTTTTTGAACTCAACTCTCGCGTTCTTTTTGTTTCTCCGCCAAGCGACGGGTGACACCATCTCTGTAGCTCCCAGCTACTCCTCTGCCAACGCCAGCCTCTACTGAGCTATCTCTGGACTCACTGAGCTCCTCAGTCGAGCTCCAGTCTTAGCTCCAGTCCGCAGCTCGCCGTTGCAACCTGAGATGGGAAAAGGGACAAACCTGCTCCAAGGAAAGCACTTTCTGACTTCTCCTTGAGTGTTTGAATCCTCCCCTGTCACCTGAAACTCAACCAGAGCATTAGAGCAGAAGATCATAAAGCATATCACATACATCAACAAATCGGATACGATCAGACGCTCTGACGACGTCTGACAGTGAAATTTGAATTAAAGTGATCGGTCACCGGACCGATCCAGGGTGCGTGGATCGATCATCAGACCGATCCACTGCTCTGCTGGGATTCCCAGCTCTCACAGCAATACACGCCTGATCGGTCACCAGACCGATCAGGGTTGATCCTGATCGGTCACCAGACCGATCAGATTGGATCCTGATCGGTCACTCAGACCGATCAAAGCAGATGAACAGTAACTTTTTAATCAAACCCAAGGTTCCTGATCGGTCACCGGACCGATCCAAGGCTCTGATCAGCACGGGAACTCACTCACTGTTTGCTCCCTGATCGGTCACCAGACCGATCAGGAGAAAGACAGCAAGGAAGCAGCCTGCTCCCTGATCGGTCTCCGGATCGATCAGGAGCCACACAGTAGATTCTCAATCTCACTGTGCGCTCCCTGATCGGTCACCAGTCCGATCAGACATAGCTGGATCGGTCACCAGACCGATCCACTAAGGAGCAGCGTGCCAACAGTCCCTGATCGGTCACCAGACCGATCCAGTGACTCTACTCAGCCCTCCAAGCTAGGAATTCATCCACCTTAGCCCTCCAAGCTAAGGATTTTTCCATCTAACTCTCCAAGTTGAGAATTTGCACCTAACCCTCCAAGTTAGGACTTTTCACCTAGCCCTCCAAGTTAGGACTTTTCACCTAGCCCTCCAAGCTAGGACTTTTCACCCAACTCTTCCGAGTTAGAACATCATCCAACCTAGCCCTCCAAGCTAGGTACCTGACCCTCCAAGCCAGGACTTTTTCACCTAGTTCTCCAGGATGGGAATTTGCACCTAACCCTCCAAGTTAGGACTTTTCACCTAGCCCTCCAAGCTAGGACTTTTCACCCAACCCTTCCGAATTAGGACTTTTCCAACACCTAACCTCTCAGGTTAGGATTTTCAACACCTAGCCCTCCAAGCTAGGATTTTCCACACCTAACCTCCCAGGTTAGGATTTTTCACCATCATGCCTAATCCTCGATTAGGACTTAATCATAATCATCACAATCATCACACCTAACCTCCCAGGTTAGGGTTTTCCATATCATGCCTAATCCTCGATTAGGACTTAATCATAATCATCACAATCATCACAATCATCACACCTAACCTCCCAGGTTGGGGTTTTTCATATCATAATCATTCTCTTAAACTAAAATCGTTGTCAACACCAAAACAGCAATCAGGGCCAGACTGCATCAACAAAGGATCGCTAGTTATACAATAATACAAAGATGGTGCATGACATTAATACTCATCAAACAAATCTCAAATTACATGCACAAGTCTGAAACATAATTCATTATATATAGATAACTTACTAGGCATGTAATAATGTTGGGTCTATAAATACGTGTACTCTCTCTAAAATCAGAGTATCAAGCATGGACTGTATTGAAAATAAATTTGAGTATCTCAAAGGGTGAAACAGTAAGTATCAAGCAAGATAAACAAAAAGTAGATAAAGATAAATCTTACTACTATCCATAAAAGAAACCATGCATAGAAATCTGAAATATCCAGAGAAATAAGTCAGGAGGTACCCACTTCATAAATGACGTGTATAATATCAGAAAGAATCTCCTATCCAACTAATTCGTGTCTAATCAAGATTCTGTCCAACCTAACTTCTTGGGATGAAAGAAAGTACAAATAAACATCCTCCAGAAGTCTCCGATTCTTTCCCATTGTTGAATTTTTTACCTAGCCATCCACAAAATCTGTTGAAGTTGCGCTCTCCCAGCTCAAGGGTCTCCCGCTGCCCATGCATGAGAGCCGCAGGAATTATACAAGATGCAAATGAACTAGATTGTGATAGCTGCCACTGGCAGTATCTTCTTATTTGAACATTGTCCCCGAGACTATGGTGTAATAGTAGGGTAATTAATTAATCGTTAACTCAGACATTCATAGTTCGATCTCTAGCTACGACATATTTTACAAAAATTTTCCTCAAAATGAGGCGCGAACCCTGGGACGCTGAGCTTCTAGACTGCCCACCGCGAGTGCTTCCCGATAAAAGAGATTAAAGAGAATAATTTTATATCTTTTAATCTAATACCTGATTTATCCTGGTGACCGGTAGAAAACTTTCGTGGAGCCGGATTGATCACCCCAGGTTCAATTTATCTACTATCTGGTTCAATATTTTTTTTTATTTGAACATTTAATATATCCCCATCCCCAATAGATCCAGCTGTCAGTGTAAGCAAATTCATCCTTTTAGCTCCATTGTCATCCCTGCCAATAGAACTTGGCCGATAATTGACATAATTTTCCTGAACAATAAGGGGAACTAAGTCTGGATCACTCATGCTTAAATCAATTCTCTCATCCATCCGCAACTTCCCTCCATTGAAACCAAAGAGCTTGTCGATGACTCTGAAGGGAGAAATATCTTCATCTTTTGCACCACTAAGAAGGCGCTGTCTTATATCATCATAAATGATTACTGACTAAGGAAGTATTTGGAAGAGCTTTTACTTCTTGAAAAGTGATTCTTATAGTGATTATCTTGAAGTTAGTAAGAAGCTAAAATAAACAATGTTTGAAAATAGAAGTCAAAAGCTAATACAAGATAAAATTTGAGTATTTGAGAAAATAATTGCTTCCAAGCTTAATTTTTAATTGAATGACAATAATATCCTTAAACTATATAAATTAATTATTTTTTAATTATTTAAATATAATTTCGATACTATCAATAATTTGTTCACGTAATTATTATTATATTTTAAATAGTGATATAATTATTATTATATTTTAAATATATTATTAAAATTAATTTTTTTTATAATTTGAATATTTGAAAAAATATATAAAATTAATAAAAAAATAAAAAAATAAAATATAATATAATTTATATAAATATAATATATATATAGCGGCAAGTGACAATTAGATAAAATGTTATATTATTTAAGGATATAAATATTATTTTTTAATGTTATATCATAAATAAAAAAGCAGAAGCAGATAGAAGTATCAAATTCTTACTTCTAACTTCTGAGCAAAAGTAACAGAAGCTAAAGTAGAATCTAACCTTTCCAAACACTTAAAAATGATTTTGTATAATCAAAATCTAAAAAGTAAATAGTAGAAGTTATCCTAATGACTCCTAAGAGATGCTCATGTACTGCAATTGATTTATTGTCATACACATATCTCCACTTACTCTTTCAGCAAGCTTCGAGAGAAATCTTTCTCATTAATTTGGAGGCCTTCAGCATCTGTTGCTTGGTAGGTTTCCTGGAGTTGAGTGCCAAGCAATAATTGACAAGACTCTTTAGCTGTTAACTGTAACGATCATTACAGATACAATTAATAGGAATCTTAGAAATCTTTATGCTAGCAATAAGATCAACCACTCCCCTGATTTGATGGCTTTGACCAATCTAGGCCAGAATTCAAAGCCACATTGCTAACAAGTACTTTGATAAAATTTGGTGTATTTCCACCAACTCCTTTAACGATTTTGGTGTCTGCCTTACCACGACTATCACTTGCAACCTCAACTGCCTATTAACAGTTTCCCTTTGCTCTAGGATCCGAAACTAGGGCACACGAGGTGGTCAAGGATTGGCGCCGACGACCAAGGAAGGAGGAAGAAGATTGAGACGTGGCTTCAATGGGTTGGGCGTCGACGCTCAAAGGAAGAAGAAGAAGAAGAATCCCATGGAGATGAGGAAACTGCAACGGACTGTGCGTCGGGCAGTTGGAGAGAGGGGAATCCGAGATGGAAAGGTTGGCCGTCGATTTGCTTGCAGCGAGGAGGAGGCATTGCAGCGAGGGGGAGAAGAAAAATCGCCAATGGCGGTTTCACGAAGAGGGGTGTTGGGCAAGGGCTTCGGTTTTTTTTTTTTTTGATAAAAGATAAATATATATTACCAAGTAAATGGTACAACCGGATGTACGCCCAGAAGATATCCGGATGTACGCCCAAAAGATATCCGTTCGTTTCTGACGAATATCATCCAGGGGTTCGGTGGTTCACGAAGAGAGGGAGCAGAAAAGTAGAAAAAGAAAATATATTTTATAAATTATAACTAATTTTATAAAAATGCCCTCCAATTCTAGTTTGTCCCAACTAAGCACTTAATTTTAAGGTTTTTATGTCTTTAAACCCTTAAAAAAATTTCTATATTTAACATGCGGTTTGGGTTTTGTGATTCTTAATCTAAGAATGATAGAGAGTAATGAACACAATTGATAAGAATGTAAACTAATCTATGACATGGAGGGAATAAGCATGAAGTAATGCAACCAATGAGATTAAACCTTGCTAAACTACAAAACAATTAATCCAAGAACAATGCAACTAATAAAAATTATGCAAACTAAATTACTATCGCAAAATGACTAAACTAGACTATGAGTCTATGAATATAATTCAATGCAAGCAATTGGAAGGCAAGCTATCTTAACTAATCTACTACTGCACAAGAACTAAATGAGAACATCTTCAATATAAACAATCAAAACACAAGTTGAACTAAAACATGAATTCAGATTCAACAATTTTATAGGAGGAATTCAACCAAACTAATTCACAAATTCAATCACATGAAATTGATCTATACATCGTGATGAGAGAAGATCTGGATCAGAAGGTGTTTACAACCCGAGCTAAGGCATCCTAAATGTAAGTACCCCAAGTTAATAAAGGTGATCGTTGGGGGGGGGGAGTGAATTGTCCCTGAAAATTAAAACTCAAATCTTCTGTTTCTCTCAACAAAGATGAAAGTTAATTTAAAAACAAAATATAACATACAAAAACTGTAACAGAAATGAAAGAGACACACAAATGTTCACTTGGTTGCAACCAGGATGGTTGCTAATCCAAGACAAGTATAGCGTAGATCTCCTGAATAACTCCTTTGAGAGGAGAAGCCTTTTATACAAAAAGCTCAGAAAAATAGAGAAAGATTACAATGAATTCGTTTACTATGATTGTTGCTTTGGAACTGAGCTCTGGAGGCCTATTTATAGTCCCGAAAAATTTTATCTGAATGCTGACGTGGCATAATAGGGGCGCCCGAGTGCTTGAGGGCGCTTGACACGTGGCCTAGAAGTTTATCACTTCGCAACGTCCGCAAACGGCTAGCTGCGGATGAATTTTCACATATAGTGCACCTGTATGAATTGGGGCGCCCGGGTACTCGGGCGCCCGAGAGCTTAGGGGCACCCTAAAGCATATGAGCGCCCTAGTGTAGTTTGGTCAACACCTTGCTGACCAATCTCCGATGGGTCTTATTGGGTGATTTAGGACCTTCCAAAGTTGGGCTCACCCGAACCCTCCTTCGGCTTTCTCCTCGAGCGTGCATCCCTCGGCTTCTCGTCCCTCGGACGTCGTGCACGTCTTTCTCGCTCCACCAGCATACTCTTCCGCAGACCTTCGTGTCCCTCGGATGCACCAAGCCCGTCGGCTCCCTTCTCGTGTCATCCTTCTCGACCGCTACGTCTTCTGCTCGACTTCTTACGCTCCTAAGCTCCTGCACACTTAGACACATGGATTAAAAATCAACAAGACCTAACTTCACTTAGCTGACCACATCAAAGCCAACCTGGGATACTTACAATCTCCCAATTTTTGATGTGCATCAACCCGAGTTAAGTTAGGGTAAATAAGCATAAAAAATAGGAATAAATAAATGACATTGTAAGTACAAAAAAAATTAGAAATTAAGTCTACATCTTAACTTAACTCTATTTCTCCCCCTTTGATCATATCAAAAATTTTAAAACATGTTAAGAGAAATACTAAGTTACTAACACTTACAATAATTTTAAAAAATTAACCCAACATCCAAAAATTTTCGATACTTTTTGAGTATATTTTTAACTTAATAATTTGTTTCCAGAAAATCTAATTATTCAATTTTTGCTTGAAAATTAATTTTAAAATGTAAAATCTTATTTTGGAAAAATAATTTTTTAAAAAAATATTTTTATTCAAAAATTTATCAAATTTTTAAATAAGTTAGAATTTTAATAGAATTATCTCCAAAAAATTTGTCAAAGTGAAAATAATTTTCTAATCTTTTTGAAAATTAATTTTGAATTTAATATTGGTAATTTGAAAAAATAATTTTAAAATTTGATTTCAATATCAAATATTTTTGAAAATTTTTCTCAAAGCTTAGAGGATAATAAAAGATCTCAATAAATCGAATTAGATGAAATTTATTTTTTAAGTATTTTTAAAATTTGAAAACTCATTTTCGAATGAAAAATCATAATAAATCCGTTTATTTGCTAAAAATTTTGAAAAAAAATCTGTAGATATGATAAAGAAAATTCTATCATCAAAAAATATTAAACTAATTTTTTGTAAGTAATATCTTAAAAAAATATCAACAAGATCAAGCATTAATTACTAAAAAAATTAATCTCTACTTGACAAAGAAAAAATTTAACAGTTTAAGACAAATTTTAGGTCCCAATATAAATTTTTGCCAATAGGATTTATAAAAAATTTAGATCGAATATATAATTTGGGAATTTTTATAATTTGGCCCTGTGAAATTTGAAATACTAGTTAAGTTTTTCATAATATCTAATTTTTGAATTTTGAAAACAACTTGAACATGAATAGTTGTTTTCAAATTTTCAATTTAAATTTTTAAATTTTCATTTTCAAATGTCAATTTATCATGCATTTCTAATGTGTATTAAGAAGATATTTTCCTTTTTAATTCTATATTTTTATTTTTCAGTTTACACATAGATTTTATCATTTGCTTAATACCAAAATATAATTAATCAGGAGGTAGAAGACATACCTCGCTTACCATAACCTTTCTGAAACCGGAAGCTCCCGCTTCATCGCTTCTATCTTCTGACGTGGCTCCCCCTTCATCGATGCTTTCATCTTCCTGGTGTGAAGCCATCAATGCATGTCTAACGTGCTCCTCGAGATCAGAATCTTCCTATGAGGACTCATCCCATATTGCCTTTAGGTTGTGGACTTTTGACTTTATTGCCCCTTTACCTTTGTACTTCAATTTGGGGTAGTTTTCCTTCACGTGTCACTCTTCGTTGCAGTTGTAGCAGCAGATCTTCCTTTGCTTCATCCCCTATACCTTATTAAATATTTTAGCTTTAAAATATTTAGACAACTTCCTTACCATGTACGTCGTGCTTTCTTAATCTTCTGTAGATTCCTCTTCATGTTAGATCCTTCTCGTGCTTAGGGCGATGTTGTCTGTTTTACACTTTCCTGCATATTGAGATTCGTGAAGTTTTAAAGTTGAAAAGAGTTGCTCTAAGGTACTTACCTCAAGATCCATAGAGATGTAGTAGGCGTCAATTATTGAAGTCCAGTTCGGGGTCCTTGGGAAGGCGTTTAATGTGTACCTTTGAGCGTACCGATTGCTTACCGACTCTCCGAAGTTGTTGAGTTCCGTTATTAGCTCCTTAAGTGTTCTGTGTAGTTGAGTTACTGACTCACTTTCTTCCAGTCGAAGGTTGCTAAGTTGATTCTGAAGTAGGTCTCTTTTTACTAGTTTGGCTTCGGAGGTACCTTCGTGAAGTTCAAGAAACTTTTCCAAAAGTTCCTTTGTAGATCAGTAGTTCCCGATTCAGTTGACTTCTTTTGCAGGCAGTACAGTCAGCAAATGGAACTCTGCTTTCTCGTTTTCCACAAAGTCTGCCTACTCCTTCTTTGTCCATAGGCTTTCATCTTTGGGTTTGTCATCGGTATCTTTGGGAGCTGCAAAATCATTTTTCATGATTAAGAGTAATTCAAAGTCTGTTTTATAACAGAAATGAAAGAGGCACACAAATATTTACTTGGTTGCAACCAGGATGGTTGCTAATCAAAGGCAAGTATAGTGTAGATCTCCTGAATAACTCCTTCGGACGGAGAAGCCTCTTATACAAAAAGCTCAGAAAAATAGAGAAATATTACAATAAATTTGTTTGTTGTGATTGTTGCTTTGGAACAAAGCTTGGGGGGGGCCTATTTATAGCCCCGAAAAATCCAAATGCTGGCGTGGCATAATTGGGGCGCCCGAGTGCTTGAGAGTGCCTAACACGTGGCCTAGATGTTTATCACTTCGCAACGTCCGCCAACTGCTAGCTATTGATGAATTTTCATATGTAGGGTGCCTATATGAACTGGGGCGACCGGGTACTCAGGCACCCGAGAGCTTAGGGGCGCCCGAGTATACAGGTGCCCTAAGCATACGGGCGCCTGAGTGCAGTTTGGTCAGCACCTTGCTGACCAATCTTTCGACGGATCTTCTTGGGTGATTTTGGGCCTTCTAGAGTTGGGCTCACCCGAACCCTTCTCCGGCCTTTTCCTCGAGCATTCTTCCCCCCAGCTTCTCGTCCATCGGATGTCGCGTGCGTCCTTCTCGCTCCACCGGCATACTCATCCGCAGACCTCCGCATCCCTCGGATGCACCGAGCCCGTCAGCTCTCTTCCCGTGCCATCCTTCTTGACCGCTGCGTCTTTCCGCTCGACTTCCTGCGCTCCTAAGCTCCTGCACACTTAGACACAGGGATTAAAAACCAACAGAACCTAACTTGACTTGGTTGACCACATCAAAACCAGCTTGGGATACTTACAGTTATTTTTGATATGATCAACCAAGTCAAGTTAATTTTTGTGTGATTCGATCCTTCTGTCTAAGTGTGCAGGAGCTTAGAAACACAAGAAATCGAGTGAAAAACATAGTAGACTAGAAGGATGGCACAGAGAAGGGAGATGATGGGACGCAAAAGCTACAGAAGTGTATACTGCTGGACGAAAAAAGCGTGTGTGATGTCCGAAGGACGAGAAGTTGGGGAGGAGGACCGTTCGAAGAAAAGACCGGAGTTGGGTTCGGGTGAGCTCAACTTTGGATGGCCGAAAATCACCCAAGCAAACAAAGACAGAGAAAAGTCAATACGAAAGTTGACTTTGACCAACAGGTCAACTGAGGCACTTCAATTGCCTCTAGAGGAGCCTTAGTTGAGAAGATTAAGTTTTGCGCAAAAGCGAAACTGAGACGCCTCAGCTGATACACGAGGTGCCTCAAGTTGAAATAGAGACGCCTCAGGTTGGAATTGAGGCGCCTCAGAAGAACAGTAATCGTTGAGTGACCGTTGCTTGTGTGGATAAAATTTCATCAAACTAAGGCGCCACAGGTCCAAACTAAAGTGCCTCCAAGCCACGTCAACACAACGGTAACACCTGTTTTTGAGCTATAAATAGTCCCTAGAGCTTAAAAGAAAGCACAACAATTTCAATACATTTTTTAATTCTTTTTTCTGAGCTTTCCAAGATTGTAAGAGGTTTTTCCGCCTTCCATGAAGGAGATAATTTTAGTGCGGTTTCACTGCCTTGAATTAGCAACCGCACTGGTTGCAACCAAGTAACTTCGAGTCTCATCTTTTATTACTATTATGCTTTTTGATATTTTAATTTCTTACTAATTAATCATTTTGTAAGTATCCCGGATTGATTTTTATGTGATCAACCAACTCAAGTTAGGTCCTAGTTGATTTTGATCATTGTGTCTAAGTATGCAGGAGTTTATGAGCACAAGAAATCTAGTGGAAAACGCAGCAGATGAGAAGCATGACATGGGAAGGGAGCCGATGGGCTCGGTGCATCCGAGGGATGCAAAGATTGCGGAAGAGTACACAGGTGGACAAGAAGGACGTGCGCAATGTCTGAGAGAAGAGAAGCCAAGGAGGAAGCCCGTTCAAAATGAAGGCCAGAGTCGGGTTCGGATGAGCCTAACTTTGGTTTGTCGAAAATCACCTAAGTGGACAAAGACGAAGAAAAGTGAACATGAATGTTGACTTTGACTAAAAGGTTAACTGAGGCATCTCAGTTGCCTCTGGAGGCGCCTCAGTTGAAAAACTATTTTGCGCATAAGCGAAACTGAGGTGCCTCAGCTGATACTCGAGCCGAGGTGACTAATCAAAAATAATTAAAACAATGCTAACTCCCTTGATTTACTTAGTCTCCACCTCCTTGAGGTGACTAATCCAAGGATCCACACACCCAACCAACCAATCTTTACTATGCTCTTCTCCATTTCAAATCAAGCTTGAAGGTGGAGAAACCCTTACAAGATAATCTCTTCCTCTTATAAGATAAGAGTGATTTTGGGGGAAGAGATTGAAAGTATGTAAACTTGGAGATCTAAGAGCGTGTAACACGAAATGAGAAGATCAAGTTGTGTCTTCTTCAAGATCTGAAACTTGCTTTTGTACTGCCCTCAATATCAGTCGACTGGAACCTGACTCAGTCGACTAATCTCTCAGTTTGTTGCTATATTGGGGTAGCAGTCGACTGATCTCTCTATTTTTTGCAATACTGGGGTAGCAGTAGACTACTCCTCTTATCAGTCGACTGATCTCTCTGTTTGGTGAAATATTTGGGTAGCAGTCGACTGATCCTCTTATCAGTCGACTGATCTCTCTGTTTGGTCCAGTGTCGGGTATCAGCCGACTAATCCTCTTATCAGTTGACTGATACTTCATGAATGTGATATTGCTGCCCTTAGCATAGACTTATGCCTTCAAACGCCTTCCATCAGTCGTGCACCCTTAGGATGCTTTCGAGCCCTTGACTCTTCATCCATGCACTTGCCTTAAAGTGCGTCCCTCGACTTTGTCATACTAAGTCTTCTTTAACCAAGAGGCTGCATCCGGGACTTCATCTGCCAAGACAATCTTCTTGGACTTCCCTTGCCAAGTCTTCATACTTAGGCTTTCCTTTATACCTGCTTACTCAAATTTCATGTTAGATCACCAACATTTCCTAACTTAAACTCATTTAACTAAATATCAAAAGTAAATAATGTTGGATCGAGAAACACGATAGAGGGGGGGTGAATATCGTGAAAAACTTTCGGACTAATATAAGAGAATACGCAGCGGAATTGAAACAAACAAGCACGAAACACAAGCGATTTTACTTGGTTCGGAGTCGCGGTCGGCTCCTACTCCAAGGCCCACGGTCGTTGACCGTTTACTGCGGACAATTCTATATTCGCGCAAAGGTTTACAAAAATTATTACAATATTATTGCAGTAAATAAACAAATGTACTCTTCGTTACCGACGCCCGGTGTGGATTATACTTCGGAGCAGAGGGTCGTCGTTGGCGCTAGAATCTCGAGATCGGAGGTTTCCGGAGCAGAGCGCTTCGGCGAAGAGCGTAGAAGCGTTGGGAAGAATTGATGTCGAAGCCTTAGCGGTCGAGCCCCTTTTATATTGCTCCTGGGGGCGCCCTGGACGCTAGGGGCGCCTGACACGTGCCTGCGGATCCGAGAACCCTCATCCGCAGCTTGGTCAGCGCTTATCCCTCCAGAATCGAGCTCGGAGCTGACGGGGGCGCCCGGGACACTGGGGGCACCCCGGTTGACTTGGTCTGCTTGGCTTCACGGTTGAGTTTGCTTCGCTTCGCTGGTTGGCTTGAACCCAGGGCGCCCGAGACACTGGGGACGCCCGGGACCATCAGGGCGCTTGGCCCAGTAAGTCTTCGACGCTATTCTTGCTCAACTGCTCGTTTGACTTTGACCTTGGGCGCCCGGGACCTCCCGGGCGCCTAGCACAGCTGCTGCCCCTCTCCTTTGGGGCGTTCTGAGCTGCAGAAACACGTTCCTTTGGTTCTTGCATCCAAGGTTAGTTTCACAACAAGCAAGGCAAGAATGTTAGTTAGTTTACAGCTGTAGCTGTCTTGGTTCTGACTTCGGGTCTCCCAAATTGAACCCTAGGTCGAACCGACGCCTACTGTTCCCTCGACGGGGAACGCGTCCTCACCTACTCCTCTCAGGAGAGTTTACCTTTTGCCAACCGGCTCCTCCGGTTCGACTTTTGCCCAACAGTCCTTCGCTAGATGCCTAGCAGTCCTTCGCCAGGTCTTCGGTACCCAGCAGTCCTTCGCCAGGTGCCTAGCAGCCCTTCGCCAGGTCTTAGATTCCCAGCAGCCCTTCGCCAGGTCTTAGATTACCAGCAGCCCTTCGCCAGGTGCCTAGAAGCCCTTCGCCAGGTCTTAGGGTTTCGATGCCTAGCAGTCCTTCGCTAGGTGCCCAGCAGCCCTTCGCCAGGACTTCTTTCTGCACACTTAGTGAACACATTAGACTAAAATAACTTCTTAACTTTTGAACCCATTGCCATTATCAAAACACAGGTTCGACTTAGGTGCTGCCTACACCAACAATCTCCCCCTTTTTGATTTATGGCAACCCAGTTCAAAAAGTTAAGTTTAAACAGAAAATAGGTAAAATGCCAATTTAATTTCCTCCCCCTGGAAAGAATCTCCCCCTAGGTTTTTCAAAGGTTCGCGGGGTTAAAAATTTTTTCTAAGTCTAAACGGGAAATTATTTTTCAACACTTAGCATATTTTCAAAAAATGTAAGTTAGAAAATATTTTCCAAAAAAAATTTTGGGTTGAAAACTTGGACAATTTCTACTTAGAAAATTTACACTTAGAAACTTTTCAAGTCAATACTTAGTTTTCGCACTTTGGAAAATTTTCTAAACTTCTTCTGAAGTTTTTAATACAAGAAGAATTTTTACCATAGTTTTGAAAAAAAAATTCAACCTCTTTAGCACTTTAGAAAGTTTTTAAGGAAATTTTGAAATTAATACTTAGAAACTTTAACTTTTCTATTTAAGTCAAGTGCTTTGAAAAATTTTGAAAATAACTTAAGTCAAGTGCTTTGAAAAATTTTGAAAATAACTTAAGTCAAGTGCTTTGAGAAATTTTTGAAAATAACTTAAGTCAAGTGACTTAAGAGATTTTACTTTTTGAAATCTTACTTTTTGAAAAAGGAGATAAATAGAGTTTTGAATTTTGAAAAAAAATTGAAAAATTTTAAACTTTGAAAAAAAATTTTGAACAAATTTTAAACCTTCTCTCCTTTCCAATCTCTCCCCCTTTGCCATATATAAAAAAAGCAATAATATAGAAAAACAATATAGTAAACGAAGTAAGGTGCTGTACTGAACCAATTTAGGGTATAAACTGGACTAAATCAATTTGAATTATTTCTTTCGGGTCCTGTCTATCCCAATTAGCTACTTACTAACTGTTATAAACAGTAGTTTTTGTTAGGGTTAGTCAAGTTAAGTGTTCTGTGTAAGTTAGATTTTCTAAGCTTGACACTTAACCTAATTGCTTTTTAATTTGTATTTAGTGCCCCAATTATTGCAGATGCACTGACTTAAAGCATCTTAAATTATGGCAAAGACCTAAGCATCTCAACCCATTCTAGGTTATCAATCGAAAGTACCCTAAGGTGCTTGTGAGATGCTGGCTTCTAGATCTATAGGTGCATGCAGTTCTAGGGTTAGGGCCTAAGCTAAGTCCATTTGCGAAAAAGCCCTAGTTTTGAAGGGGGTAATTTTTCTTAAGAAAAACTAAGTAAAAAAATTATTTAAAAAATGATTTTGCAAATTAAGTAGAAACTGATAAGTAATAAAATAGTTTTACCAAAAAGAAAAAGTGGAGTAAACCTATTCTACCGAGCATAACCCTAACTGCCTTCTTAGTAAGCTGAACTCAGACTCAGGTAGGGGTTTGGTGAATATGTCAGCTAAGTTAGATTTAGAGTTTACATGCTTAAGGACTATCTCACCCCTGACTACATGATCTCTTACAAAGTGGTGTTTGACTTCTATGTGTTTAGTTCTAGAGTGTTGGATTGGATTTTTAGTTAGATTAATTGAGCTTATATTGTCAATGTAGACTTGAGTTTGGGTGTAGTTGAGCTGGAAGTCTTTAAGAGTGTGCATCATCCATAAGAGTTGTGCTACACACTCTCCTAAAGCAACATACTCAGCTTCAGTTGTGGATAGAGCTACACAATGTGGCTTTCTGCTGCACCAACTTAGTAGACTGTTTCCTAACAGTTGGCAGCTTTCAATTGTACTCTTTCTATCTAGTTTACAACCAGCATAGTCAGAATCCGAGTATCCTGACAAGTCAAAAGTTGAGGTCCTAGGATACCAAATCCCTACATTCAGGGTGCCCTTAATATATCTTAGTATTATTTTTAGGGCGGCTAAGTGCGTTTCCTTAGCACAGGTTTGGTATCTAGCACACATTCCTACAGCAAAAAGGATATCAGGTCTGCTGGCTGTAAGGTAAAGTAGACTACCAATCATACTTCTATAAAGTTTAAGGTCTACTGGTTTACCATCAGGGTCACTATCTATTTTTACATTTGTGGTCATGGGGGTGCTTATGCTTTTAGAGTTATCCATTTTAAATTTCTTTATTAACTCCTTAGCATATTTGGATCGATGGACATAGTTTCCATCCCTAGTTTGCTTAATTTGTAACCCTAGAAAGAAGTTGAGCTCACCAACTAAGCTCATTTCGAATTCATTTTCCATTATTTTAACAAATTCTTTTAGGAAATTTGAGTTGGTGGATCCAAAGATTATATCGTCGACATAGATTTGTGCAATAAAGATGTCCTTTTCTAAGGTCTTAATAAATAAGGTTGAGTCAATTTGTCCTTGTTTAAATTTTTTAGAAATTAGGTAGGTTGATAAGCGTTCATATCATGCCCTAGGTGCTTGTTTTAGTCCATAAAATACTTTAGTGAGTTTGTAAACATGGTCAGGTCTTTCTAAGTCCTCAAAACCGGGAGGTTGTCCTACATAGACTTCTTCCTTAATAAATCCATTTAAAAAGGCTGACTTTACATCCATTTGGTAGAGTTTAAATCTTTTATGGGATGCAAAGGCTAACAACATCCTAATGGACTCAAGTCTAGCTACTGGGGCATAGGTTTCGTCATAATCTAACCCTTCTACTTGGCTGAACCCTTTGGCTACCAGGCGGGCTTTATTTCTCACTATTTCTCCTTGATCATTTAGCTAATTCCTAAAAACCCACTTAATATCAATAATTGATTTTCCCTCAGGTTTAGGTACTAGTTCCCAGACTTGGTTCCTCTCAAATTGGGCTAACTCTTCTTGCATCGCTATGATCCAATCAGGATCAGGTAAGGCTTCCTCTATAGTCTTAGGTTCAATTTTTGAAATCAGTGCAATTTGACTAAGGTTTCTATAGGAGGACCTAGTTCTGACTCCTAAGGTTGGATCACCCACAATTTGATCAGTTGGGTGACTAAGTCTGGGTTTCTTAGTTTTTCTAGAACTCGGTTCAGCCTCAGGTCCGACCGGTTGGTTTGGTTCGGTATTTGGTTCAACGGCTTATGTTGGTTCAATTATTGGTTCAATTGACTCAGTAGTTGGTTCAATAATTAGTTCATTTAGGGGTTCAATTAAAGATTCAACAATTCGTTCTTCTTGATCAGTATTTGATGAATTTTGATCTGGATTATCAGATTTTGAATTAATTTCTTCGTCAAATATCAGATTTGTTGTTTCTTCAATTTTCTTAGTTTGTTTATTGTAAACCCTATAGGCTCTACTTGTTGTTGAATATCCTAAGAAGATACTTGGGGTTGACTTAGACTGAAATTTACCTAGATAGCCCTTGGTGTTTAGGATATGGACTTTGCACCCAAAGACCCTTAGATAATGTAGGTTTGGAAGTCTATGGTAGTATAATTCATAGGGTGTTTTATTTAGTCGTTTGTTAATTAGGACTCTATTTTGGATGTAACAAGCTGTACTAATTGCTTCTGCCCAAAACTGGTTAGCTAGGTTGAATTCATTGAGCATAGCCCTAGTGGCTTCTTGTAGGGTTCTATTTTTTCGTTCAACTATCCCATTTTGTTAGGGGGTTCTAGGACACGAAAATTCATGTATATACCCGTTTATCTTACAGAACTCCTCGAATCGTTGATTTTCAAACTCTCCCCTGTGATCACTCCTAAGCCTTTTGATTTTGGGATCGTTTTGATTTTCAACTAACTTACAAAAATCACAAAATAAGTTTAGGGTTTCATCTTTGGTCTTTAGGAATCTAACCCAGGTAAACCTAGAGTAATCGTCAACAATTACTATAGCAGTACCGGTTTCCGCTTAGTGACTTGGCTCCATGTGAATCAAATAGGTCAAGGTGCAGGAGCTCAAGTGTGGTTTGAGTTAGATCTGATTGAATTAGTTTGTGATTAGACCTGGTTTGTTTACCTTGATTGCATGATTCACACATTAAGTTTTCATGGTTCTTAATTTTGGGTATCCCTTTAATTAGGCCAAGTTGGGTGATTTTTGAAATTAATCTCAGATTAGTGTGACCTAATCTCCTATAATAGAGGTTTGATTCTTCTAACTGAGTTAACATTCATTTAGGTACTAAAGGTAGGTTTATGGTGTAAACATTATTTTTCCTAGAGCCCTTAAGCATGATTTCTGAGTCTTGCAAGTTTCTAATCAGGCAGTTAGAGTTAGTAAAGGTAACTACATAGCCAGTATCACATAATTGACTTATGCTAAGCAAGTTAAATTTAAAATCTTCAACCTAAAGCACCTTTTTAATAACAAAGTCAGATTTGAGTTCAATGTTACCTGACCCAATCACTTTGAGTGTAGCATTGATGCCAAACGCTACTGAGCTTAGGTTTTTGAACTTGAGTTTGGTGAATTTTAATTTATCCCCAGTCATGTGTCTGGAGTACCCGTTATCCAACATCCATTGGTCCAAATCTTTATGTTCCTACACATAAAGAGTTTATTGATTTGGATCCAATTAGAATCAGGAATAGCCTAAATTGATTTTCACAACCTAGTCTGTCTCACCCAATCTAGATTTATCAATCACATTAACCTTATGGGTTTTTGTGAGACAGATTTTGGTAGAAAATTTTATTTTGAAAAGTCATGATTAATTTTGAGAAAGTTAAATTAATTTTGAAAATAATTGGTTTTGAATTTATTTTGAAAAAGAGTATTTGAATCTACAATTAACTGAAAATTTGTGTTAGATTTGAATTTGACAAAGAATAAATTGAATTTGAATTTCAAAAATTGGCTTCCACGTCTTGGCGAGGCACTAGGCCTTCTTTGGCCGTAGCCTTATTGGATCATCAACCCTTTCCTTGACAAAGCCTTTTAATGAATTTCATTTTCAAAATTATTTTTTTGAAAAATTCTGGTCTAACTAGTTTGGCTCTTGAATCGGTAGCTTCGGCTAGTTTCACCAGTCTAAAGAGCCCAAGTAGTGTATACTTGACCTTATTAGAGAAGGCTTCCCTAACGTACTATTATCTCACCACCACCCAATACTATGTTGTTCAAATTTCAGTTAATTGGATTAGTCCTTAGTCTAACCAGTTCAATGTCTAAGCATGGTAAATTACAGAAAATAAATAGACAAGCAATTATGCAATTTAAACAAAAAGAAATTTATTTAACTATGAAAATTGTTTTTAACTTGGCTCCCCCTGGACTAAAGCCACGATAATGGTTCGGCAAGATGTGAATCTTGTCCTTGAGGATCCAATACTGAT
Source organism: Boesenbergia rotunda (assembly GCA_024364735.1). Lineage (NCBI taxonomy): Eukaryota > Viridiplantae > Streptophyta > Magnoliopsida > Zingiberales > Zingiberaceae > Boesenbergia > Boesenbergia rotunda. Next base: position 276,969 of record JAGFNQ010004292.1, read on the forward strand.
TTGGTCCAGCTTGGTTGTTCAGGCATAGTTTGGGTACTCATGCCTGAACTTTGGGTCTAGACTGATTCAGTACAGCATAGTAAGATCTTTGTCTAGCCTTGGTACGATAACCTAACCCGGATCGATTTAGAACGGAGTTCTATTTTCTAAGGATCATATCAAGACCCTTGGAACCAGAAGTGAATCGTTCCAAAGCTGCTCTAAGGTCCTTGACTTGAGTTTTCAAGGAGGAGTTCTCTTTCTCAAGTTGTTCAACTTGAGTAGGGGTTCCTTCTTGAACCTTCTCAGTTAAGGATCCAGAGTCAACTCCCTCTTTCAGGAGTTTTACTTCCTGTCGGAGGGACTCGACTCAGATTTTGGCTTTTGCCAAGTCTCGAGAAAGATAGACAATTAATTCAGATAATTGAACTCTAGAAAAACCACTTACAGTTATTTTGCAGTCTTCTAAGAATGTTAGCTTTCCGTCGTCCGACTCCGATTCTGATTCGGTCTCGATTTCTTCCGAAGCAGACAGAGCGAGCAGGTTCGACTGTGGGGCTTCTTCTTCTTCTTCGGAGGAAGACTCGTCCCACGTTGCCTGAAGGGTCTTTTTCCTTCTTGTCTTCATCGTCTCCTTCAAATTGGGGCATTCCGTCTTGTAGTGACCCTTCTTTTTGCATTCGTAATAGGTCACATTTGGTTTGCTCTTTTCATTTAAAGGATCAGCAGGTTCTTCCTTTCTTCGGCTGGCTTTCCTTCTGTTGGTCTGATTTTTTAGTTCCTTGTAGTAGTCCCGGGCTAGCCGAACCAGTTTGGGATGATTTCCTTCGCTGTCTTCTGAGTCTGAATCTGTGTCAGACTCGGGTGCGGGTTGGGGCTTCTTCTTGGTCATCTTTCCAGTTTTACCTGCAATAAAAGTAATGCCTTTCTCGGCCAGGGTGCAGTTAGTCTGCTCATGTAATTCAAGTTCAGAAAAGAACTCATCTAATTTAATTTTAGACAGATCCCTTGAAACTTTGTACGCATCTACCATAGATGCCCACAAAGTGTTTCTTGGGAAAGCGTTAAGGGTGTACCTGATCAGGTCATGATTTTCTACCTTGTGACCGATTGAGTGTAGACCGTTCATCAGCTCCTGGATTCTGGCGTGGAGTTGGGCTGCAGATTCGCTGTCGTTCATCTTGATGTGTACAGTTTGTTTAGCAGTAGGTCTCTCTTGCTGATTCGGGTGTCGGAGGTTCCTTCGTGCAACTCAATTAACTTACCCCAGAGCTCCTTTGCACTGTTGAATGGTCCCACCCGGTTCAGCTCTTCTTTGGTTAGGTCGCATTGGAGTGTTTGAGTTGCATTAGCATCGACCTCGATCTTTCTTTTCAACGAGGCATCCCATTCGGTGTAAGATTGCGACACTCCTTCAGCGTTCTTCGGGATTTCGAGTCTAGATTGAATAATTATCCACATGTCCACCTGAGTTTTCAGGTGGACTTCCATCCAACTCTTCCAGTAGGAGAAATCCTCCCCACTGAAGAGTGGTGGTCTGGCTGTACTGAACCCCTCTTGCATGTCCATTTGGTAATTATCTGAATAAAATAAAATAAAACCTGTCCCAAGACTTGGTCTTGGATTAGCATGTTGATACAGTCTGGCCCGATTGTTGTTTTGGTGTTGACATCGATTTAAGGTTTGATTTAAGTTTGGTTGAACTAATTGTGGTTAAGTGCTGATTGGAAATCCCGGTGAGTGAAGCCGGGTCCTGGTGAGTGAAGCCAAGTGATTGGAAATCCCGGTGAGTGAAGCCGGGTCCTGGTGAGTGAAGCCAGGTGATTGGAAATCCCGGTGAGTGAAGCCGGGTCCTGGTGAGTGAAGCCGGGTGATTGGAAATCCCGGTGAGTGAAGCCGGGTCCTAGTGAGTGAAGCTAGGTGTTGGAAATCCCGGTGAGTGAAGTCGGGTCCTGGTGAGTGAAGCCAGGTGATTGGAAATCCCAGTGAGTGAAGCCGGGTCCTGGTGAGTGAAGCTAGGTGTTGGAAATCCCGATGAGTGAAGCCGGGTCCTGGTGAGTGAAGCCAGGTGTTGGAAATCCCGGTGAGTGAAGCCGGGTCCTGGTGAGTGAAGCCAGGTGTTGGAAATCCCGGTGAGTGAAGTCGGGTCCTGGTGAGTGAAACCAGGTGTTGGAAATCCCGGTAAGTGAAGCTGGGTCCTGGTGAGTGAAGCCAGGTGTTGGAAATCTCGGTGAGTGAAGCCGGGTCCTGGTGAGTGAAGCCAGGTGGTGAAAAGTTCTAATTCGGAAGGTTGGGTGAAAAGTCCTAGCTTGGAGGGCTAGGTGAAAAGTCCTAACTTGGAGGGTTAGGTGAAAAGACCCAACTGGAGGGTTAGGTGAAAAATCCTAGCTTGGAGGGCTAGGTTGGATGAAGTTCTAACTCGGAAGGGTTGGGTGAAAAGTCCTAGCTTGGAGGGCTAGGTGAAAAGTCCTAACTTGGAGGGTTAGGTGCAAATTCTCAACTTGGAGAGTTAGATTGAAAAACCCTAGCTTGGAGGGCTAGGTTTGAGTCCCTGGATCGGTCTGGTGACCGATCCAGCGATGTCTGATCGGTCTGGTGACCGATCAGGGAGTGTGTGTTTCACTCACTGCACAGCTCCTGATCGGTCTGGTGACCGATCAGGGAGCGAACAGTGAGTTGAGTTCCCTTGCTAATCAAGTCCAGAACGGTCCGGTGACCGATCAGAGACTTAGGATTTGATTAAAGAATCACTGTTCACTCAAGCCTGATTGGTCTAGTGACCGATCAGGCTGGAGCCTGATTGGTCTGGTGACCGATCAGACTCCTGCCTGATCGGTCTGAGCCTGATTGGTCTGGGGATCAATCAGGAGTGTGGAGAAGACTGCTGGATCGGTCTGGTGACCGATCAGGCTCCTCCCTGATCGGTCTGGGGACCGATCAAGAGCAGAACTTTAATTCAAATATGCTGTCAGAAGTCTGTTTTCACTGCCGATTCTCTGCTACTTACTGATTTCTTTTTGATATGCATTGCTAAGCCTCTGTTGGAGCGTGCAGGTGATAGCAGGTGATTCAAACACTCAAGGAGGGTCAATGGGAGGCTTTCCTTGGAGCAGGTTTGGATCTATTGTGTTTTCAGGTCTCAACGGCGTCTGGCGCAACTGGCAAATGACGAAGGCACGGCTGGCAACTGACGGAGGCTCAGCTGGAGGAGTGTCCAGTGGACTGAGTGCTCAGAGAGGTCAGTGGGTCAGGGTGTGAGTCAGTGGTGCTGATGAAGCTGGCGACGTTGAGCCGAAGCTTAAGAGACAAAGCTGGATGCAGAGGAACGAGAGGTGAACAAGACAGAAACTTGGGAAGTTTGGCTGGGCTGTGTTCGTGCTCTCTGTTGCTTTGTGCTTGAGCGATCTTGTTACATCTTTGTGAGCTTGTCTTCTCGAGTGTCTTTGTGCTTAACTTGTATCTTCTTGAGATCACTTGTGGAGAGGTTTCTCCACTGAGAAGGAGGCTGCTACTATCCGGAGTTCACCGGGGCTTGATCTGCCGACAATCAAGGGATCACCCACCTCACGGGCACGCCAAGGAGTAGGGGCAAGTTATCCCCGAACCTTGTATATCGAGGTGTTAGCGTCGGTTTGCTTTTCTTTGCTTTGGGTTGTTGTTTTTAGTTTTCTGTTTCTGCATTTGCTTCCGCTGCCTAACTCTGAAGTGCAGAATAGATTTGAAAAGCTCAAAAGTTTTGTGTCCGACTAGATTAACCCCCCCTCTCTAGCCATCCGGTTCCAACAAGTGGTATCAGAGCTTGGGGCTCTACTTCAACGGCTTAACATCCGAGTGCTAACAAAGATGGCCATGGGAAGAGAAGGGTTTAGCACCAGCCGACCTCCACTCTTTGAAGGCACTGATTTTCCATATTGGAGGTTGAAGATGGAGTTTTACCTAAAAACCAACCTCAGTATGTGGTTTGCTGTCAAGGAAGGTTTTTCTACTCCTAAAGATGCTGAGGGAAAAGAGATGGACTTCTCAAGTTGGTCGGCAGATCAAATCCGGAGAGGTGAAGCCGATGCGAAAGCGGTGGTAACTTTGCAATGCGGGTTGACCAAGGACCAACTAATCAAGGTTGGCCCCTTCACAAGTGCTAAAGATCTATGGAGCAAGATCATTGAGCTCCATGAAGGAACTCAAGACACCCGGACTGCCAAGAAGGACCTCCTTCTCAGCCAACTCCGAAATCTGTCCATGAGAGAGGAAGAAACTGTAAGTATACTCCATGGACGATTCAAGGAGATCCTAAATGGTCTACACTTCATCAATGAGAAGGTTGAGAACCGAGATCTTATAAGGTATGTCCTCAAAGCTTTTCCTAGGAATGCCTTGTGGTCATCCATGGTGGATGCTTACAAGGTTTCCAAGGATTTATCTTTTGTTAAGTTAGAAGATCTATTTTGTGAAATGGAACTACATGAGATCTCTAACAAAAGTTCAAAAGAGAAAGGTATTGCTTTAGTGGCAGGTGACAAGAAGAAGAAGAAGAAGGGGAAGAAGAAGAAGAAGGAAGTCTCTTCATCTTCATCTTCATCCTCATCCGAGTCCGAGTCCGAATCCGAGGAGGAGGGCAGCTGGTCTTCTTCCTCCGAGATGACAAACTTTGTTAGAAGAATGATGAGGAAGAGCCGGAGCCTCAAGGGTAAAGGTAACTAAAGTAAATTTAATATTGATAAGTCTAATGTTACTTGTTATGAGTGTAGCAAGAAAGGACATTACAAGGATGAATGCCCAAAGTTAAAAAAGAAGAAGGATAAACCAAAGAAGAAAAGGAAGGCCTTGAGGGCCACATGGGATGAATCATCCTCTAGTTCATCCGAAGAAGAGGAGGAGAAGAACACTCATAACTTTGCCCTCATGGCCATAGAGGATTCAAATGAAGAGGAGAGTAGAGACGAATCAAGCTCCTCAACCGCGCCTTCATCATCTTCGGATGATGAAGAGGTAATCTCTCCCGAGCTAGATAAGTATTATAGAACCATTGCATGTCTAGCTAGGTTGCTTAAAAAATCCAAGAACAAAGTTAAATTGTTGAAATTGGAAGTAGAAGAATTGAAATCCTCTAGGGTGGAGGATATTAATGATTTCCATGAGAAATCCTCTAAGGATGAGAATCTTGATAATTTAGATGATAAAAATCTTGAGGATGACAATAGGATCTTGAGGAGTGAAGTTGAAAAACTCAAGAATATTCTTGAGAAGTTTTCAACTAGCTCTAAAACATTAGACATGATCTTAAATTCCCAAAGGGCGGTTTACAATAAGGCCGGTATCGGTTACCGACCTAAGGAACCAACCTTTGTGAAATTAATGTCAAGAACCCAATTTAGATCATAAGATGATTCTAGGGTTCAAAAAGCCAAAAAGAAAATGACTAAGGCATGGGTGCCTAAGTCCCTCATTGTTGATGCATTAGGTCCCAAAATTTGGGTACCTAAAACCTCCATATTTCGAATTGTATAAGCATTGTTTGAGGGGGAGCATCTATCAACATAGGTTGTTGATAAGTGGTGCTCCAAACCAAGGCTAAGGTTACACTAGTGTCAAAATAAGTCAACAAGCCTTGGAAATTGTTTTTATATATTGCATGAAGGGTTTAGATTCACACATAACTTGCTCTTGCCATGAATTGCTTAGGATAATTAGTTTTCTCGTTGCAATTTATGTCTTACTGCAAGATATGATTTATGATATGCCATAACTCAAGCTTAAGGTGTTTTTGTTTGGTGAACACGATCAAATATGCCATGATTTTACAATGTGTGTTATTATCATTAATCTATGGCATGCAAATTTGATTTCAATCATGAACTTGATAGAAATGTGGGACTATGAATTCTCTAATCCAATCTATGAACTATCAATAGAATGGAAAATTAGGATTCTAGACTTGGGACAAATCTAGATCTATGAGTTACCAAAATTGATTGATGCAAGCATGTTATGAATACAATTGGAACATAATTAATCATGCATAAGTGTAGTTTACTTTTGTGTCAAAGTTTTACTATGATCAGTTTTGTTTCCAAAACAAAGAGGAAAGTAACTAGTTCATCTTTATCAAATAGCTATATACATCCAGGGATTGTGTGCTATCCATGCTTATGATTTTGTAAGCTGTCCATGTTTATGAATTTTCTAGTTAAATGATTGTATGCATGCATGTTTTAGAAATCTGGTCATAGTTAGATACTAATTTGATACAAGTGTGTTTTGAAAATTTGATCATACCTTGTGTATCATGAAATTTGATCATACTTGGAATATTTTGATTCACACATGATCATGCCAAGAACATGCTTAGAACATAACTGATCATACAAACCTGGTTTTGGGACTCAAGTTCATGATTAAGAACATACTCATCATGCTTTGACACAGATCATGACATATATCTTGATTAAGGGAACCCTTAGGACCAAATGGATTAACATTAATTGAGTTAGGGGTTCGGGAATGGCTAAGAAGAAAAAAAAACAAACAACAAGGTTCTGAAACTTCTCAGAATTTCTGAAACTCGGTTTCTGAAATCTGATTCAGAAAACCTCTCTGTATCGAACCAGATCGGTCCATGGACCGATCAGGACACACTCTGATCGGTCTGGTGACCGATCAGGAATCATTCTGATCGGTCTGGTGACCGATCAGATCAATACTGATTCTCAGATCAATCCAAATTGTATCAGACCACTCCTCAGACCAATCCCCCTTCATCAATTTTGATGAAGTATCAATAGAACTGAGTAGTAGGATGATGGTCAAGATATATGGAACAAAACCTAATACTGATTTGATACAAACCTATGTTGGAATATTCAAATTCATAAGAAAGGGTTTGTTGAGCCATGACTCTTGTTCTTGATGTCGTGTTTCAGAAATTTTTCTGAAACATCGAATATTAATAGAGTATACTTCACTGTTACAGAATGCAAATTGTCAATGCAGTCTGATCGCTCCCTAGACTAATCAAAATATTTCTGTATCCAGTAATCAACGAACCTGATCGGTTACGGAGACCAATCGGGACTATATATCAGATACAGATGCATTCCTTACTTGTCATATGAAACATATACATACTTGACCATGATATTATTTGGTATATGTTTTCATATGCAATTCAACAATCTACACTTATTGTTGTATGATGCATATACATTGTTGCCATGATACATTTATGGTATATGCCTCTCATATGCAATTCCAAAATCATAACTTGATTATTTTGGGGTTGGGGAGAGACCCATGTTTGAGGGGGAGGTATGTTTAAACTTAATAACCATACCCTTTTCGATGTTTGACAAAGGGGGAGAAATGGTTGATTAAGATTAGGGTTATTGTAGGGGGAGGATCTTGATTCCCTTACAATAATTGAACTGCCTTCAGAGTGATCATTAATGCCTAAACTTAAATCAAGTTAAATCGGGTTGTCAAACAACAAAAAGGGGGAGATTTTTGATGCAGTCTGGCCCGATTGTTGTTTTGGTGTTGACATCGATTTAAGGTTTGATTTAAGTTTGGTTGAACTAATTGTGGTTAAGTCCTGATTGGAAATCCCGATGAGTGAAGCCGGGTCCTGGTGAGTGAAGCCAGGTGATTGGAAATCCCGGTGATGAAGCCGGTCTGGTGAGTGAAGCAGGTGTTGGAAATCCCGGTGAGTGAAGCCGGGTCCTGGTGAGTGAAGCCAGGTGATTGGAATCCGGTGAGTGAAGCCGGTCCTGGTGAGTGAAGCCAGGTGTGGAAATCCGGTGAGTGAAGCCGGGTCCTGGTGAGTGAAGCCAGGTGTTGGAAATCCCAGTAAGTGAAGCCGGGTCCTGGTGAGTGAAGCCAGGTGTTGGAAATCCGGGGAGTGAAGCCGGGTCCTAGTGAGTGAAGCCAGGTGTTGGAAATCCCGGTAAGTGAAGCCAGGTCCTGGTGAGTGAAGCCAGGTGTTGGAAATCCCGGTGAGTGAAGCCAGATGGTGGTGAAAAGTCTAATTCGGAAGGTTGGGTGAAAAGTCCTAGCTTGGAGGGCTAGGTGAAAAGTCCTAACTTGGAAGGTTAGGTGAAAAGTCCCAACTGAAGGGTTAGGTGAAAAATCCTAGCTTGGAGGGCTAGGTTGGATGAAGTTCTAACTCGGAAGGGTTGGGTGAAAAGTCCTAGCTTGGAGGGCTAGGTGAAACGTCCTAACTTGGAGGGTTAGGTGCAAATTCTCAACTTGGAGAAGATTGAAAAACCCTAGCTTGGAGGGCTAGGTTTGAGTCCCTGGATCGGTCTGGTGACCGATCAGGGACATTGGCACGCTGCTCCTTCGTGGATCGGTCTGGTGACCGATCCAGCGATGTCTGATCGGTCTGGTGACCGATCAGGGAGTGTGTGTTTCACTCACTGCACAGCTCCTGATCGGTCTGGTGACCAATCAGGGAGCGAACAGTGAGTTGAGTTCCCTTGCTAATCAGGTCCAGAACGGTCCGGTGACCGATCAGAGACTTAGGATTTGATTAAAGAATTACTGTTCACTCAAGCCTGATTGGTCTGGTGACCGATCAGACTCCTGCCTGATCGGTCTGAGCCTGATTGGTCTGGGGATCAATCAGGAGTGTGCAGAAGACTGCTGGATCGGTCTGGTGACCGATCAGGAGCAGAACTTTAATTCAAATATGCTGTCAGAAGTCTGTTTTCACTGCCGATTCTCTGCTACTTGCTGATTTCTTTTTGATATGCATTGCTAAGCCTCTGTTGGAGTGTGCAGGTGATAGCAGGTGATTCAAACACTCAAGGAGGGTCAATGGGAGGCTTTCCTTGGAGCAGGTTTGGATCTATTGTGTTTTCAGGTCTCAACGGCGTCTGGCGCAACTGGCAACTGACGAAGGCGCGGCTGGCAACTGACGGAGGCTCAGCTGGAGGAGTGTCCAGTGGACTGAGTGCTCAGAGAGGTCAGTGGGTCAGGGTGTGAGTCAGTGGTGCTGATGGAGCTGGCGACGTTGAGCCAGAGCTTAAGAGACAAAGCTGGATGCAGAGGAGCGAGAGGCGAACAAGACAGAAACTTGGGAAGTTTGGCTGGGCTGTGTTCGTGCTCTCTGTTGCTTTGTGCTTGAGCGATCTTGTTACATCTTTGTGAGCTTGTCTTCTCGAGTGTCTCTGTGCTTAACTTGTATCTTCTTGAGATCACTTGTGGAGAGGTTTCTCCACCGAGAAGGAGGCTGCTACTATCCGGAGTTCACCGGGGCTTGATCTGCCGACGATCAAGGGATCGCCCACCTCACGGGCACGCCAAGGAGTAGGGGCATGTTATCCCCGAACCTTGTATATCGAGGTGTTAGCGTCGGTTTGCTTTCCTTTGCTTTGGGTTGTTGTTTTTAGTTTTCTGTTTCTACATTTGCTTCCGCTGCCTAACTCTGAAGTGCAGAATAGATTTGAAAAGCTCAAAAGTTTTGTGTCCGACTAGATTCACCCCCCCTCTCTAGCCATCCGGTTCCAACATAGCAGTGCGGGAATAAAATATTAAAGAATTTATCGAGTGGTGTTGCACCAACCTCGATTTACGAAAAAAACTTCGAACGAAAAAGAATAAAAATCTTTCGTAAAAATTCAAAAATTTCCCAAATTGGTGGTTGCACCAATTTGAGCTACCCCGCTCTGATACCACTTGTTGGATCGAGAAACACGATAGAGGGGGGGGTGAATATCGTGAAAAACTTTCGGACTAATATAACAGAATACGCAGCGGAATTGAAACAAACAAGCACGGAACACAAGCGAAGTTACTTGGTTCGGAGTCACGGTCGGCTCCTACTCCAAGGCCCACGATCGTTGACCGTTTACTGCGGGCAATTCTATATTCGCGCAAAGGTTTACAAAAATTATTACAATATTATTGCAGTAAATAAACAAATGTACTCTTCGTTACCGACGCCCGGTGTGGATTGTACTTCGGAGCAGAGGGTCGTCGTTGGCGCTAGAATCTCGAGATCGGAGGTTTCCGGAGCAGAGCGCTTGGGCGAAGAGCGTAGAAGCGTTGGGAAGAATTGATGTCGAAGCCTTAGGGGTCGAGCCCCTTTTATACTGCTCCTGGGGGCGCCCTGGACGCTGGGGGCGCCTGACACGTGCCTGCGTATCCGAGAACCCTCATCCGCAGCTTGGTCAGCGCTTATCCCTCCAGAATCGGGCTCGGAGCTGACGGGGGCGCCTGGGACACTAGGGGCGCCTCGGTTGACTTGGTCTGCTTGGCTTCGCGGTTGAGTTTGCTTCACTCGCTGGTTGGCTTGAACCCAGGGCGCCCGGGACACTGGGGGCGCCCGGGACCATCAGGGCGCCTGGGACCATCAGGGCGCCTGGCCCAGTAAGTCTTTGAAGCTATTCTTGCTCAACTGCTCGTTTGGCTTTGACATTGGGCGCCCGGGACCTCCCGGGCGCCTAGCACAGCTGCTGCCCCTCTCCTTTGGGGCGTTCTGAGCTGCAGAAACACGTTCCTTTGGTTCCTGCATCCAAGTTTAGTTTCACAACAAGCAAGGCAAGAATGTTAGTTACTTTACAGCCGTAGCTGTCTTGGTTCTGACTTCGGGTCTCCCAAATGGTACCCTAGGTCGAACCGATGCCTACTGTTCCCTCGACGGGGAACGCGTCCTCACCTACTCCTCTCAGGAGAGTTTACCTTTTGCCAACCGGCTCCTCCGGTTCGACTTTTGCCCAGCAGTCCTTCGCCAGGTGCCTAGCAGTCCTTCGCCAGGTCTTCGGTACCCAGCAGTCCTTCGACAGGTGCCTAGCAGCCCTTCGCCAGGTCTTAGATTCCCAGCAGCCCTTCGCCAGGTGCCTAGCAACCCTTCGCCAGGTCTTAGATTACCAGCAGCCCTTCGCCAGGTCTTAGGGTTTCGATGCCTAGCAATCCTTCGCTAGGTGCCCAGCAGCCCTTCGCTAGGTGCCCAGCAGCCCTTCGCCAGGACTTCTTTCTGCACACTTAGTGAACACATTAGACTAAAATAACATCTTAACTTTTGAACCCATTGCCATTATCAAAACACAGGTTCGACTTAGGTGCTGCCTGCACCAACAAATAATGCTTAGAGCAAGATTGCACCAACAACGAGTACGATGCTTATAATGAGGATGACTATAGATTTTGCATTCACTCGGTTTGTTATCTTCATTTCAATAGATCATGCAGTTATTTATACAACAATCAATCATTTTTATAGGCAAACCTTAACCTTTAACTAATTTCTTTGTATTGTAGAAGCTATCAATCATTACGTTATCAACAGGGAGCAATTCTGACATTAATTGACATATTTCATCATAACATTTTTATGAAAAATGATGTTCTACTTTCATATTTAACAACCTTGCAATAGCTGATAATTAGGAATGACCAAAAGAAATGTCTTCCCACACTTCTCTTTCCCTAGACTTTAACATTTCATATAATTGCTGATATTCAGCTACAGGTATTTCATTTACATTGGAATAATCAGTTGCATTCATCGCATCGTGAACCATTGATTGCATTACAATATTATTAGTTGATAATTTAGGTGGTGCAACAAATGTGTCAGATGATGAACCAACAGAAGACCCAATTGGTTCATATACATAAGGTTCTCTGTAATAGTACCAGTTATAGTAGTTTGACACAAAATCATTTTTACATATATTTCTCATAGTATCCTCATCACGATAGGCTGTATTTATATATTTTCTATGATTACACGGACACTTTATCTCAGCATCATTCATACATTCTGAATGACTCTTAGAAAAATTCATAAATTATTCAAGTTCTATAGTAAAATCATATCTGATAAATTCATTATCTAATCGATTGAATATCTAAAAATTGTTTATAGACATTGTTACCTAATAAGAATAAAATTTACAATACTATTAAACTTTTAAAAATTGAATAAATTCAGTAGTAAAAGTTAATTAAATAATATATATTGTTAAATCTAGTGAGAACTTCATGAACTAAATTAGTGAGAACATCATGAGCTAAATTGATTCACATTTTCTTTCATTTTGATGCATGTTTCATGAGCATCAATAAGAACTAAACAAAGTCTACTAATGCAATCACTTTAGTATCCTACAACATAAAAATGTATACTTGGAGATCAATAGTCAAGGCGGAGAAGAACAACAAATCTAGTATCCTACCAATTAAAAATTTATACTTAAAATTATTCACTAATAATCAAAAACAAAATTAACGCGGCATTTTGATAAAAAAAATTAATATATAAATGTCGGTTGCGGTAAGAATTGGTTGGAAATGGCCAGAACTGGCCGGTCGCGGCTAGAATTGGCCACCCAGCAGTGGTTGGCCGGAGATTTTGGTGCCCGATAGTGGCTAGCCACAGCCGTAGCCAGTGGTCGACCGCGGCTGCGGCCAGTTGCCAGCCAAATCTGGCCACCCGCTAGATCTGGTAGCGGTCGCCGACCAGTGGCTTGGCTGGAGAGGGAAGAAAGAAGGGAAGAGAGGCATACCTTCACCAGAGAAAGAGAGCACAGAGGGAGGCGGTGGAGATCGGAGCAAAGGAAGAAACGAGATCACGTGGGCGAGAAAATTAGGGCTCAACCATAATTTGATCGCGATTTCAAGATGGAATTAAATTTTCGTCGAAAAATTCCCAACGAAAAATAAATTTCGTCAGAAAGTCTGAAAATTCCCGACGGAATTAAGTTTCTATCAGGACTATTAAATTTTCGTCGAGAAATACTTTTCCCATGTGGGCGGGTCCCGGAATCCCTGACGGAATTAAATTTCCGTCGGGAATTAATTGTCCATCGAGAATATTCCCAACAGAAACTTAATTTCGTCGGGACATACTTTTGCGCAGTCTGGGTCCTGGGATTCCCGACGGAAACTTAATTCCGTTGGCAAATACTTTTGCCACGTGTGCGGGTCCCGGATTACTCGACGAAATATTGTTTCCATAGGTGTGGATCGATGGAATTAAATTTCCGTCAGAATTTATCGACGAGAAAAAATTCCGTCGGCAATCTTGTCGATAATTACAGTTATTTTGTAGTGAAAATTGATTCATTACCAAATTTAATAAAAATTCTTAATGACATGGAAGCCCCCAAATTAGGGAGGCCCTAGGCCTGCCTAGGTTGCCTGCCTGCCTCCCCTTGAAGCTGGCTAGGGGTGTCAAAAATAAATTCGACCCGACGGCCCGACCCGAGTCGACCCAAAAAATAAGGGTTTGGGTTGGAAATTTTTGGATTCGGATCAGGTTCGGGTTGGAGGGTTTCGAGTTGAAAATTTTCGGGTCGGATTTGGATTGACCCGAATTTAATATTTAGTGGGTTTTTTGGGATTGAAACAAATTTTATTTTAAAAATTAAGATGTTTTTATGTATATTAATATCAATATTAGTATGATAATGATGGAGTATTGAAATAATAGTAAAAAATTATAGGAAAAATAGTGAAAAAAGTCAATTTGAATCGATTTTTGGATTATTCGGGTCGGATTCAGGTTGGTTGGGTTGGGGTTCAGGTTTGGATGTTTTAGGTTAAATTTGAGTTCGGGTCAGATTCGGATCGGGAGTTTAAAAAAAAAAATCCAACACGACCCGAACCCGATCCATCTGAATTGATACCCCTAAAGCCGGCCGTGTCTTTTGCATGTGGAAATTAGGCATCCAACGTGATATTTTCTGAAAATTGATCCCAAAACGAAAAATAAACTAGAGGAAAGACGAAGTCTAGAAATCTTAATTATCAAAAAATGCTTTTTTTTCGTGCTTGTGTCGGCTGTGACTTCATGCTATGGGACACCCATCTGGTTAGTTGTATCCATCAACAAGTGTGAGTGAGTGAGCTATCTGTTGAATCATTCAAGAAATGTGGGCATTGCACTGCTTAAAATCTTCTGAAGAGGCACTCGATAATAGTTCTCTCAATAATCCGATGCAGCTTTCACAGTACAAAATCATGGCCATTATATATATATATATATATATATATATATATATATATATATAACACGATCATTTCACGTGAATTTTTGATCATATATACAATTATTTTGTCAATGTGAAAAATAATTAATTATTAAGAATAAATTTAGTTGATAAATTACCAAAGTTAAAATTAATTAATAAGTTTTTAAAAATATAACAATTAAAGTGTTACCATTTACTTATTTTAATTTAATTTTATACCTGTCAAATTTAATTTAATTTAATTAATTTAAAATATTTATTAGTCAAATAATTTATTCTTTAAATAAATTAAAAAATCTTAATTTTATTTATATCCATTTCCATTCTTTTCTATTTTTATTTTTTTATAAAAAATATTCTTAATTTTATCAATATCAATTTCCTTTCGTTTTTTAAAGTTTTTTTTCTTAATATTTTTCTCCTAAATCCATAAGTTTCATTCCAAGCTTCACGTTGTTGGAACCAATGGACTGGCTAGGGGGTGAATAACTTTTCTTCTAATTTGCTTTGCTCTTCCTACAAGGTTAGTGCGCAAGTGAAAATGTAAACTAATCAATTAGAAATAAAGTTAATGCTTAATCTTTTACGTGGTTCGAAGATTACTTGCTCCTACTTCATAGTGTGTCATTGAGGTGGGTAAACCCTTAATCCTTCGATGGATTAGCCCCCAGCAATCTCCGACTAGATTTTTCTCTTTCTTGATGGAAAACAATCTCTCACAAATCTCTGTTCCTCTTTACAAGATGAGAATTAGAGTTAGGAGGAAAAGAATGAACTTGGAATCCTTGAGCACATGATCAAGAAGGTTTCTCACTAATGAGCTAACCCTTCTCAAGTCTCAACCTTCCTTTTAAATGGAGGAGAGAGCTGTTAACAAAACAAGCTCAGCCTCGAGACCAATCGACTGCTACCAAACCCAATCGACTGGTGCTTAGCCAACGGTTAGCCAAACGACTAGTTTCGAATAGACCAGTTGACTGCTCTTGCTATTCGAATCTTACAGAAGGATTAGTCGACTGGTCCTATTACACATTCACACTCATCCTCTCCGAAGTTGCCCTTTGAAGC
Source organism: Boesenbergia rotunda (assembly GCA_024364735.1). Classification (NCBI taxonomy): domain Eukaryota; kingdom Viridiplantae; phylum Streptophyta; class Magnoliopsida; order Zingiberales; family Zingiberaceae; genus Boesenbergia; species Boesenbergia rotunda. Next base: position 291,986 of record JAGFNQ010004292.1, read on the forward strand.
TCTCTTCCTCTAGCTCTCGCCCCTTGGATACATCCAAGCCCTCGGCTCGTCTCGATGCATCATTCACGTATGCCTTGAAGTCAGCTTGCCTCAGCTCCACTCCGTTGCTCCTCGTCCGGCGAGGGATGCGCTATCCTTCACCAACTTCATAGACCTGAGCACCAAGATGAGATTTATCAATTGTGTGTTCTACCAAGTCTTGCATGCCTCAAACACATATCAAACTAATATGAAAACTTAACTTAATCATATTGACACACACATCAAAACTCATGATATATCCGATCAAATCTGGGTCGATTGCACCAATAATCTCCTCCTTTTTATGTGTGGTTTAAGTTAGGTACATTAATAATTTTGAAAATACAAAGCATAATATAACATGAAGCATTAAAATTATCCAAGCTCTCCCTCAACCTATGTTTTATCACATGATTTTCAAATTTAGCATAAAACATATGAAGAACTAAGTTTCTAACTTAAAATCTTCCATTCTCCCCTTTTGACACCATCAAAAATATTGCACAAATCGATTCTAAACTATGACATCAAAGCAAAATAAGATTTTAAATTTTGAAAACACCTAGAATTCAGAAACTCAGGGTATAAGTCGACTGATATCTGTCTCAATCACTGACCTTAATTCTCATAGAATTATCAGTCCACTAGTCCTTTACACTAGTCGACTAGCACTAAGCTGTTCCGAATTTCAGCCTTTTGATCTGAAATTCAGAAATGCATCAAAAATTTTAGAAAATTTGAAAATTCATAAAATTTTGCAAACATATTTCTTAAACTATTCTTCAATAAGAAAAAATAAGTTTGTTTGAAAAGTCAAAGTAGTTTTGAATTCTTGACCAAAACTCAAAAATTTGAAAAAAAAACCTTCAACTTTTTATCAATCTTAACCTTAGTTTTGAAATCATATATTTTTCTATACCACAGAAAGTAAAACATAGAATTATTTTCAAAATATTTGAAATACTACGATCTATGGACAAGATGCCCATTAATTAAATATTTACTTTCTCCATAGTTGATCTATTATTGCTAAAATGATACATTCCATAATCATCAAAATGCCATAAGCACATGTGAATTATGAGTATTATCCTAACATCTCATATGCATAAGTATGGTCATAAATTAAGTCATTATGAGATGTACTAAAGGTAATACCCACTTAGCCCATTTGATCATAAATGTATTTAGGTTAAGTGCTCTCCCTTAAGGTCTCAAGTCAATCATTTTTTAAAAAATTTAAAATTTTAACAAACATAGTTGGATTATCCCAAAATCCTCTAACCCTTGAGGATTGACTTTAGCACCCAATAGAAATGCTTTCTAATTGGGTTGACCAAGTACTCCTTAGGGATTCATTTCCTATCTATGGTATTAGTTTTTGATTGACCTCTAGCAAGTAAACAATGATAGGTCTTTTCATTGCTAAAATCCTTATATCCTAATCCTGTTTTCTTGAAACTTGCATTTTGGCTCCCAATGATCATATCTAGGGTTTTTTTGAGTCAATTTTAAATTTTCTAAGAGCTTTTGTAAGGTTATCAACCTTTTCCCTTAATTCCTTATTTTCCTCTTCTAAACATGAATCATTTAGACTAGAAGAAGCGGAAACATTCATATCATCCCTAAGTATCATGGATTCTAGTTTTTCATTAAACATGCAAATCTCATTTTTCAAGCATTTACTTTTCTTTCTAGCTTTAAATAAATCATCATTAGTGCTAGAAATGATTTTAACTAAAGTAGTAGTGGGTAGATTATAACTTACCGAGACGTCCGAATCTGAAGTTTGACCTCCCCCTTCACTTGTGCTCCCTTCATCTTCAGTCGAGCTCTTTTCTTCTTCAACTTTGGATGATGTAGAGAGAATATCTTCAATTCCCATTAAGGTAAAATGGGACACATGGTGTTCTTCTTCCAATGATGATGACTCATCCCATGTTGCCTTTAAGTTTTGGGCCTTCTTCCCCTTTTCTTTTGCTTTCTTCTTTTCTTCTTTCTTCGCCCCTTCCTTTTTCTTTAAAAGAGGATATTCATCCCTCATATGCCCTTCTCCTTGACAATTGTAGCATATAATTTTTCTTGTTCTACTCTTGCTTCTTGAACTTTTCCTACCATGAGATTTGTTTGTTGAAAAATGTTTAAAAGCTTTTCTCATTTTTCTTATCATGTAAGTCTCCTCATCACTATCCATGAATGCATTTGATCCTCCGAATCGGATGATGAGGCCTTCTTCTTTTTACCCTTTTCCTTATTTGCCACAAGGGCTACTCCTCTTGGTTGGTAGACTTCTACATACACTTCTCCAATTCTAGTTTCATGGAGCTCTATGGTTGAGAAGAATTCATCTAGAAAACTTTTATCTAGGTCCTTGGATATGTAGTATGAGTCCACCATTGAGCTCCAATTTGTGGTTCTTGGGAAGGTATTGATGGCTTTCATTCAGATGTCTCAATTGGAGATTTGCTCACCTACACTTGTTAGTTCATTTAAAATTTTCTTAATTCTAGAATGTAAACTAGATAGCTTTTCTCCTTTGTCAAGCTCAATGTTGTTGAGTTGAGATCGAAGAAGGTCTCTCTTTGCCAATTTTGCCTCCGAAATGCCTTCATGAAGCTCTACTAGCTTGTCCCACAAATCCTTGGCACTTGTGTAGCTTCCAATCTGAGTTATTTCTTGTTGGGGAACCACACTTAGTAGCTGATGCAAAGCTTTTGAATTTGTTAGATGATCATCCTTTTGCTCTTGCTCCACCTTATCTTTTTGAGTGGCTTATTTTCTTGATCTCTAGGCATTTCAAAATCGTTTTCCATGATTAACATTATATCAAAATTAGTATCGAAGAATACCTCCATCCTTTTCTTCCACCAAGAGAATTCTCCTTCAAATTTGGGTGGTTGGATGTATGAGGCGACCATTTTGATGAGAATTTGCTCTTCTCAGCAATTAGTCCGTTGAAAAGCGACCTTGCGCTCTAATACCAATTGTTGGGACTGATGGACCGGCTAGAGGGGTGAATAACTTTTCATCCAATTTGCTTTGCTCTTCTTACAAGGTTAGTGCGCAAGTGGAAATGCAAACTATGTAATTAGAAACAATGCTAACACTTAACATTTTACGTGGTTCAGAAATTGTTTACTCCTACTCTACGGCGTGTCCTTGAGGTGGACAAACCCTTAATCCTTCGGTGGATTAACCCCCGGCAATCTTCGACTAGATCTTTCTCCTTCTCGGTGGAGAACAACCTCTCACAAATCTCTCTTCCTCTTTACAAGTTGAGAATTAGAGTCAGGAGGAAGAGAATGAACTTGGAAGCCTTGAACACTTGATCAAGAAGGTTTCTCACTAAAGAGCTAACCATTCTTAAGTCTTAACCTTCCCTTTAAATAGAAGAGAGAGTTGTTAACAAAACAGCTCAGCCCCAACACTAGTCGATTGCTACCAAGCCCAGTCAACTGGTGCAGAGCCAACGGCTAGCCAAATGGCTAGTTTTCGAACAGACCAGTTGACTGCCATTCAGACCAGTCAACTGCACTTGCTGCTCGAACCTTATAGAAGGTTCAGTCGACTGGTGTCCTTACCAGTCGACTGGTCCTGTTACACACTCACGCTTATCCTCTCCGAAATCGCCCTTTGAAGCTATCTTCCTCTGGCTCTCGTCCCTCGGATGCATCCAAGCCCTCGGCTCATCCCGATGTCATCCTTCGCATATGCCATAAAGTCTGCTTCCCTTGGCTCCACTCCATTGCTCCTTGTCTGGTTGTCCCTCGGATTCGTCATCCTTTATCGACTTCATGGACCCGAGCACCAAGATGAGATTTCTCAATTGTGTATTTAACTAAGTCATGCATGGCTCAAACACACATCAAACCAATATGAAAATCTAACTTAATCATATTGACACACATATTAAAATCCATGATCTATTCGATCAAACATGGGTCAAAGGCACCAACACACGCAACCTCTATATCTTAATCTTCCTCTCTGCATCGTCGAAATTTTAAATTATACGTCAAAAATCTTTCCTCTTCTTCTATTAAAATCTGAATCTAAATCTTCTTCTATTCAAATATGAGCTTAAATCTTACACCGAAAACTTTTCCTCATTCAATATTCAACTCCAAAACCTTAAATCTTACTTAGAAAATTTTTCTGTTCTTTTATTCAGTTCAAATCATCCTCTGATTATGCACTACTAGAATATATCATTGATATTTTTAATTAATATTTTTTAATAAAATATTATTATAATGACATTTATTAAAAATTATTTATTTAAAAATAATATTGAGATAATTATTTTTAAAACATATTAACCTTATTAATTTTTTCTCTTAACTTTTTACCTTTATTAAATTTTTTGTTTTTCCTCTTTTCAATAGTAACCAACTAGAGTCCTTTTCATAGGTAATTTTAATCTCATATTCTCATAGATAATAAAAATTAGTTATCGAACATGACATTGTTAAAGTTATTAAGAATAATTATATAGTAAAAAATATTAATTAGTTAATAAATAATTAACTAACATATGAAATTATTTATCTATAAAAGATTATAAATTAATTAATAAATGAATAAATATCTCTTACTTTTTTCGGAATTATTAAAAATAACAATATAACAAAAGAAATTATTGATTAATTATAAATTAAATAACTAAAACCTAAAACCATTAATAATTATAATCTAGTTGATTAAGATATTAAATTTTAATTTAGGAGATCTATGCTCGAGTTTTATACTAATAAATTTCATCATATTTATAAAAAATAAAAAATAAATTTCTTCATATTTTAAAAAATGAAAATAAAATAAAAATATCAACACACCAGTTGCCAAATTTGGCTAAGTCACGGAGACAACAATTCAAAGACTATTGAACTTTGCTGGATGTCAGTTTTTTATGATGATAAAAGATGATTCGTTTGCTCACAATAATCGACACAAAGGTGGAAAAATATGGGGGGAGAACATAGTGGCTTTGCGAGGTCTTGACCTTAAATGGAGGTAAATCATAGGGGCTATTAGGAGAGTGAACACACACTAAAAAAAAACACCTATATAGGAGCGGTTATTTAGGAGTGGTTATAAGACCGCTTTTGAAAATTGACCAATTGAATCGGTTTGAATTAAACCGTTTCTATTGCCTAACTTTTTTGAAACAATTTTAAAACTGCTCTTATTGAATTGTTTCAAAAGCGGTTTGAAAAAATCACTCCTGTAAACCGCTCTTAATGATACAACTATTAGAAGCGATCTTAAAACTGCTGCTATTGGGTATTTTTCGTAGTGGTTCTGGGTTACTAACCATTCCAATTGCTTTAACTTTTAGGAGCGATTTTCAAATCGCTCCTATTGGATTCTTTGAACAAAATTTATATCAAGTGTTGCTATAAACCACTTCTGTTACTCTAATCGTGTACAATTGATTTTTAATATACATTAATTGTATAGTTTTAGCATTGATTTATATAAACCGGGATTGAAAACCGCTCTTATTGCTACAACTATTAGAAACAATCATGAAACCGCTATATTGGATACTTTTAATAGCGATTCTGTATCAAACATTTCTACTAAAATTATTTTCTGTTATTCAAATTAAAGTACTCACATATGACTTAAAATTTATGGTAAAATAATTTAGATATACAATTATTATGATGCTAAAAAAGAGAGAATGTTTTAATCAAATTTTAAAAATACAGAGTTGTATATCACCATTTAATTTTTACAGAGGATTTTATACTCTTTTAGGTTTTCACATAGTGAAAAAATAATATTTTCCTACAATTAAATAAACTTGTACCATGCTTCAAATTTATTTAAATTTTTAATACATTTTATTTATATATTTATATATTATGAAAAATGTGATGCCGGACATTTTACATCGGAGCATCTCAAATATTTTTCAATATGAAATTTTTATTTATTTATTATTATAATATAATATCTAAATCCTAAAAATAAGATTTTATTATCTTAATTATTTATTTTAACAAAATTAAATAAAAATACTACTCATACATCCAACTTAATTGTAATTATGTTTTTGTCAATTTGAAATTTATATATATATATATATATTATTATATAATATCTAAATCCTAAAAATAAAATTTTATTGACTTAATTATTTAATTAAAAAATTAAATAAAAGCACTTGTTGCATAATCACCATAAATAGGAGTTGAAAATTGGAAACAATCAGACGAAAAATTTTGGAAGAATTTTTTGAAAATTTTGGAAATAATTACGGATTTAATTGATGTCAGATGAGTTGGTTGAGAATTATTTAAGGAAAAGTTTGATTTTTTTAAATATATATATATATAAGAGTAAAAGTTTAAGTATTTATATAAAAAAAAAAAAAACCTCTCCTCCCCGTGCCCTAGTTTCTCCGCCCGAACCCATCCTCGCCGACTCTTCTTCGCGCACGGCGATCGACCGATGCCGCGCTGCCCTTCGCCGCCACCTCCGAATTGCCGGCGAGCAATGGATACTAGTCTCCAAGTCCTAATGAAGCACCGACTTCTCCCCTCGGATCCCTCCCCTCTTCGCGCACGCAAAGGAAGCCGCGGATCGACAACCTCCTCCTCCCCGATCGCCGCTGCCCTTCCCCGGCGCCTTTCGACCGCCGGCGGCGACAGTCACCAGTCACCAAGTTCCCCAGTCGGCGCAGCCTCTCTCCGGAGTTGCGATCGATTTTTCTTCGATCCGCCGCCTCCTCTGTGAAACACCTCTATCCCCTTGCCTTGCACGACAGCACGCCGGCCATGGTGAGCGCCGCCAGCCCTCCTGCTTCCTGATGGTGGGTTTGTTTTCATCCAAAGATGGTGCCGTCCGATTGCCACCTCCATTGCCTTTCGAGCGTAGCTTGCCCGAGTCGAATTGTTGCCGGAGACATTCACAACGTTGTTGTTCCTTTCCGGCCAAGGACTAGTAAGGAGTTTTTCCTTTCCTTGAATTGATTTGGACTAGAGGCTAAGGTGGCTAGCTTTTAGCAGGTCTGAACAGGGGAAAGAGGGGTTTATCGCAAGTAAGAATTGGTGGTGTTGACCTCGAGCTTCTGATTTTGTGTCCGTGTGTTCTCCGATTTTCTTCACCGGACTCTGAGCAGGTGAAAGCGCTGGAATCAAATTAAGGTAAGTGTTGATTAGGATATAATGTTAGATTGAAATGGATATGGATGATAGATGTATCAACCACTAGATTGGGTTACTCAATTAGCAATGGATTAAAAATGATTAATTGTGATGGCTGATTAAGTTGTTTTTAATAAGATGTGTTAATTGATGATTAATTGGGTTTTGTTAAATTAGTGGATTAATTTCTTGATTACTTAAGGAGTATTGGTTGGATTAATTAGGGTTGATTTAAATAAGTGGTTTAGATTTAGTTGAAATCACCTATGATTTGTTTCGGAGAATATTTGTTTCTGTATAGATGTGTATTTGTACTTTCGTGTTATTTTTATCGTATTGGTGTTGTTTTGGTTTTATTATCATATCGGATGGTGTTTGGGCTTTTGTTAGACATTATTTATTTATTTTCGCTGGATTTCGGTTTGCTGCGCTTACTTATAGAGATTTATGTATTATGTTTATTATTTGTTAGTTATTTTATTTAACTGCGTGATTGTGGATCTGTGAATGTCAGTCGAGTATGACTGAGCTATATATGTGTGGAGTGATGTATGTATGAGTTTCAGATTGTCCGCCGTATAAGGTAGGCGCTGTCCGATTTTCGAGCTAGCACGGGTCTCTGGGGCGTGACAGGTTCATGGAGGCGGTGGAAGGCTGAAATTAAGGCTACTTCTTATGATCCAAATATTCCATTAAATGAACTTATGCGTATCCGTCCCATTCCCCATGATCTCACATCAGATGTTTGGGAAATTTTATATCGTTATTGGAAGTCTAATGAGGTAGTTCTTGTATTAATTAATTTTTATATATTGGTATGCATAAATTTGTTGCAATTTTTTTTGTTTCAGAGGACATCAAAAATAAATCGAGAAAATGGGAGTAAAAAACGAGGGATTCGTGCACAAGGACGAACAAATATTCCCTCATTAGAAGACAAATTTGTATGTATTTATTTGATCAATTTGTTATGTTAATATCAATTTGTATGTATTCGAGCTATTATTATTTGCATATTCAATCTAAAATGATTTTTTTTTTGTACTTAGATTCAGGAAAATGGTAGAAAGCCAACTCGCATTGAACTATTTCATCTCAGTCGACAAAGTAAAAAAAAAAGAAGGAGGTGCTCTTGTTGATGATGAAACAATAAGAGTTGAGGTAATAATTGTTTTAACTTTTCGAAATAACTTTTCATTATGCTATTTATTTTATTGACACAATTTTTGTGTTAGGATGAATTAAATAGAGTTGTGCAACGTCATTTCCGAGACAAGCCTGAGGGAACGCAAATAACAGAAGTACACGAAGATGCATTTCGGTATCCATTTAGAATTTTATTTTTATTAAAATTACTAAATATTATACAATTTAATTATATATTTTTATTCAGGGAGGTATTTGGGTCAGAACATTCTAGTCGTGTTTGATGTTTAGGAGCTAGATAAGTTTTCTCAGAGCAGTGTAATCGAAGAATAATTTTTAGACAAGATAATCTTCCTACTTCTGATGTTAATGATAAGTTGCGAGAAATGGAAGAAAAAATGAAAAATATGGAAGCACAGAGACAGGCAGAAATGGAGCGGATGAGGTAGATGCATGATCAACAGATTCAAAATTTTACCAATGTCATCCAAAGTATGATATCTGGAATTGTTGGGGGATCTCGTGAGCCTGAATTATTACCTACACAGGTAGTCACATATTGAATACTAATGTTCAAAAATACTTATATAGAAGCATGATATCTTAAATTAAATTTATTTTTCAGATGACAACTATCTTGGCAGATATTATGCGGCAACATAGAAGTTCTCCATCAAATGCACATGAAAGTGGTCATAGATCTCCTCCAGTATCAGAGCCAGATAAAGATTAGATAGAATTTTGAAAAAAAAGTATTTGTCTGATGTTAGTACTTTTAGTAACTATTGAATTTGGAACATTTTGACTGTTATTTTATATTAGCATTTAGAGTACTCTTATTATTGTTTTGGAGGATAATTGTTTAATAATGTTATGTATTGATTTGGTGGATTGAAATATTAAATATCATGGTTTGAACAACTCCTAAATTTAAAGCTTTAATAGCATTTTAATGTGCTCCTATTCCCATATTTAGGAGCGGTTTAAAATCGATCCTTAATTTCTAGTATTAATAGCATTTTGAAATCGCTCTTATATCCATGATGTATAGAAGCGGTTTAAAACTATTCTAACAGCTAAAGGGTTTTGCAGCGGTTTGAACCGTTCCTAAATTATAACTATAGAAGCGGTCTGAAACCGTTGTTATATGTATAATGTGTAAGACCGGTTTCAAACCGTACCTACAAAGTAAAAATAGGAGCGGTTTTATAATTTTTACCAACGGTTAAAAAAACCGCTACTATAAGATATAGGGACGGCAATAAGAGGAGCGGTTTTTAAACCGTTGGTAAAAGTGTAGGAGTGGTTGATAACCGCTCTTGAAAGTCAAAAAAACCACTCTTATATGGGTGTTTTTTTTGTAGTGACACCGACTTTATCAGATTTTGACTTCTAGACCTCATAAATCTAATCCATTTGAGTTTTGCCCTCTCATCTACCAGGTAAAGAGTGTTTTTGCGACATGATTTTTCATCTACTGGATGGTATGATTTCCTTCTAGCTTCCATGTCCACACTGATCCTAGCTAGCTAGTTTCTTTCTTCAATCGCCCAGGCCGACTCAGGGAAGGAGACAACCTGCTTCAACCTCCTTTGCCCAGGCATTGTCCAGACGAGCTGCAAGATAGCCCTCGGAGCTGCCTCTTCCCATGTCTCCGGGCCTCCAGCGACGGACTTCAGTATGAATTCTCACTAGAAGCATGGAAGGTAAACGAGGATCAATATATATAGAGAAATGATACGCACAGTGAAAATGAATGCATCAGTGAAAACATTGACCGTCACTCGGCGGCACGTCCAATGTCTGATCGCCGATCGGACACTATCGGCGGCCTCTGATCGCCGCCCTGAATCAAACTATATCTTGGGAGGACGGTGAACCGGTCAGGATCATCGGCAACGGTGAACCCGTCGAAATCGATGGTGAATAATGTGAGATCCCAATTACGGTGATCCCCGATGGGTTCACCGTGTCCCCCAGGGTATAGTTTGGTTCGGGGCGGCGGCCGGAGGCTGCTGATAGTGTCCGATCATTGATCGGACGTCGGACGTGCCGCTGATTGATGGTCAAAATTTTCACTGAGACATTCATTTTTACTATGCATATCATTACTCATATAGATAACTGTTGGAATTTCAAGTCGATCAACAAGCTCAAGAACGTAATTTTCAGGACTTCTACAACGAGAGATGGTGGGTGGTGTTCGGCAACACTACGGTCGGTTACTATCCAGCTTCCCCCTTTGGAGGGTTGTGTAGAACAGCCACGTTGGTGTTCTTCGACGGAGACGTGTACAGTCCGAGGATATGGGAGTCACCGCATCCATCCACCGTCATGGGCTCCGGCATCTTTGCCTCCTACCATTTCATGGGCACAGCCTTCATTCGGCAGCCTAGGATCAAGGACTTCTCCGGATATTACAAGTATCCTGACCCATTCAAAATCTACATGAACCAGGCAGACTACTACAGTAGGGCCGAGAATTCAGCAGAGATTCTGTGGTTGAGCCCTTCTTCCACTACGGCGGGCCGGGTTGGAGCTTTCCCTACTGCCAATAGATTGATCGTGTTAAAATACCTAAAACTAAAAGGGGCCTTTCGGAATTTGCCAAGAGCAGAGGGGCAAGTGGCAAAAAGACACGCCACTTATAAGTTCGATCTAACCTATTTCCTGCCCCGCAACCACCCTTTCCTCTTTTCTTCCTTCGCTTCATCAAGCCCTAAGTCGCAGCCATCTCAGCGCATCGACGGCTTCTTCTTCTTCGACCTCTCCTTCCTCTTCTCTTCTTCTCTCCTCGGTTCGTCGCCACTGCGAGCTCACGACGTCGTCTCCGGTCGCTCGGCGAGGCTCACCGATCTAGGCAGAGCTTCTTCTCGGGGAGGAGACCGCAGATCCGGAGTTGTTTCACCCTTCATCTGATTCCTCTCGAGCGGGCGACGACCGCGTCACCATCGGAGACACGAGGAGGTGAGGAGTTTGTTTGATTGCTGTAGATCAGTTTCTGAACAGGGAGCCTCTCGCGTGCGTGGCTCCGATCAGGTGAGTTGGTCCGGGTTGGATAGTAGGTCTTGATTAATCTCATATTGGAATCCTTCTGTTCTTCTTCTGTTTGGATTACACTTTGAATCCTGCAGCTTCTTGGATATCTTTATCTCTGTTCGAATTTTTGATGTTTCTCTTTGTTTTAACCTCTGTCGTGAGTTGTGGTTTGGATCAGTGTTGATTATTGTTTCTCGAATCTGGATGGGGTTGTGTATGCATTACCCAGTGGGGGGATCACTGCCATGAGTGTCGCTTTGATCAGATTAGGGTTTGTGAGGTTGGGATTTCAATCTCTGTTTTCACCTTGATTTGGATTTGTGTTCATGCGGGTGATGTTGGCATTCGGGTGGAGTTGGAGTTCTTAGTTGAGTATTAGGAATTGGGTATTTAGTTAGGATTAATTAATTGATATTAATCCTAATTAAATAGCATGGTACATTTAGCTAAGTATCGTATGAGATTAAAGTTAAACGATATGTATTTGATGCAGGACCTTGATTTATACTGCTACCTTGCGGAGATATTATATTGCACGGGGGGGATCTCGACGCCTGGACTTCTTCATATCGAGGCGGGTACCTCTTTCTATGCATAGTTAGACATAGTTAGCAGTAGGGATATCTGATATCTGTAACTCTGTGCGCTTGCGTCGGTAGTTGTATTCCGTTAGCTTTACTGCTTACTGTTTCTGTATGGATTGATGATGCACAGTTTATCTTATACCTTACGCTAGGATTTAGGTATTGGTGCATACCGGTTATCTGGACTACTGCATATCATGTAGATGACAGTAGGGATAGATAGTAGTTGATGCATGGGATAGTGACATGCATCATTATTGCACGTAGCATAGGGGACGACCTTTGACTCCCTGGAGGTTGAGATGGGTCGTCGTACTTGCTACTCGTCCTACCTATCCGATGATAGCAAGGGACGTTTAGAGCGTTACTTCACCCGATGGTGGGGCACGTTTATGGTCTCCGACCCTACCCATTCGGTCTCGCGTGTGCATTATCGACCGTCTGTTCGTGCAGGGAAGACCAGGTCACAGCCCTACCCATATGGTCCCGCGTGTGCATTATTGACCGAGGCGTCAGGGGTGACCCATGCTGCATCATGAGCATACTGTGCATTGATGCATATGATTATGATTGTTGCACTTGATTGTTGCACCTGGATGACATGCATGCTACCGGGTTTGGGATCGATGCAGGTAGGTATGTAGTCCCTTTACTGCTTATGGTTCAGTTCTGCATTTCTTTTTACTGCAGTTATCTTCAGTATTGTGATAGATAGATTGACGGTGTCTTACTGCTATTATTTCTTCCTATGCACATTAGACGGTATTCGCTGAGTTCTTAGGACTCACCCCGTTGGCTATGTTTTTCTCTTATCAGGATGATCGTCTGGATTGTTCAGCAGCCTGTCCCAGTTCATGTGTCTCCGGGACGATTTCCGCCTGTCTTTTGGGTTATGGTACATGTTGGTACCCTTTTCTTTTATTCAGTGTATTTCTTTTCATTTCCGCTGTTGGTAGGTTATACTCTTTTGTGTCGGGTATTGTTACGGCAGTATAGTTATACTTTTGTGTGCCATGGAGGTTTTGATTCTGTTTTGGTTTTGTCGTAAGTCGTACCGGTACGCAACCTTGTCGTCGTTCTCGTTTTTAACTTATTACAGTCGCTTGTTCCAACCCTATAGGCTGCGGTACAAGCAGGCTGAGGTAGTTGTTGTGGTTAGGTTTTTTTTTGGATTGTCCGCCGGGACGAGGGAGTAGCTGTCCGGTCGGTATCGGACGAGCGGCTTCTCGGGGTGTGACAGATCGCATCATCAGCTGCTAGAGAAAAACTACCAACAGAAGGCACCGAGAATCACGGCAAAATGAAGAAACATATTTCACTTGTTGGTATTTATTTTTGTGGGCTTATATGTTAAGATTAGAACACACAGTTTTGGCATTAAGAATTAAGTCTGCCAGAAATAAGAGTATGTTAGATATATGTTAGAGTCCTGGTGAAATCGGAAAAAAAATATCTTCCCATATGATGGCCTGCTTAATTTTTTGATTTATCTCTCTATAAATGACTGTGGAGCTGGCCGTGTTGATTGTGAGGTGCCTAAGATGACCTTTTTGCTTAATGTTGGATATATGTTAATGGAAAAGAGATGAAAGAGAGATATTTCTTTATGTATGAGTTTAGTTTCACATTGAAAATTTCATGGTTTTTATAGTTGGTGTATATCATTACATATGCATTGATGATGTGAACAAATGTATAGAGAGAGACTCTCTTTCACACGTAAATACGTAGGAGGTGCAAATCCATGTTCTAAATTGTATTAAACCAAATTGACTCATGTGTGAGCACGACCTACACAAGTCGAATGCCAAATCAATTAGAGCAACAGAATTGAGTCCATCTGAAAAAAGATTATGTTAAATATATGTGAATGGAAAAAAATGAAGGAAAAAACTCTTTTGTGTATGAGTTAATCTCATATTGGAAGTTTTATTATTTTATGGTTGATTTATATTTTTACAAATGTGTTGATGATGTGAACAAATGCATGGTGACACTCTATCCCACTCGTGGGTGTGCAAGAGGTGCAAATCCAAGGCCCAGATTGCACTGACCCAAGTTCACTCATGTGTGAGCACGATCTGCGAGTGTCGAATGTCAGACCGGTTGGAGCAAAAATTTACCAAGTGCATAAACCAACATTGTGTATCCGTAACCTCTCAGGCAAATTGATTGGCGTTTCGATCCAGACGGTAATAAAAGGAGGTCATTTTCTTGAGCAGGAATATATGTGTACGAAGAACTCCAGCTTCCTACATTCCCCCTCCTCTTTCTCTGTCATGCATCTTCCACTTGACATAATACCCGTGATAACATTTGGGTATCACTCATTTCGCTGCAAACACCAACGTTTGGTGGAGATCGTGGTTCGATGTTGTATCCTAGGAAACATAAGACCTGAGAAAACCTTAAAGCATAGCTAGAGGTGGGATGAATCTGTTTTAAGGAAACTGCGTTGAGACACATGCTTCAACTTCTTCGTTTACTGACGCAACGCTCCACTCAGGAATCTTCCTAACTCGACAGTCGAGCGACTTTGTGCTTCATGTGGCGTTCCACTCAGGATGCTCAACTTTCGCTCACCAACCACATCAGGAGCAAATTGGAGTCAGGGGCTGATAGCACTCAAATGAAGAAGAGTCAAAGAAAACACTTGATAGCACTCAAATGAAGAAGAGTCAAAGAAAATACTTGATAGCACTCAAATGAAGAAGAGTCAAATGAAGACGAGAAAAAAAGAAAATAGTGGAGAATTAATTTATTCTTGGTTGCTGATGAATAAATTCATGATTACAAGCATAGGCTATACATGCCTTTATATAGTAGTAGAAAAAACCAATCCGATCCTAAAATCATGCTATGAATCCTAAAATTATACATCTAGATCTAATCTTAGCCTTTCATTTATTCAAACCATATCCGTTAAATACGGATATATTCTATCTTAATTTTGACTTGATTTAAATAATACAACATAGTCTCTTTTAAACCAAGTCAAAAATGTTAGTCATCCCAATTGCCTTCTTCAACTTGAGAAAAATCTCCGTCTTCATTGGTTTTGTAAAGATATCTGCAACTTGACATTCACTAGGGCAATACTCGATGCTGATTTATTTTTCCGCAACTCATTCTCTGATTTTATGATACTTGATATCTATATACTTGCTGCGGCCAAGAAATACTGGATTCTTAGATAATGCAATTGTTGACTTGTTATCACAGAAAATTGTCGTAGGGTCATCTTGTTTGTGTTGCAAAAAATCTAAAAATTTTTGCAATCAAATTGCTTGCATAGCACAATTTGTTGCCACTATATATTCTGCTTCTGTTATTGACAGTGCTACCACCTGCTACTTTTTAGAAGACCAAGAAAATATAGCCGAACCAAGATAAAAAGCATATCTCGATGTACTCTTTCTAGTCTCAACATCTCCAACCCAATCACTATCTGTATATCCAACAAGTTCCACAATTTTATTAGTAAAATATAAAATTCCATCATTAATTGTACCATTGACATATCTAAGAATTCGCTGTGCTGCAACCCAATGTGACTCCTTTGGTTTCTCCATAAACCTGCTAAGTACTCCAACTCCAAAAGCAATATCTGGCCTTGTAGCAACCAAATATCTTAGACTCCCAATCAAACTTTTATAAGTAGTAATATCTATACTTTTACCAGTTTCATCTTTACACAACATTATCTTTTCAATCACTGGAGGAACCGGTTTGGAGCACTCCATCCTAAACCTTTTCAAAATATCAGAAGCATATTTCTTTTGTGAGACAAAAATCCCTTCATCCATCTGAATAACTTCAAGTCATAGGAAATAACTCATTAAGTTCATATCTGTCATTTCAAATTTACTAACCAAATTCTCCCTGAATTCTGTGATTAACTTTAAGTTATTTCCGGTAAAAATCAAGTCATCAACATAAAGACAGGCTATGAGTGTTTCACCAGTATTGTAAAAATACGCTTAATTAATAATATAATTATAATAATAATAAAGATAAAAAAAATAAAAGAGGTATATAAATTTATATATATAGTTATATATATGGATTTATATGTATAATTAATATAAACAGGAATTAAAAATTTGGAATTTATATTGTGGAAAATTTGGAATAATTTGTTGGGATTTTGGAAATAATTTCGGGATTAATTGGGTGTAAAATTGGTTAGTTATGAATTATTTAAGGAAAAGATTTATTTTCGGAATTTTCTTTATATATATATATATATATATATATATATATATATATCCATCGCCAAGTTTATTTCCCCGTGCCCTAGCGCCCGATCGCCCCTCCCTCGCCATGCCCTAGCCTCGTCGACTTCTCCCTCTCCGCCCGACGCTGCAGGCCGCCTCACGGGATCGCGCCAAGGTCGACCTTCGCTGCTGGGAGCTCTCATAGCCGGTGACCCCTCCCATCTCGCGATTCTTCTTCTTCCCTTGGCTGTCGACGCCGAGCGACGACCTCCCCTTCCTCACGCAAATCGGCCATATCTGGTCGTTGGTATCAAGGTGAGCAACCGCTCCGCCCGTCTCTTTTGACTGAGCGCGCGTCTCTTTTCCCCCATTTTTCCGATCACCGCCGTGATTCCGAGTTCCCCATCTCTTACGCAGATTCTTAGCCTAGAGTCGGATTGTTGGAGCAGAGAGTCCGGTGGTGCAGGATTTGTGGCTCTGATCTTGGGATTTGAACAGGAGAGGTGTTGTTGGTGATCGCATTCAGGTAAGATTGAATCCTTGGTGTGGATCTTGACGAATTCGTAGCTATTAATATGGTTGTTCGGATTTGAAGTTTACTGCCATAGTTCTGTTTTGTTTTGAAGTTGAATTCAGTTGGTGTAGCTCCTATTATTTCTTAGTTTTATATGGTTCTAAGGATTTGGATCTTGCCTTATAATACCTTGCGTTTTACAGTTAGACTAGTGTGTTTTTGTTGCCGTGGTCAGTAGGTAGCTAAAGGGATTTGTTATGAACGAAGTACGGGGATAATTGGTTTGATTCAGTTAGGGCCTTTTAATTGAATTGGGGTTTATTCTGTTTTTATTTACTTAATGGGATGAAGATCTGGTCTAGGAGATAGGTAGGCCTAATTTGATCAAGGGATTGGATTAATCGAGCTTAATGGTCATTTAGGCAGATTCGATTGAGGGTTACTAATGGATTGGGATTTGCATCAATTTTGGGTTTGGATTTATTCATTCAATCTATAAAAGGTTTATGTGTTGATTTACTTTAATCATGGGAGGTTTTGGTACGAGATAGGAGTTCTCAGCTGATACGGACTTCACATTCGAAGGCGGGTACTTCTTCCTTGATTCTTGTAGTGTCGTTTATCTTAAATGCATGGTCGTTTTACTTCCTGAGTAGGTTTGCTTTATCTTAAATCTATTTGTCTTGTTTTCCTGCTTGATACTTATTCGTGCTTGACCTTAGAGTGATAATTCCAAATTGTTCAGTTATACAGTCTCATCACTTGACTTCTGATCTAAGAGTACCGCGTGTATTATAGAATAATCATTCGACCTATCTAGGGTTTGATTGACATTAGATAACCCTACCCAGTAGATTAGTGCATGTTTATTTACTTTGGTGCTGGTTTGTGCTTTTCATATGTTTCCTTATTTTGGTGTTATTGGTGTTTTTCTGTTTCGCATGGTGTTGGGTTTGATTGAGGTGGTGTATATTAGTGGCATGCATCATGCATTGTATTTAGGCCGACGACCACTGGCTCCCTTGTGGTTGAGACAGATCGTTGGGTATATTTTCCTGTTGTGCCACACTCAGTTAGAGTTGTGTGCAAACAGTTGATACTCCACAGGTGTTAGGAGTCCCCACAGGTGCTTCAGGGTTTTTCATATCAGGGCCACAATTATTGTGGTGTGTTTGCATAGCCACAGTTGCTGGGCGCTTGTATCTTGTCCACTCAACCTACCCAATATAGCGGTGGTTGTGTGTGTACAGTGCAGGTCATGACATCATGTGCATATTATGCACTGTGCATTTTGCTTGTGTTTGTTGCATTTGTTTGAGCTATGAATGTTGCATTTGATTGACATGCATATACAGTTATGATTTGCATTTTATATGATCTGGATATGTTCAGCAGTATTAGGTGTTTATTGAGGTGTTAGAGGGGATTTCTGATTTTGCCCCTACTTGTTACATGGTTTTCAGGTATGCTTTATTCGTATGGATGCATTTTATTTATGTTCTTGATTCCGGAGACTGTATACCCTTTTGGCTATCTTATGTTTGCTTTACCCTTTTATATACCATGCATTTATCTGTTCTTATACCCGCAGAGTTTCATCCGGAACTCACCACCCCTTGTTCTTCTTTTTTGTTTCAGGTAGTTGATAGTTGTGTCTCGTGCCGCCAGGAGAGGATCCAATTGCCAGTCTCTCAGTTTGAGTAGTAGTTTTATTGGTTTTCGTACACTCGTAGTCGTTTTATAGTATTAATGTTATTTTTTTAGTTTTATTATCGTTTCGGATGATATTTGGCTTTTCGTTAGACATGTATTTGTTTATTTCCGTTGGATTTCGGTTTGCTGCCCTTAGATGTGGAGAATTATTCATTATGTTTATTATTTATCAATTATTTTATTTAACAGCGTGGATGTGGATGTGTGAATGCCAGCCGAGTGTGGCTGAGCTATATATGTGTGGAGTATGTATGTATAAGAGTTTCAGATTGTCCGCCGTACAGGGATGGTGCTGCTCGATTTTCGAGCGAGCCCGGGCCTTTGGGGGCGTGACAAGTATGCTCATAAGAATATCTCAAAAATCCATTTTCAATAAAATAAGAATTAATACAACTATACATGCTCTTGGTGCTTGTTTTAAACCATATTAAACTTTCTTCAACCTGTACACCTTATTTTCTTCCCCTTTTTTCACGTATCTTGTAGGTTGTTCAACATATATTTCTTCTTCCAAAAAGTCATTCAAAAAAGGAGACTTCACATCCATTTGACATAGTTTTCAGTTATTTTGAGCAGTAAGTGAAATAAACATGCGCACTGTATTAAGTCTACTTATAGGAGCAAAGACCTCAAAATAATCAATACATGCTTTTTTGCTTGTAACCTTTTGCAACCAACCTCACTTTAAAACGATCAATTTCACCATTTGACTTATACTTTGTCTTGTACACCCACTTTACTGCAACTGATTTTTCTTGGAGGTAATTCAATCAATTCCCGAGTACCATTAGTTTCAATAGCATGAATTTCCTCGTTCATTGCCTTCAACCAATGATCCTTTTTAGCAGTATCCTCAAAAGATATAGGATCATAATCTGTAAAAAGAGCAAACTGAACAATTTCTTCATTAGACAGGTCATTATCATTACTTAACACATAATCTTGCAAGTGAGCTGGTAATTGGCGCTCACATTGTGATCTCCTAGTTGATGCTTCAGATTGTACATAAACTTGAACATTATCTTGAGTAGGCTGCTCATCCAAAAAGTCGTCAAGAATATCAAGAATATCAATTGTCTTTTCTTTTTCTATATACCAACTCCAACTACCATGTTCATTAAAAATCACATTACGACTTATAATAACTTTCTTAGTTTCAAGATTATATAGCTTATAAGCCTTTGATGTATCACTGTAACTAATAAAAATACACTTCTCACCTTTATCATCAAGTTTCTTCCTCAACTTATCTGGTACATGAGTATATGCCAAACAACCAAAGATCTTGGGATGTTTGACAGTCGATTTTCTTCCACTCCAAGCTTCCTCAGGTGTCTTATCATGAACACTTCTTGTTGGACACCTGTTCAACACATAAATAACACAAGCTACAGCTTCTGCCCAAAAATGCTTACACATATTCTTTGATTTTAACATACATCTTACCATGCCCATAACAGTTCTATTTTTCCCTCTCAGCCACCCCATTTTGTTGTAGAATATATCTAGCTGTCATTTGATATTGAATATCATGCTTCTTTAAAAAATCATCACAAATAATATATTCTGTATCTCTATCAGTTCTTAAGATTTTGATTTCATGTTCACTTTATTTTTCAACAAATAATTTAAATTACATGAAAATATCACATGTTTCTGACTTTTGATGTAGAAGATAAACCCAAGTTTTTCGACTCAAATTATCAATAAAAGTAATAAAATACTTATTACCTCCAAGTGATGAAACTTCCACTGTGCACAAATCTGAATATACAAGTTCTAACTGTTTTGTGGTTCTCCATGACTTTCCTAAAAAAAAGGCTCTCTATGCTTCTTGCCATTTAAACAAGTCTCACAAACATGATTAGGCTTCACAATATCAGGTAACTCAAAAACAAACTTCGTTATCGCTAAATAATTTAATCTAGAAAAATAAAAGTGCCCAAAGCGTGTATGTCACAATAAATTATCATCCAAAATCTCAGAATTAAAGTATGAAAGAAATTTATGTTGAATTTTCAAAGGAAATAATCTATTTTGACATATCTTTACCTTTGCTATCAATTTTTCTTTTCCATCTATTATGGTGTAATGCCCTTGAATAATGCATATTTTATAACCTTTTTCTGATAATTGTCTTATACTTAATAAGTTTTGGTGAAGTTCAGGAACATAAAAGATATCAGATAAAAATTTTGAGAACCATCTTTCAACTGAATATAAATTTTATCTTTTCCCAATATTAGTACTTTTGTCTTATTTCCAAAAGTAACCTCTGACTGAATTGATTCATCTAACTCTGAGAATAACTCTTTTCTTCCACACATATGGTTACTACATCCAGTATCTAAAAAGCATACGTTCTCATCTGTAGGTAAACTGTTATTAGCCAAAAGTAAAATTTCAGATTCATTACAGTTCTCACCATAATTTCCAGCAATGTTTCCCTGGTTGTCACGATTGTTGAATTTCTTGTATCTATAATCTAGAATTTTGTGATCATATTTTCCACAATTATAGCAGTGAGCCGAAAACTTATCTTGCTTGACATTATCTCCACCTCTTCCTTGATTTGAGTAATTACCTCATCCTCTTTCTCTATATCCTCCTCTTGTTCTTCCGCGACGTCTATCGAATCCTCCTCCTCCTTGACTAGAGTCAGTAATGTTAAGAGTAACCTTATTCTTTAAAGCTTCTTCATTTGTTGGGGTTTCCATCTTTTCTTCGATCCTATCAATTTGACTTTCTATCATACCTTTTAATTTTGCAACTGTCAGCCATTCAATATCATGTGATTCTTGAATTGAGGCCACCACATGATCATACTTCAATAATATGGTTCGAAGAATCTTCTCAACTACAACATCATCTTCAATTTTATCACCATATAATCTCATTTTATTGACAAGATCAGTAAGACGTGAAAAATATTGCTCAATTGTTTCTGTAGAGATCATCTCGTATCGATCGTATAACCTTCGTAGCGACTGTAACTTTGATTTTTATGCTCGATCAACTCCTTTGTATGACAATTTTAAGATGTCCCATACATCCTTTGTCGTCTTGGCATTTGCTATCATGCCAAAAATTGAATAATCAACTCCTTGATGAATTGACCCAGCACAAGTTGAGCTCGACGTTGAGAGTTTGCATTGGCTCCTTTTGAAAGACCTGGATCAATAAAGCTCCAAAGATTTTGAGCTTTTAAATGTGTAGATATCATTATCTGCCAATAATTATAATCAAGTTTCCCGTCTAATTTGGAATTAGACCAAACAACATTAAAATTGTTTGTCATATTTTTACTACTAAAAAAATGAGCTAGAAGGTTATCGACTCTGATACCACTTTGATAACACTCAAATGAAGAAGAGTCAAAGAAAACACTTGGTAGCACTCAAATGAAGTAGAGTCAAATGAAGAAGAGAAAAAAAGAAAAAAGTGGAGAATTAATTTATTCTTGATTGCTGATGAATAAAAACTGGATTACAAGCATAGGCTATACATGTCTTTATATAGCAGTAGAGAAAACCAATCCGATCCTAAAATCATGTTATGAATCCTAAAATTATGCATCTAGATCTAACCTTAGCCTTTCATTTATTCAAAGCATATCCATTAAATACAGATATATTCTATCTTAATTTTGACTTGATTTAAATAATACAACAGGGCCGCTTCTTCCCAACTCAACGGCTACTCGGGAACACCAGTGCCCACTCGATATCCACTCGTCTCTAGCTAAGAAATTCCACTTAAGAATTTCCATTTGGGATTCATCTCCCCGACTCGACACCCGCAAATCTCTTTCCCATCTCAGCGGTCCACTCGGGAACCTTTAGGATCCTTCTCGACTAGGTGGTCTATTGGAGAATTCCACACAAGAGTTCCGCTCGGGGTCAACTCGCTGCTTGACTTGGCACCATTTGGGACGACTCGACTCTCTCCCACTTTCGCACGGGAGATCCACTCTGGACTGACTCGGTGCCCACTCGGGATTAACTCAGACAAGCCTCGCTCTGATCAAATAGTTAGGTGACATCCTGACTTGGACTGGAAGTAGTGTTTCAATCACCGGAAGATTGGTAAAATCAGGCTCGGCTGATAGCCTGAAATTATTAGTTTAGATCATCTCAATAGATAAGTTTAATTTAATTTAATATAATTTCAATTCAATTAAATGTCTAAATATCTCCCACAGATAATTCAACGGATTATATGGTTGTCGTCGCCTTGCTCCTTTACAAGATCATTCTTCTGAAAAGATTATACCTTCCATTTTAGAACTCATGATTCAAGAATAATTCAGTTTTATGGTAAAGTTAGTATGTCCCTCCTCTTCACGTATTAATTATAGCATCTGGATTAGTAGTCTTCATGATTTACCTCCTTCATATTGATCTTGAAATGGATTGACCGGGATACTGAGAATGAGCGAATCGCCTTGCTATAGAGAATAATTCAGTTTTAACAACTTCATCGTTCAATGTGAAGAACAGTCGGATACAAATAGGCTTTCACAATGCAAAAACTGAAACCACATCAACTAAACAACACAACATCGAGCCGATGTAGAAGCTCGAAAGAATCGGAATACAAGAAACTTCATCTGCTCGAGTTTTCGGAATCCCCAGCATCATAGAAGCCACTCCATCAGTGCAAAGTTTATTCCTTCAACTTGCTAGAAAATAACCTGTATCTTTCCGAGCACACACAAACCAACAAAACCAAAAGTACTTCAAAGCAATAAGAAAGGGACCGTCTTCAAGAACTTCGAGAGAGAACTGCAATGATCGGAAGCTAGACACCACCGCAACACACTGTCATATTGCACAATTAAATGTAATGAACTTTCTAGAAAACTTGTGTAATTCAGAGATTGTGATAGATTCTATTAGCAAGGCTTCGATCCCTCGCAATAGGCCTTGCAGTGATCAAATTCCTAAGATTTATTTGGTGGGTAGAATATATAATGACAGTCTATCGCAAGATTAATCAGATTATATATATATATATATATATATCTGCTGCGGACGTGATGTGCGAATTCTCCGTGCGGACTCCATTGCCAGACCGATCAGGCAAGGGCCTGATCGGTTTGCCCTGCGATCGCGCACGGGGTCCACAGCGCGCGGTCCACAGCAGAGATGCGCTATATATATATATATATATATATATATATATATATAATATATATATATATATATATATATATATATATATAGTTCAACCGTCAAAAAAAACTCTCACCAATCTAGCCAATGATTCTTCAATCCGCTTGCTTGAAGAGTTTCTGGAAGGACAATGTTCTTTCATCTGACCAATCTAGCTCATCCCGCCATTCTCTGTCACATTTGATCTCTGTCAGATTTTCAGCAACCAATGTCAGCTTCTTTAGTTTGGGACAATTCCTGACTTCCATGGTCTTCAGGGAAGGAAATGCTATTACTCGATCTCCGTCACTGAAACTCTCCAACTCCGGTAGTTTTCGTAGCACAATTTTTGTTAGTCTAGGGAAGATTGTAATAGTCTCTGTAGAATTAGTTGCATTATCTTCCAACTTCAATAGCCTATCAATTGCATTGCAATCTTCAATTTCCAGCTCATATAGATTCTCTAAACACCTGTTCTTCCAGATAATCTTAGTTTTTGAGAGAGCCGAGAGACGAAGGTATTCAAGGCACGGCAGAGCATTGCGCACTTGAAGATTACCACCAATTATTACCTCTTCAAGATCAGAAATCGCATGGAGTCGGATCAGTATCAGATTCTGCATGTTTTTTTCAAGAATGTAAGTAAATGGAATGTCGAGACTCTCCAAGCCACCGCAACCTTCAATCTGGAGCCAATGCACAGCCGCTGCAAGCCTTTGTGACTGGCAGAATCTTCGAAGAGCAGTTTGTGAGTTCATGGTAATACCAAGAACCTTTAATTTCTTCAAGCTTTCTACCTCATCGAGAAGTATCCCCTCTCCGTCCAATTGCAGCGCTCCCATCACCCTCCACCCACTGTAACTGTTGTACATATCCAGCCATTGCAGTTGGTGAAGACAAGGAATGACAGCGCCAGGAATGCTTCTCAAATGTGTAGCTGGCATCGACAAATATCTGAGGTTCACCAGACCTTGAATCTCCCTCGGCAGAGACACAATCCTACTTGAGGATAACTCAAGATATTGGAGCTGGGAAAGATTGCCAATCCCTGGTGGAAGCTCTTCTATGGAAGTATTCCGAAGATCCAGACTCCTGAGACAAGGCATGTGAGAGAAAAACTCATTGGGTATGCTCTTGAGAGAATGATTGTATCCGAGACTCAAGTAGATCAACTCAGGGCACTGAGGCTTGTCAGGAAGAACAATTATGTTGTTGAAGCCCAAAGATATCCTCTCGGCGACTCTCCATTTCTCGGCTCCAGGTGCTTCTGCAAGACCACGTCGATCTCCTATCAGCCATTTGCTCTCCTTTTTCCCACAACCGCATTCCATCCACAGTATCATGGAGCGAACCATAGGGTGCATTTTGAAGTAGTCGCCGTCTCTTTGTATCAGAGACGCCGCGAGTAGCATTCCGAGCAGATATGATGCTTTGTCTGCAGCATCTGTATACCTCTCGAAGTCGTTGATGAAACCTTCTCCGATCCAGAGTTCCAAAAGGTAGTATTTGCCCTGCGAGATTCCTTCACGCGACAGAGCGAAGTAGGACGCGCACGTTCGCAATGTGTCGCTCAGACGGTCGTAGGAGAGTTTGAGAGGATGATAGACATTCTCCTCCATTCCTGGAAGTTGGAATGGAGCCTCCTTCATGATGGCCAGCACATGCCTCCACTCCTCGATCGTCCTTTTGCTTGCCATTGCTTGCGCCACGGTGATGAGCGACGCCGGCAAACCGGCGCATTGTTTGGCCAAATCTCTCGCCAGATTCAGTATCGATGCGTTGGTGCTGGCAAGATCCAGCTTTGCGTTGAATGTGAAGAGATCCCAAGCCTCCTCCTCCGATAAGCATTCCAGTTTGATCGTCTTCTCTGCGCCCATGCGGCCGCAGACCTCCTCTATGCGGGTGGCCAACACGATCTTGCTCTTGGACGGCGGCTGGGGAAGTGGAATTCCCACGACCTGGCAGTTCAAGGGCTCCCATACGTTATCCAGCAATAGTAAAAATCTCATCTTGCTCAGCACGCGGAAAAGGCGGTCGGCTCTGTTCCTATACGGCTCCTCGTCTTGCCATTTGAGTTTCAATCGATCGAAGAGGGACCTCTGGAGCTCCTCCACTTTGTACCCCGTCGATAACTCGAGGTAGATGACGACATTCAGATTGCCCAGTTCCTTCTCTAGGAAATCATTGTTGAATCTTCTCAAAAGTGCCGTCTTGCCGACGCCGCCCATGCCGTGGATCCCAATGATGCTGACGTTGTCATCGCTTGCATGACCTTGCAGTTCCACCAACGCTGTATTTATGCCGACGGTTTTAGGATTCTGCATCTCGCGAACGCGATCGACGTCCAGGTCGTCAGCCACGTCGGCGAACTCTCCGGCCTTCTTCTTTAGATCGGCCGCCTTCGTGAGCGCCGCCTCAGCTGTGCTTCTGAGGGAGTAGCTGGAGCACACATTGACCGGAAAGTTGCAGAGACACTTGAACATCCGGTGGTAGGCGGCGTTTATGTTTTCGGCCTCGGAAGCGAGGGCTTCGACAGATTGAAGCCAGTCGTGGACTTCTCGCTTTGGATTGAGTCCATCCCTTTGGGCTGCCTCGATTTGCCTCTTGATATCCTCGCGTTTGCTCTTGAGTTGGGCGAGCTCTGCGGCCAAGGAGGAGATGGTTCCCTCATATGAGACGATGTAGTTGCAAGATAGAAAGAAGCAATCCTTAAGACAAGTGAAGAATGAAGTGATGCCGGAAATGATATCGGCCATTTTTGCTGGAGCAATAGAGCAGTAGACGATTAATGATGGAGTTACTATACGACATGACGTTGCAATCTTGCTGAAATATAAAGTGTGCGTGTGCGCGATGGAACCGGAGTTTTCTCTACGTGAAAGCAAAGGGAAATGCTCAGAATCGGAGTTTTCTCTGTGGGAAAGCAAAGGTGAATTTTTATTTATTTATTTATTTTTGGCAAGAATTAGAGTTTTCTCTATGTGCAAGTAAAGGGGATACTTTAGTTTTTTTTTCAAACTTTTTTTTTTGATAAAAAATTCAAAAATATTCTTTTATTGGAATCCAAAAAATATATTTTTTCCGTTTATTATCTTAAGCATAAAAAATATTTTTTTTCATGGAAAGTCGCACATAAATTTTCTAATTGTTTTATGGAATCCATAATATTTAATATTTAATTAAGTATTTTATCTATAATAAAAATTACGAGCATGATATACACCATATCAATCTCACGTTGGGTTGATTTTTTCGATAATATGTTAATAGCTTTAAAGAAGTCAAAATAAATAATAGATACATCGTTAAATTATTGTAACCTATAAATTTACAGGATCTGAAATAGATCCAATCGAATTTATATAAATCTATCAGTAAATTTCAATCAAAATTCATTAATCGGTTTAGAGATTTCATATTACAATCATTTTAGATTTCATAGATTTATGATGTTATAAAAAATTTAATGGTATTGTCCATTCTCTATTTTGGCTATTCTAGAACTATTAAAATATTATAAAAGAATCAGTCTAAATGGACCTCATATGCATTCATATCAAATTCATAATTTTTATCATCGCTAAGACAAGTTAAATATAAAATATTGTAGGACGTACGTTATGCATGTATAAAAAAAAAGAAAAAGAGATGAGAGAACGTGCATGTATGTATAAACAAAAAAGAAAGAGATGGGAGAAAAAAAAAATTAGTTTTGTTCGGAAAGATAAATTGAGAAAAATAAATATTTAAATGTTTAAATATAAAAGTAATATGTGAAATTCAAAAACCAATATGTGTTCTTCGATAAAACATCTAAAAAATATAGTAGCTGATGTAATAATTACTAATCATATAGTTGTATCATAGAGTGCTATTATAATATTCATAGTGTAATAATGATAAACTACAATAATTCTGAATAAGATTATTTTTTAAAATAAAAATGAGTTGGAGTAGGATGAAATATTGTTTTGATAATATTTTAAAAAATTCCTCTCATTGGTTGCAAATCTATCGGTTACCAGCACACCTGGGGCCGCACAAAAACAAAAAATCAAAAACCCCTTACTATCTACTAAAATGTGGCGCTTTTTTTTAAAATATAGATTTGCATTTAAATTTCATTGGTTTAAAAATTAAACGTCACTCCCTTTTTTATTATCGTCAAAAAGACATCTCATTCTAAAAATAAATATTCAAAATAATACTTGATTACCTATCTCCTGTTATTCTACGGAATGAATAGATATTAACAGATTACTTTCGATATTCATGTGTAAATCAACAAATTCGATAGTTATCGACTACGTCAGTTAGTAATAGAGCGAGGTTGATCTTGTAGAGTTAGTAGTCGTCTCCTTCTTCAGGGACAATGACTTTTGCTTTGCTATTTCATGGTATTTGTGTGTGAATTAATAGGGTTTTGTTAAATACCGAAATTTAAGGATTGAAAAGATAAATTTTGAAGCATAGAGGTGTAGTTATAATCATCCAAATTTGGAGGGCTATTTTGTAAAATATCCAAACACTAATAAAAGCCCTATGTTCCCTCTCATTAATCCCTCTCCTTTGCGCTGATTCCTCTCGAAACTGCCCGATGCCGCAGCCGTTCCCGGGCAAGCGACGTCGTTGTACGGTTCCTCTCCACGCAACGCCAACGAGCAAGTCGACGCCAACCCCTCTTCTCTGCGG
This sequence comes from Boesenbergia rotunda, assembly GCA_024364735.1. Lineage (NCBI taxonomy): Eukaryota > Viridiplantae > Streptophyta > Magnoliopsida > Zingiberales > Zingiberaceae > Boesenbergia > Boesenbergia rotunda. Next base: position 320,219 of record JAGFNQ010004292.1, read on the forward strand.
TGTCTTCCTCCCTCGCGTGAGCGAGCCAACGCCGCAGCTAACCGATCCCTACCGACGTTGACTCTTGCAGTTCTTCTACCCCACTCACAAGCGACGATCCCCACTTTTCATCTCCTGACCTTGTGCTTTGCAAGGTAATTGTTTCTTCCTCCCTGGTTGAGCATTCGGTTTTCCTTTAGGGATTCGGATTTGTTCCGTGGTTTGGGAATCATTCAATCAAGTTTTGTTCAACTTTATTTTAAAATTGGAATTTTGGATGAGGAAGTAGGGATATGCTCTTGGTTCGTTGTGGGTGCTGTGAGTGATTGGGAGGTGGCTCCGTGCTTGATGTCAGGTTATACTTCTGTGTGAGATTAATGTTAGTTGGTACGAATGAATTGGAATTCATTATGTTTTGGATTTAGGGTTAACTATGTTTTTTTATCCTTGTAAGATTTGGCCGAGTACCACCTTAGGTTTGGATTATTATTTTGATGTGTTCTCAGAAAATTCAATGCAGTATTGTAGTGATAATTTTTGGAGCTAACTTTACATAGGGCGTAGCAGGTGCATAAACATGATAAGAAAAGATCTGTGTTGGGGTTTGGGTGATTTGTCTTTCTCTACTATGAATGTTGGGAGTTTGATTCGAAAATGACCTAACAACCTTGTTGGTGACGAGATGGCTAGAGGGGGGGGTGAATATAGTCCAATCACTTTTCCTTTGAAGGGTTAGCAATTTCTGCACTCGAAGTTGTTAGTAGCACAGCGGAAGTATGGAAAACAGGATGTGCAGAAACTAAAACCGAAAACTAACTAGCAAGATTAGCAAGATCGCTAACAAGGAGATTTTACAAGGTTCGGGGATAACTTGCCCCTACTCCTTGGCGTGCTCTTAAGGTGGGCGATCCCTTGATCGTCGGCAGATCAAGCCCCGGTTAACACCGGATAATTCAGCAACCTCCTTCTCGGTGGAGAAACCTCTCCGCAGGGTGTTTCAAACAAGGATATAGTTTAAGCACAAAGAAACAACAAGAAGGATCTTACTCAAACACTTAGCAAGGACAAAAACACAGCAAGCTTCCCTGAGCTCCACCCAGTGGCGATCTCACGCAAGAACCCTTCTTCGTGTCTTCCCACTGTCGGACTCCAAGCTTCTTGTTCTCTCCTTCAAGCACTCAAGTAATGGATGATTGCTTCTCAATTTCTTGCTCGGAATGATGGAAACTTCAAGAACACAGCAAACTTAACGTGGAGAACTCAAAGCACTGGAACTCAAGAGCACAAGCTGAAGAACTATCGAACTCTACTCCACCGAAGCTCTCTCGTTCCTTTTGTTTCTCCACTAAGCAACAAGTGACCTCATCTCCAGCAGCCTCCAGCTGCCTCACTGCCAACGCGCTAGCTACACTGAACCCTTACTGAACTTCCTGAGCTCCCTCAGCCAAGCTTCAGTCAGCGGCTTCAGTCCTGCAGCTCCAGCCGTTGCAACCTGAGTTGAGAAAGGGACAAACCTGCTCCAAGGAAAGCCCTCTTTGACTTCTCCTTGAGTGTTTGAATCCTCCCCTGTCACCTGCAACTTAATCAGACTGTTAGAGCAGCAAATCATGCAGTAAATCAAATATCAGAGGCAAGTGGCAGCAAATATCAGATGTTCAGACGCGATCAGAGCGTCTGACAGTGTAATTTGAATTAAAGTGATCGGTCACCTGACCGATCAGAGAGCCTCCTGATCGGTCACCAGACCGATCAGGCTGGTTCCAGACCGATCAGGCTTCGTCCTGATCGATCCCCAACGCTTAATCATAAATCGCGATTTTTTTGAGATTCTCCTGGACCGATCACCAGACCGATCCCAGGTCGTGGATCGTTCACCGGACCGATCCACCCTTATATTTGGCGATTTCTGAGTTTCGCAGGCTAAGCCTTCTGATCGGTCAACTGACCAATCAGGGTGTCACCTGATCGGTCAGCAGTCCGATCAGGTCATCACCAGGCCGATCAGGAACCGTCCTGATCGATCTTAGTGAGAAGCCCGCGAAGCTGGATCGTTCACCAGAACGATCTGCACAGTGATCCTGATCGGTCATCAGACCGATCAGGGGCAGTTCAGCAAGGGAACTCAACCTCACTGCTCGCTCCCTGATCGGTCACCAGACCGATCAGGAGCCAGTCAATGGGTGAAACGCATACTCCCTGATCGGTCACCAGACCGATCAGGAGCAGCACAGTAGGTTCCCAACCTGACTGTGTGCTCCCTGATCGGTCACCCGACCGATCAGTCATCGCTGGATCGGTCACCAGACCGATCCACGAAGGAGCAGCGTGCCAGAATCACTGATCGATCACCAGACCGATCCAGGGACTCAAACTCAGCCCTCCAAGCTAAGTTTCCATCCACCTTAGCCCTCCAAGCTAAGGATTTTCCATCTAACTCTCCAAGTTGGGAATTTGCACCTAACCCTCCAAGTTAGGACTTTTCACCTAGCCCTCCAAGCTAGGACTTTTCACCTAGCCCTCCAAGTTAGGACTTTTCACCCAACCCTTCCGAGTTAGAACCTCATCCAACCTAGCCCTCCAAGCTAGGCACCTGACCCTCCAAGCCAGGACTTTTTCACATAATTCTCCAGGATGGGAATTTGCACCTAACCCTCCAAGTTAGGACTTTTCACCTAGCCCTCCAAGCTAGGACTTTTCACCCAACCCTTCCGAATCAGGACTTTTCCAACACCTAGCCCTCCAAGCTAGGATTTTTCACACCTAACCTTCCAGGTTAGGATTTTTCCAACACCTAGCCCTCCAGGCTAGAATCCTCCATATCATGCCTAATCCTCGATCAGGACTTAATCATAATCATCAACCTAAACTAAAATCGTTGTCAACACCAAAACAACAATCAGGGCCAGACTGCATCAACAAACCTAAGTGTGGTGCTTAGGTTAAGATGAACCTATAGTGCTTAAGGGTCAATTAATTAAGTAGATGTTAATTAATAGCACTTTTCCTTTGAAGGGTTAGCAATTTCTGCACTCGAAGTTGTTAGTAGCACAGCGGAAGTATGGAAAACAGGATGTGCAGAAACTAAAACTGAAAACTAACTAGCAAGATTAGCAAGATCGCTAACAAGGAGATTTTACAAGGTTCGGGGAAAACTTGCCCCTACTCCTTGGCGTGCCCTTAAGGTGGGCGATCCCTTGATCGTCGGCAGATCAAGCCCCGGTTAACACCGGATAATTCAGCAACCTCCTTCTCGGTGGAGAAACCTCTCCACAGGGTGTTTCAAACAAGGATATAGTTTAAGCACAAAGAAACAACAAGAAGGATCTTACTCAAACACTTAGCAAGGACAAAAACACAGCAAGCTTTCCTGAGCTCCACCCAGTGGCGATCTCACGCAAGAACCCTTCTTCGTGTCTTCCCACTGTCGGACTCCAAGCTTCTTGTTCTCTCCTTCAAGCGCTCAAGTAATGGATGATTGCTTCTCAATTTCTTGCTCGGAATGATGGAAACTTCAAGAACACAGCAAGCTTAACGTGGAGAACTCAAAGCACTGGAACTCAAGAGCACAAGCTGAAGAACTATCGAACTCTACTCCACCGAAGCTCTCTCGTTCCTTTTGTTTCTCCACTAAGCAACAAGTGACCTCATCTCCAGCAGCCTCCAGCTGCCTCATTGCCAACGCGCCAGCTACACTGAACCCTTACTGAACTTCCTGAGCTCCCTCAGCCAAGCTTCAGTCAGCGGCTTCAGTCCTGCAGCTCCAGCCGTTGCAACCTGAGTTGAGAAAGGGATAAACCTGCTCCAAGGAAAGCCCTCTTTGACTTCTCCTTGAGTGTTTGAATCCTCCCCTGTCACCTGCAACTTAATCAGACTGTTAGAGCAGCAAATCATGCAGTAAATCAAATATCAAAGGTAAGTGGCAGCAAATATCAGATGTTCAGACGCGATCAGAGCGTCTGACAGTGCAATTTGAATTAAAGTGATTGGTCACCTGACCGATCAGAGAGCCTCCTGATCGGTCACCAGACCGATCAGGCTGGTTCCAGACCGATCAGGCTTCGTCCTGATCGATCCCCAACGCTTAATCATAAATCGCGATTTTTTTGAGATTCTCCTGGACCGATCACCAGACCGATCCCAGGTCGTGGATCGTTCACCGGACCGATCCACCCTTAATTTGGCGATTTCTGAGTTTCGCAGGCTAAGCCTTCTGATCGGTCAACTGACCAATCAGGGTGTCACCTGATCGGTCAGCAGTCCGATCAGGTCATCACCAGGCCGATCAGGAACCGTCCTGATCGATCTTAGTGAGAAGCCCGCGAAGTTGGATCGTTCACCAGAACGATCTGCACAGTGATCCTGATCGGTCATCAGACCGATCAGGAGCAGTTCAGTAAGGGAACTCAACCTCACTGCTCGCTCCCTGATCGGTCACCAGACCGATCAGGAGCCAGTCAATGGGTGAAACGCAAACTCCCTGATTGGTCACGAGATCGATCAGGAGCAGCACAGTAGGTTCCCAACCTGAATGTGTGCTCCCTGATCGGTCACCCGACCGATCAGTCATCGCTGGATCGGTCACCAGACCGATCCACGAAGGAGCAGCGTGCCAGAATCCCTGATCAATCACCAGACCGATCCAGGGACTCAAACTCAGCCCTCCAAGCTAAGTTTCCATCCACCTTAGCCCTCCAAGCTAAGGATTTTCCATCTAACTCTCCAAGTTGGGAATTTGCACCTAACCCTCCAAGTTAGGACTTTTCACCTAGCCCTCCAAGCTAGGACTTTTCACCTAGCCCTCCAAGCTAGGACTTTTCACCCAACCCTTCCGAGTTAGAACCTCATCCAACCTAGCCCTCCAAGCTAGGCACCTGACCCTCCAAGCCAGGACTTTTTCACCTAATTCTCCAGGATGGGAATTTGCACCTAACCCTCCAAGTTAGGACTTTTCACCTAGCCCTCCAAGCTAGGACTTTTCACCCAACCCTTCCGAATCAGGACTTTTCCAACACCTAGCCCTCCAAGCTAGGATTTTTCACACCTAACCCTCCAGGTTAGGATTTTTCCAACACCTAGCCCTCCAGGCTAGAATCCTCCATATTATGCCTAATCCTCGATCAGGACTTAATCATAATCATCATAATCATCAACCTAAACTAAAATCGTTGTCAACACCAAAACAACAATCAGGGTCAGACTGCATTAACAAACCTAAGTGTGGTGCTTAGGTTAAGATGAACCTATAGTGCTTAAGGGTCAATTAATTAAGTAGATGTTGTAATCAGGGTTTATCTTAATTTTGTTTATATGAAGTTTAACTAATTTATTTAATTGTATAATTAGTCAAACTTATGTATTGACTCAAGACCTTGATTCAGACTCGTTCAGTTGATCGTTGAAGGTCTTCTCGTATACGTTCTACATAAAAGGTGTGTACTTCTCCTTTGTACTCGTGTTCTTTTATCTTAAAACATGGTTGTTTATGTCTAAATAGGTTACTTGACCTTGTTCTTTGTTGTTGATTGTTTATTGTCGTCGTTGATACCATTCTTCGTTGATCTTTGAGGTATTCAAAATTTTGTATCCGTACAGTCTTCCGTTGAATTTCTGTTCTGTAAAGTACCGCTTGTACGCGAGTACTTAGAGGTTCATTAAACACAATTAGGTTTATTTGGCATTAAAAATATCCTACCTAGTAGTGTAGATGCATAATCATTGGTTTTCGATACATAGTTGGATGTTGTTGGAAACCGGATGGCTAGAGAGGGGGGGTGAATATAGCCAATCACTCGGACCTTTGGAACTTATCAAAATCTCTACACTCACCCTTATCAGTAGCACAGCGGAAGAAGCAAAGGAAAACAAAGCAGTGCAGAAAACAAAAATAGAAATGAAAGCAAACACACACAGCTAGCAAGATCGCTAACAAGGAGGGTTTACAAGGTACGGGGATAACTTACCCCTACTCCTTGTACTGCCCTTAAGGTGGGCGATCCCTTGATCGTCGGCAGATCAAGCCCTGGTGCTCACCGGATATAACGCAACCTCCTTCTTGGTGGAGAAACCTCTCCACAGCGTTTCAAACAAGGATATAGATTTAAGCTTAATGAAACACAGAGAATACTCCTACTCAGCACTTAGCAAGGACAAGAACACAGCAAGCTTAACCCGAGCTCCACCCAGCGACGATCTCACGCAAGGACTCCCTCCTTCGTGTCTTCTCACTGTTGGACTCCAAGCTCCTTGTTCCTTCCTCCCAGCACTCACGTAAGAGTTGGTTGCTCCTCAGATCTTAATGACTTGCTCAAGGAATCAACATCACACACACACGGCAAGTCAAGTGTGGAGAACACAAAATTGCAGCAAGCACTTTAGCAAGCTCGAACACTTGGAACTCAAACTTCTGCTTCAACTGAAGTCGTCTACTCTCTTTTGTTTCTCCACCAAGCATCAGATGACACCATCCCTGCAGCTCCCAGCTGCTCATCTGCCAATGCCAGCTACCACTGAGCTATCCCTGGACTCCCTGAGCTTCCCTCAGCCAAGCTCCAGTCTCAGCTCCAGTCTGCAGCTCGGCCGTTGCAACCTGAGATGGAAAAACGGGCAAACTTGCTCCAAGGAAAGTTCTCCATTGACTCTCCTTGAGTGTTTGAATCCTCCCCTGTCACCTGCAACTTAATCAGACTGTTAGAGCAGCATATCACACAGTAAATCAAGTATCAGAAGTAAACAGCAGAAAATCGGATATGGTCAGGCGCGATCAGAGCGTCTGACAGTGCAATTTGAATTAAAGTGATCGGTCACCGAACCGATCAGAGAGCCTCCTGATCGGTCACCAGACCGATCAGGCTCCGTCCTGATCGATCCCCAACGCTCAATCAGAAATCGTATTTCTTTGAGATTCTCCTGGACCGATCACCAGACCGATCCCAGGTGGTGGATCGATCACTGGACCGATCCACCCCTATATCGGACGATTTCTGAATTTCTCAACCCAAGCCTTCTGATCGGTCACCTGACCGATCAGAGTGTCTCCTGATCGGTCACCAGACCGATCAGATCATGACCAGACCGATCAGGCTCCGTCCTGATCGATCTTAGTGAGGAACCCGCGAAGCTGGATCGTTCTTCAGAACGATCTGCACAGTGATCCAGATCGGTCACCAGACCGATCAGTAGCAGATCAGCAGAGGAACTCAACCTCACTGTGTGCTCCCTGATCGATTACCAGACCGATCAGGAGCAGCACAGTAGGTGAAACGCATACTCCCTGATCGGTCACCAGATCGATCAGGAGCAGCACAGTAGGTTCCCAACCTCACTGTGTGCTCCCTGATCGGTCACCAGACCGATCAGTCATTGCTGGATAGTTCACCAGACCGATCCACAAAGGAGCAGTGTGCCAGATTCCCTGATCGGTCACCAGACCGATCTAGGGACTCAAACCTAGCCCTCCAAGCTAAGTTTTCATCCACCATAGCCCTCCAAGCTAAGGATTTTTCACCTAACTCTCCAAGTTGGGAATTTCCACCTAACCCTCCAAGTTAGGACTTTTCACCTAGCCCTCCAAGCTAGGACTTTTCACCCAACCCTTCTGAATTAGGACTTTTCAAAACCTAGCCCTCCAAGCTAGGACCTGACCCTCCAAGCCAGGACTTTTTCACCTAATCCTCCAAGATGGAATTTACACCTAACCCTCCAAGTTAGGACTTTTCACCTAGCCCTCCAAGCTAGGTCTTTTCACCCACCTCTTCCGAATTAGGACTTTTCACACACCTAGCCCTCCAAGCTAGGATTTCCAACACCTAACCTCCCAGGTTAGGATTTTCCAACACCTAGCCCTCCAAGCTAGGATTTTTCATACCATGCCTGATCCCCGATCAGGACTTAATCATCATCAATAATCATCCACCTAAACTAAAATCAGTGTCAACACCAAAACAACAATCAGGGTCAGACTGCATCAACAATCTCCTCCTTTTTGTTGTTTGACAACCCGATTCTATGTTTAGGGATTCTCAATCAAGTTTTTCAAATTTAGAATCATAGGGGAATCCAGATCCTCCCCCTACAAATGATCATCCTAAACTTAACCAACCAACACTCTCTCCCCCTTTGTCGAACACCGAAAAGGGGTCTTGAAAGGCTGTCAAGTTTAAACCAACTCCCGCTCAACCCTAGGGGTATCCCAAACCAACAACAATTCGAGTTTTGATAAGCATATGAATACATATGACAGCAAGATACAAACATGGCAAAGCAAGCATATGTATCATATGAACATGACATCATAAGCATGAACACAGCTATGGAGCAAGTACGCAGAGATCATAGCATCAGCAAAAAGCATACTAAAGTAGAATAGACATGCATCAAAGTCAGAAAGTTTAAGTCATGAAACATCCAAGATACAAGACATATGCATCAAAATACGTGTGGCACAAGACCACAATAAGCAAGTCATAGGGCATACAGCCCAAAAGTCACATACCAAAACCAGTCAAGTACACAGATCATGAAAAGAGACAACAGACATCCAAGCTCAAACGTCAGTGGAGGGGTCGTCATCGTGCATGAGGTCATCCATCGTGGCATCAGTAGATCCTGGTGCAGCACTGCCCGAAGGGGCATCCCCTGGAAATGTATGGCGGCGCCACTCTCCGTACCATGTCTGCTGCAATGCCTGGACCCCAGAGACAGTAGACTTTACGCCGGTCAATCGGCGATCGAATGACCTGAACTCCGAGCGGATCTCCTCTCGATGAAGCTCTCGTAAATGAAGATCCTGCTGGATGATCCACTCGAGCTCTAAAATCTGCCAGCGCAGATCTAGCTCGGGCTCATTGTAGTAATCGCCAGCAGCATGGGCCTCATGAGGTGCAGCAACATCGGGTGGTGCCTGAAAATGTGGTGCTCCGCCAGACAGGTCACCGAGACCTCTCCCATCCTTCCAAATCAAAGCCCCATCGCGCTCTCGAATAATAATGCCGGACTTGACAAAAGCACGCCGACCCAGCCTGCAATCCTGTCGGACCATGGGAATAGTCCTGCCCTTGGTGACATCAACACCAACTGACATAAGCCAGTCAGTGATAACATGACCAAACGACATGTAGACCGTGCGACGGCTCGGCTCACGATAGGATAGGATGGACTGGAAAATGCTCTCCATGATGCCGAAGTCCATCCGGCAATGCATGCCGTAGAGCATCAGGCAATGATAAGAACGGATCTCAGACAAAGGCTTGGAGGTGATTGGAAGGATACAATTCGTGATAATCTTGAATAGGATGTAATCAACAGGAGACAGACGTAGAGCTGCAAATGTAGGAAAATCAGGACCCAATTCATCGAGCCCGGCTGGGCGGGGATGGCCAAAGAAGTGCTGATAGATGGAGTCAGGGGTAACGTCCGCAAACGGGGCCAGTAAAGGATCAGGAAGCTCAGGGTAGATCGAATACAAATTCGGTGATCGTCGACCACCCAAATACTCTGCCAAGATCTCATAAGAAAAGTCCAGGTTTTTCTTGCTGACTCGAGTGGTGAACTCGAAGCCCCCCTGAGGACCTTGCTGAAGATTATTGTAGAATTCCGAGACTAGGTCGTAATTGATGGCCCGTTCCAAGGAAAGAAGAAAACCCAGGTTGTAGAAAGTGACAATCTCCATGATGGAGGGGCAGTACTCAGTTAGGAAAGGAACATCAATGGATCGGCAGGGTAATAGTTTGAAGGTCCTTGCTTGGAAAGCCTGTTCACAGGCCGCATTTGGGAACCGGGAGCTAGAAGAAGGCTGTGGCCTTCTGGAAGGAGCAGATGAAGAAGGGGTCTTCCCCCTCGAACTGCCCTCCGCAGCTTCCTTGCCCTTAGAAGACTTTCTAAATAGTGGGATAGGCAAGTATGATCCAAGTTAGGTTAAACCCAATCAGAGAACATGATCAAGACATAATGATTAAGAGAACACAATTGGACCAAGATTTGATCATAAAGTGATAAACACAAGGTGAAGCATGGAAGATAAGGGCACGGCAAGAGGGTCACGTCACCACACCAAGAATAAAAACCAAACCATGATTAGCTTCAAAACATACTTTTATGAATTGATTTGCAAGGAAAACGAAGCCAAAAACTCACTTTGGTGCCATTGAGGTTAGTTTGAGAAGGATTGCAAGAACTGGTAGAGAAACTTGCGCAGGTGAAGCCCTCGGCGCAAGACAGAAACGCAGAAGACTTGGAGCAAGCAACTTGTAGAGAACAGGGAGACGCCCGCCTTCGCACGCACTCGTACACACGAGAAGGAGGGAGACGCAGGAACACTCTCGCTCAGGATGAAGAGGCGCAGGTGTGATGTTTCTCCGCTAGGGTTCGACGTTGAAGGGTTTTTCGCGAAGTTATTTGGTTGGTGGATCTGTCCACCAACCACAATTTAATGCGATTGAACGGATCACCGTTCGATCTGATAGCGCCCAGACCGATCAGGCTATAGCCTGATCGGACTGACCTGGTCCGGATCGGTCGAGTGACCGATCAGGCACGTTCCTGATCGGTCGTCTGATCGATCAGGGCATGGATAGTAGAGTCCGAAGAAAAACCTGGGAGCTCCCTGATCGGTCTGTGGACCGATCACCATAGGGTGCCAGATCGGTCCGGGGACCGATCCAGGCTAGCTCAGTATACTTGATCAAAATTTCGGAAAATCACTGCTGTCCCTCCGATCGGTCTGTGGACCGATCGTTGCAGGATGAAGCCAGATCGGTCCGGGGACCGATCAGCCTTATGCCTGATCGGTCCGGTGACCAATCAGGGTTCCTGATACGATCTGAAACATTCAGTTTCAGATTTCCTGAATTTTCCCAACGAGATCTGATGAAGTTTATCGAACTTGGATATGATCTCATGACTAAAATTGATCCCTGAACAAGGATCTAAAGTCCTTATAGGTTCAACAATCACTTTGATCCATCTAAATGGAGTCAAACTCAATCAACAATCAATCAAGCAATTTCAATTAAGTGTGTATCAAATTCATGTTTCCAATCAAGTTTCCTTGATTGGAATGTCCAAGTATGATCATGGAGCCAAATACACATATGTTATGCATTGGTTTTCCCATACTTGGTCACCGAAGTGATAATTATCTCGTCAACTTAATTTCTCAAGGGATGCATTGACATTTTGAGAAATCAAGTTGACCTAACATCTCACCCCATATCTAGCAAACAAAAACGTTTTGTTAAACCTTATAGTTTGTGTGAGATGTCCCCAAAGTTACCCAATTGTTTCCCAACAATTTCGAAATAATCATGAAAGGTTTGAATGCATTTTGAAATTCATGAAGCGCGACACATTCCCAACTCCCGTCTTAGGAAACTAAATTCATTTTCGGGGAGTGGTTTAGTGAAAATGTCAGCTAGGTTTGATTTGGACTCTACATGCGAGAGTACAATATCTCCCCTAGCTACATGATCCCTAATGAAGTGGTGACGCACCTCAATATGTTTGGTCCTAGAATGATGGACTGGATTCTTGGTTAAGTTGATTGTGCTAATGTTATCACATAACACTTGCACACCCTTGTAACTCAATCCATAGTCCTCTAGAGTATGTATCATCCACAACAATTGCGATACGCTCTCTCCCATAGCAATATATTCTGCCTCGGTCGTGGAGAGAGCAACACAATGTTGCTTCCGACTTGACCAACTTACTAAGGAAGAACCTAAGAATTGGCAACCCCCACTTGTGCTCTTCCGGTCCAACTTACATCCAGCGTAGTCGGAATCCGTATAGCCAATTAAATCAAATGATTCAGTATGGGGGTACCATAGACCGACTCCAATTGTGCCCTTAAGATATCTCAAAATTCGCTTAACAGCGATTAAGTGAGATTCCTTGGCACAAACTTGATACCTAGCGCACATACCTACAGCAAATAGAATATCCGGTCGACTGGCTGTGAGGTATAGCAAACTACCTATCATGCTTCGATATTGAGTTAAATCAACGGGTTTACCACTCTCATCATTGTCTAATCTTGTGTTTGTGGCCATGGGAGTGGTTACCTCTTTTGAATCACTCATGTTAAATTTTTGAAGCATTTCTTGTGTGTATTTTGATTGGTGCACATGGATACCATCGCGAGTTTGCTTGATTTCAAGTCCAAGGAAGAAAGTCAATTCTCCCACTAGACTCATTTCAAATTCACTCTCCATGTGTCCAATGAACTCATTTAAATAGCCCCTATTGTTTGAGCCACAAATTATGTCATCGACGTACACTTGGGCTACAAAAATATTGTCACCATCTCTTCGTAGAAATAGTGTAGGGTCTATTTGGCCTCTAACGAAGCCCTTTCCAATTAGAAATGTCGACAACCGCTCATACCAAGCTCGGGGTGCTTGTTTAAGGCCATAAAGTGCCTTTTTGATCTTAAACACGTGGTTTGGAAATTCGGTACTCTCAAACCCCGGAGGTTGTTCGACGTAGACCTCTTCTCTAATCAAACCATTTAGAAAGGCCGATTTGACATCCATTTGGTATAATTTGAAGTCACGATGTGCTGCAAATGCAAGCATCAATCGAATGGATTCTAATCGTGCCACGGGAGCATAGGTCTCATCATAATCAAGGCCTTCAACTTGACTATAGCCCTTGGCTACTAAGCGTGTCTTGTTTCTAATGATTTCTCCCTTATGGTTCAATTTGTTCTTGAAGACCCATTTGGTTCCAATGATGGTGGTCTTCTTAGGTCTAGGGACTAAGTCCCAAACTTGACTCCTTTCGAATTGACCTAGTTCATCTTGCATTGCTATAATCCAATCGGGATCATTTAATACTTCATCAATTTTCCTAGGTTCAATTTCGGAAATTAGAGCAACTTCATTAGCCTCATTCCGAAAGAAAGATCTAGTCCTAACCCCATGATGGATGTCTCCAACAATTTGGTCTTGGGGGTGACTAGAGGCTAATCTAGTTTGCCTTGGTGTTGGTGGTGCTTCCTGAATTGGTTCACTAGACACAAGTTCAGCCTCAGGATCCGGCTGATCTATGGATTGTCTAGGCTCACCGTCATCGGATTCATCACCATCAACAACATTTGGACTCTCATTCAAACTTAGTCTCCTAAGTTCGAATTGGACTTCATCTTCCGGTTGACCATTGACTTTTGGAATTTCTTCAAAGACCACGTCAGAAGATTCTTCAACCATTCTAGACTTCTTGTTGTAGACTCGATAGGCTTTGCTAACGAGGGAGTACCCGACCAGTATCCCTTCATCAGCCTTTGCCGTGAACTTTCCAAGATGATCCTTGGTGTTTAGAATGAACACCTTACAACCAAACACCCTAAGGTGTTTAACCGTAGGTGGTTTCCCAAACCAAAGTTCATGAGGAGTCTTTTCTAAAAACCTATGAATGAGGACTCGATTTTGCACATAGCAAGCTGTATTTACAGCTTCAGCCCATAAGTAACTCGGGAGTGAGTACTCATTAAGCATGCTTCGTGCAGCCTCTTGTAGAACACGGTTCTTCCTTTCTACAACACCATTTTGTTGTGGTGTTCTAGGAGTAGAGAACTCATGTCTATAACCCCTATCTTGACAAAACTCTAAAAACCTTTGATTTTGAAATTCACCTCCATGGTCACTTCTAATTGTCTTAATTGTTAATGATTTTTCATTTTCTACCCTTCTACAAAAAGAGATGAAAACATCTAAGGTTTGGTCCTTATATTTTAAAAAGTAAGTCCATGTATATCTAGTGAAATCATCAATGATCACAAAGCAATATCTACTTCCATTCAATGATATGATAGTACTACAATCAAATAGATCCATGTGAAGTAAATCCAATGCAGTAGAAGTACTTACAGCGCTTTTACCTTTATGTGCAGATTTTGTTTGCTTACCCATTTGACATGCATCACAAAGTTTGTCTTTCTCATACTTGATGCTTGGTAAGCCACGAACCAATCCCTTGTTGGCCAACTTCCGAATGTTCTTCATGTTCACATGTGCTAGCCTCCGGTGCCAAAGGGTGGATTCTTCTTCTTTTGACATGAAACACTTAGCAAAAGCATTAGTAGCACTTTTAAATGAAACTTGATAAATATTGTCTACTCTTGCTCCTACTAGTACCGTGTCCAAGGTGTCATGTTGTCTAACTAGACATTGACTTGGTTGGAAATCAATTGTGTAACCCGTGTCACACAATTGACTCACACTTAGGAGATTAAATTTCATCCCCTTGACTAGAAGAACATTTGAGATTCTAAGACATTCGGATATTTGAATGTCTCCTATTCCTATGACCTTAAGACTACCATTGTTACCAAATGATACATTACCTCTACTTTTCTTGTGAAGTGTGGTAAACAATGATCTATCTCCGGTCATGTGTTTGGAGCATCCACTATCAACGAACCAAGTTGATAGATGCTCCCCCTCAATCATTACCTACACAATTCGAAAAATAGAAGTTTTAGGTACCCAAACCTTGGGACCTAAAGCATCAACTAAACAAGACTTAGGCACCCATGCCTTGACAACTTTCTTTTGAATTTTGGGTGTCCTAGATTGTCTCATGTCAGTCCTAGACATGAGAGATACAAATGAGGGTTCCTTAGGACGGTAACCAATACCGGCCCTATTGTAGACTGCCCTTTGGGCATTCAAGATCATATCTAGGGTTTTAGAGCTAGTTGAGAACTTCTCAAGAATATTCTTGAGTCTCTCAACTTCACTCTTCAATGATTGGTTTTCCTCTACTAGTAACTCATCATGCAAATCATTTACTTCCTCAACCTTAGAGGATTTCAACTTTTCAATTTCATGTTTCAAAGATTTAATTTCATCTTCTAACAATTCAACATGCAAATCATCAATGTTATCATCTCTAGATACCTTCAATTGATCAATTTCTAATTGTAATGCTTTAACCTTATTCTTTGATTTTTTCAACATACTAGTTAAGCATGCAATAGCTCTATAACACTTTTCAAGCTCGGGAGAAGTTACCTCTTCATCATCCGAGGATGATGAAGCCGCGTTTGAGGAACTTGAAGATTCATCACTACTTTCCTCTCCAAGAGCCATGAGTGTCACATGCCTTGTGCTCTTCTCCTCCTTCTCTTCATCGGATGAGCTAGAGGATGACTCATCCCAAGTGGCCTTCAAGGCCTTCTTCTTCTTCTTGGATTTTTCTTCTTTCTTTTTGGATTTCTCCTCCTTCTTCTTAAGTTTTGGACATTCATTCTTGAAATGCCCTTTCCTACCACACTCAAAACAAGAAGCATTAGTCTTATCAAGTTTGGATTCACTAGAGTTACCTCTACTCTTGAAGCATCGACCCCTTCTCATTATTCTTCGCACAAAATTCGCCATTTCGGAGGAAGAAGAGCCGCTGCCATCTTCCTCGGAATCGGACTCGGATTCGGAAGAGGATGAAGATGAAGAGACTTCCTTCTCCTTCTTCTTCTCCTTCTTCTTCTTGTTTGACCGGTCCCCTGCAACTAAGGCAATCCCCTTCTCCTTGGGGCCTTTGTTAGCCATTTCATGCAATTCCATCTCACAAAATAAATCATCTAACTTAACAATGGATAGATCCTTGGATACTTTGTAGGCATCCACCATGGATGACCACAAAGCATTCCTTGGAAATGCTTTCAAGACATACCTCACAAGGTCGCGATTCTCGACCTTTTCATCAATCGAATGAAGCCCATTGAGAACTTCCTTGAACCGGCTATGAAGCTCACTTACCGATTCATTCTCCTTCATGGAGAGATTTTGGAGTTGGTTGAGGAACAAATCCCTCTTTGCGATTCATGAGTCTCGGGTGCCCTCATGGAGCTCAATGAGTTTGTTCCACAAGTCCTTTGCACTTGTGAAAGGACCAACCTTGATGAGTTGGTCTTTGTTCATGCCACATTGTAGAGTGACAACCGCCTTCGCGTCGGCTTCACTCTTTCGAGTTTGTTCGGCAGTCCATCTCCACGACTCAAGTTCTTTGCCTTCATCATCCTTAGGAGGGGTGAATCCCTCCTTCACCGCGAACCAAGTATTGATGTTCATCTTCAAATAATATTCCATCTTCGATCTCCAATATTGGAAATCAACCCCATCGAAGAATGGAGGTCGGGTGGTGGAGAAGCCTTCTCTCAAAGTCATCTTGTTGATAACTCTCGGATGTTAAGCCGTAAACAGAGCCCCAAGCTCTGATACCACTTTTGGAAACCGGATGGCTAGAGAGGGGGGGTGAATATAGCCAATCACTCGGACCTTTGGAACTTATCAAAATCTCTGCACTCACCCTTATCAGTAGCACAGCGGAAGAAGCAAAGGAAAACAAAGCAGTGCAGAAAACAAAAATAGAAATGAAAGCAAACACACACAGCTAGCAAGATCGCTAACAAGGAGGGTTTACAAGGTTCGGGGATAACTTACCCCTACTCCTTGGCGTGCCCTTAGGTGGGCGATCCCTTGATCGTCGGCAGATCAAGCCCCGTGTTCACCGGATATAACGCAACCTCCTTCTCGGTGGAGAAACCTCTCCACAGCATTTCAAACAAGGATATAGATTTAAGCTTAATGAAACACAGAGAATACTCTTACTCAGCACTTAGCAAGGACAAGAACACAGCAAGCTTAACCCGAGCTCCACCCAGCGACGATCTCACGCAAGGACTCCCTCCTTCGTGTCTTCTCACTGTTGGACTCCAAGCTCCTTGTTCCTTCCTCACAGCACTCACGTAAGAGTTGGTTGCTCCTCAGATCTCAATGACTTGCTCAAGGAATCAACAGCACACACACACGGCAAGTCAAGTGTGGAGAACACAAAATCGCAGCAAGCACTTCAGCAAGCTCGAACACTTGGAACTCAAACTTCTGCTTCAACTGAAGTCGTCTACTCTCTTTTGTTTCTCCACCAAGCATCAGATGACACCATCCCTGCAGTTCCCAGCTGCTCATCTGCCAACGCCAGCTACCACTGAGCTATCCCTGGACTCCCTGAGCTTCCCTCAGCCAAGCTCCAATCTCAGCTCCAGTCTGCAGCTCGGCCGTTGCAACCTGAGATGGAAAAACGGACAAACCTGCTCCAAGGAAAGTTCTCCATTGACTCTCCTTGAGTGTTTGAATCCTCCCCTGTCACCTGCAGCTTAATCAGACTGTTAGAGCAGCATATCACACAGTAAATCAAGTATCAGAAGTAAATAGCAGAGAATCGGATATGGTCAGGCGTGATCAGAGCGTCTGACAGTGCAATTTGAATTAAAGTGATCGGTCACCGGACCAATTAGAGAGCCTCCTGATCGGTCACCAGACCGATCAGGCTGGGTCCAGACCGATCAAGCTCCGTCCTGATCGATCCCCAACGCTCAATCAGAAATCATGATTTCTTTGAGATTCTCCTGGACCGATCACCAGACCGATCAGGCTCCGTCCTGATCGATCTTAGTGAGGAACCCGCGAAGCTGGATCGTTCTTCAGAACGATCTGCACAGTGATCCAGATCGGTCACCAGACCGATCAGTAGCAGATCAGCAGAGGAACTCAACCTCACTGTGTGCTCCCTGATCGATCACCAGACCGATCAGGAGCAGCACAGTAGGTGAAACGCATACTCCCTGATCGGTCACCAGATCGATCAGGAGCAGCACAGTAGGTTCCCAACCTCACTGTGTGCTCCCTGATCGGTCACCAGACCGATCAGTCATTGTTGGATCGTTCACCAGACCGATCCACAAAGGAGCAGCATGCCAGATTCCCTGATCGGTCACCAGACCGATCCAGGGACTCAAACCTAGCCCTCCAAGCTAAGTTTTCATCCACCTTAGCCCTCCAAGCTAAGGATTTTTCACCTAACTCTCCAAGTTGGGAATTTGCACCTAACCCTCCAAGTTAGGACTTTTCACCTAGCCCTCCAAGCTAGAACTTTTCACCCAACCCTTCCGAATTAGGACTTTTCAAAACCTAGCCCTCCAAGCTAGGACCTGACCCTCCAAGCCAGGACTTTTTCACCTAATCCTCCAAGATGGGAATTTGCACCTAACCCTCCAAGTTAGGACTTTTTACCTAGCCCTCCAAGCTAGGACTTTTCACCCACCTCTTCCGAATTAGGACTTTTCACACACCTAGCCCTCCAAGCTAGGATTTCCAACACTTAACCTCCCAGGTTAGGATTTTCCAACACCTAGCCCTCCAAGCTAGGATTTTCCATACCATGCCTGATCCCCGATCAGGACTTAATCATCATCAATAATCATCCACCTAAACTAAAATCGGTGTCAACACCAAAACAACAATCAGGGCCAGACTGCATCAACAGTTGTATCGTTGCATCGTTGATACTTGTTGGATTTTGTTGCATCGTTGATTTCTGGTTATTCATGCATCGTGTAGCATGCACCATACTTGCACCGTTGCATACTAATGACTATTGACTTTCATTTGATTAAGTCGTCGTTAGTCATTTAGTTGCTCTGTTTACTCAACCACTTGTTGTGTTGGTAGTTGCTAGAGTGCGAGCAACTGTCCTGTTATGTCACACATGTTGGAGTTGTAGGCCAACAGTTGACACCCTCACTGTTATTTCCGAGGGATATCAGAGTTGTTGATATCTCCCCCTACATATCGGGTAGGGGTGAGCAAAAATTTGGAAAAACCGAATTAACCAAACCGAACCGACCGATTTTTGAAATTCGGTTCGGTTAAATCGGTTTTCGATTTTTTAAAAAAAATCGGTTCGGTTAAATCGGTTCGGTTCGGTTTTAAATTTGATAATTCGGTTAAACCGAATAAACTGAATAATAATATTAATTTAATTATTTTTTATTTAAAAATATAATTAATTAAATAAATCTGGTTATTTTAATTAAAAATCAAATTAAATATAAAAATTTTGGTTAATTCGGTCGAAAACCGAATTAACCGAAATTTTATCGGTTAGGTATGTTCGGTTTTTGTGGAAAATTCGGTCGGTTCGGTAGGCTCCAAAAAAATCGGTTAATTTGGTTTTCGGTTAATTCGGTTCGGTCGGTTCGGTTTTGACCGAATACACAGCCCTAATATGGGGGTTTTGGAGTAGTTGGTTCCCCAGCATCATGTCCACTCAACCACATATATCTGTGGTATTCGTTGGAGTGCGTACAATTGTCATAACTCTACCCACTCAACCACACAGATGTGATGTGTTGGCGGCTTTATTGGCGTCAGGGGTGACACATGTTATTACATTATATGCATTTATTGCATTTATGCATTTTCTTGTATTTGTTACATTTATATGAGCTATGATTGTTGCACATGGTTGACATGCATGTATATGTTATGTTGTCGCGTTATTTTATACATACTTAGATGTTTTGATATAATGTTGTTGCGTTGTTTTATACATGTTTAGGTGATCTTCTATTTCCTAGAGACTGTACCCTGTTGTTTCTCTACTTATTATATCTTTTGTTATGCCATGCTTTTGTCTATTCATATACCCGCTGAGTTTGCCCGGACTCACTACCCCTGCTTCCTATTTTTGTTTCAAGTAGCAGGTAGTTGCATCACTTGGAGCCAGGAAAGAATCCAGTTGCCAATTCCACTGTGTCATTTCATTTTGGAGTTGAATTTAGTCATTTGTCGTAGTTGTTTCCGCAGATCGGGGTTTTTCTCCAACTCTAGGAGCCAAATTGTCGATTAACCTTTTCGAAAAATAGGCATTTCCTCTCAGCCCCTGTGATAAGGGAATCAGGGAGCCACTGATAGTCCTCCTGTGACGCCAGATGTCTTTCGAGGGTTTAGGGTTTGATCTTGGGCGTAGATTTCCCAAGGTGGCCCTGCAAGCCTAATTGCCAGGCTCGTAGTTGTTCATCTGTGGGGCTCGCGTTGGCTCTTTTCTCTATTGAGTGTTTATGGTCTCCGAACCGTCGTCTCTGGGCCCCAGGTACTCCATTGACTTGGCCCATAAAGGGTTACGAATTTCCAGGCGTCGCAAAGGCATACCAATCGACGGTGATGGAAACGATGCAACGCTTCAGAATTGGCATCTATTACTGCTCCTGTGGAAGGCCAATGCGTTTGTTCCCATCCTTCTTTCTTTCTCATTCTCATGGACCAGAAAGGGAAAAGAGGTCGCAGCCTGGAGAGGAACCTAGCAAGGGAGGAGGTTCACCGTCCAAAGGGGTGTGAAGTCCCGTCTGTCCAGGCTAAGTTAGGTGCTTCCAAAATCCCCTACGAAGCGTACCACCTTCCGGTATATCCGCCATCGCCCCCCTTTTCTCACAGGGGTTTTCTGCATTATTGGGGAGCATGACAGAGATGATATCGCACCTTTCCCGGGAGAGCATGGAGGAGATGGTTCCACATGTTTCACCGGAGAGTCCGGAAAAGACATTACATGCTTTGTCGGGGAGCATGGAAAAGATGATATGATTTGTTTTACCTGAGAGCATCTCCTGGTGGTTTATCTGTTGGATCGAGAGAAAATGATAGAGGGGGGGTGAATATCGTAAGTCGTTTCGGATTAA
>JAGFNQ010004292.1:341217-453221 GCA_024364735.1 Boesenbergia rotunda
CTTGACTCTATCCGCTGGCTTCTCACTGGCTTGACTCTATCCGCTTCGTTGGCTTGAGCCCGGGGCGCCCTAGGCATCCGGGGCGCCCGGGAGCATGGGGGTGCCCCCCCCAGTGAACTTCCGAAGCGTTCTCTTTCTTAACTTGTTTTGGCTTGACCTTGGGGGCGCCCGGGACACTGGGGGCGCCCTGCCTAGCTTCTTGCCCCTCTCCTTTGGGCATTCTGAGCTGCAGAAACACATTCCTTCGGTCCTGCATCCAATGTTAGTCCAAAACAACACAAAGCAATAAAATATTAGGTTTATACAACCTTAGCTGTCTTGGTTCTGACTTTGGGTCTCCCAAATGGAGCCCTAGGTCGAACCGACGCCTACTGTTCCCTCGACGGGGAACGCATCTTCACCTACTCCTCTCAGGAGAATTTACCTGATGCCAACCGGCTCCTCCGGTTGGAATTTTGCCAAGCAGTCCTTTGCCAGGTGCCTAGCTGTCCTTCGCCAGGTCTTCAGTACCAAGCAGTCCTTCGCCTGGTGCCCAGCAGTCCTTCGCTAGGGCTTTGTATCCTGGCATTCCTTCGCCAGGTGCCTAGCAGTCCTTCGCTAGAGCTTTGTATCCTGGCAATCCTTCGCCAGGTGCCTAGTAGCCCTTCGCTGGGTCTTCGGTTCCAGGCAGTCCTTCGCCTGGTGCCTAGCGGTCCTTCGCTAGGTCTTCGACTCCTAGCAGCCCTTCGCTAAGTGCCCAGCTCGCTGGGTCTTTGGTTCCGATGCCTAGCAGTCCTTCGCTAGGACTTTGTTTCCTGGCAGTCCTTCGCCAGGTGCCTAGCAGCCCTTCGCTAGCACACTTGTCAACTTTGAACACTTGAGTAACATTGTTAGATCACCACTTGAGTAACATTGTTAGATCACCACTAATACTTAACTTTGAACCCTTTGCCAATATCAAAACAAGGTTCGATAAGGTGCTTCCTGCACCAACAATCTCCCCCTTTTTTATTTATGGCAACACAATTCAAAGTTAAGTAAAAATTACTACAGTTTAAGCAAGAAGGTTAAGACCAATAAAACATAGCAATTCTGAACAGTAAAAATCTAAAACCAATGTAATTTTGAAAAAATTCTCATACGCCCCCTGAATAATTGTGTTAATTAACTTAACTCTTAACTTTGACCTTTCCTCCCCCTTTGACATATATCAAAAAAAATTTATGGGTGAACAACATATCTAACAGGGATTTTTGAGTTTTTCTAAGTGCTTCTTGTTGTTGACAAAAGTGTTTTTTCAAAAATAGAGTAAAAGCATTTTTACTAACAAAACTTTTTACACATAGATAATTTTTCATTTTGAAAAGTTTTGCAGGCCTAAATTTTAAAAAACTTTTACTTACAAGGCTTTAAAAAAAACATAGGCAAAATTTCCATTTTTGAAGCCAAATTTCCCAAAAAAATTCAACTTTGGAAAAAAAGTTTGCATACTTAGAAAAAATTTTCTTGGAAACACTTTGGGTATTTTGAAAAATAAGTTTTTCATAAAAAATTTTACTTAGAAATATTTGCCAAAATTTTGAAAAAGTTTTTGCTCAGACAAATTTTGTTTACTAAGGAAAATTTTATTTTTTAAAAAAAACATAAAAAATTTGAAACATTCAGAAATACTTAGAAATTTTTGAAGCATTAGAAATACTTGAAGGCACTTGAAGTATTTTGACAGTACTTTGAAATTTTAATAGCACTTTTGAAGTACTTAGAAATTTTTGAATAAAAATGTAAGGTTTGTTTTCTCTCTTTCTTTCTCTCCCCCTTAGTGTGAAAGTCTTCTTTTTAGACCATTTCCAATTGCAAGACTGAAACATTGCACAAAGCTCCCTCATGATTTTCACTTTTTCTACTCTCCCCCTTAGTCATATATCAACAAAGAACTTTTGAAAAATATATTTTGAAGGAAGTTTAAAATTTGTGTATCAGAGCTTATGAGTTTTGAAAACATAAAAATACTTAGCATAATTCTTGAATGCATAGCAAGAAGCTTTAAATTGCACTAAAAAATATTTTGTATTTGTAGGCAAGTCTTTTAGAAAGTTCACGCACTTAGAACACTATTGCCTTGACAAGTACTAGTACTTTTGAAAATATTATATTTTGAAAAATAGAAGTACTTTTGAAAGATTATGCATTTTTGAAACATATAAGTACTTTTTAAAAGATATTATGCATTTTCGAAAACTATAAGTACTTTTGAACATAATATTTTAAGGAAAGAAAAATTATTTTTGAAAACATAATACTTTACTTGACTTGGTTTCTTTTCCAGTCTGACACAATCCCAGGAAACCTTGTTAACTACAAGGACATTTCCTAAGTGTCCTGGAAATTCTCAAGACTCAAGCAAATATTATTTTAAAAAAAAATAATTTTATAAGCCACAAAAATATTTTAAAATAATAATTCTTTATAAGACAAATTACTTATGTTTTCGACATAATTTTGAAAATATAGTGTATGGAAACATATTATTTAGAAATTTTTAATAACTCTTTTAATTTGACCTCCCCCTAAACTTGACATAGTCCTTGGAAGCTTGTTGACCACAAGTACTTTTCCTCTGAGTCTTTAGGGTTGGTTCAAACCACAAGAATTATTTAATAATTCAAAACAAATAGTTAAAAAAAATTGTCAGAAAATCTTCTTTTAATTTAGACTTCCCTAAATTTGACACATCCTAGGAGTCCTTATAGATCATGAAGTGGACCTTCCTCTGTGTCTTTAGGGTTTATTAAAATCAAAAGAATAGTTTTGAATAATAGTATGGTAATATTATTTTAGAAAATTCAATTTGAAATGAAGATAATTTTAAAGCATAAGCCCCATTTTCGAAAAACATTTTGAAATGATAATGATTTTTCAAAGATATTTTGAAAGAAAAATTAAAAAGAATAAACCACTCCCCTTGTACCGTTTAACTCATTCTAATGTCTTAGGGGACTTCAGTGTTATCCATGTTTGACTATGTTGACTACGATTGACTGTGTTGACCAGGTTTGACTCAGTTGACTATGTTTGACCAATCAAATAACTAAATCAAACAAACCCTAAATTCTATTTAAAACGAGTCTATTGTGATATTTAACATGAAATTCAATCTTTTGAAAAAAATGCTAGAGATGAAAAAGTGGGGTATAGTAAACTAAATTAGTTTGAAAAAATAGAGATAATTTTGAAAAAATTTGAGAGCACTTTGAGTTTTATTTAAGAGGATAGTGACATATACTCTTAGGTCTAGATATCTCACCCAGTTCTATGTGATCAAACATGTTAACCTTAAGGGTTTTGTGAGATAAATATTTTAATATAAAGATTTATTTTGAAAAGGTCATGATTAATTTTGAAAAGTTAAATTAATTTTTAAACCCAATTTAAATTTATTTTGAAAAGAGATATTTGAATCTGAAAATTTGTGTTAGATTCGAATTTAACAAAGAGTAAATTGAATTTGAATTTCAAAAATTGGCTTCCAGATCTTGGCGAGACACAAGGCCTTCTTTGGTCGTAGCCTTATTAGATCATCAACCCTTTCCTAGACAAAGTCTTTTAGGCTGCGTTTGGTAGGGTGTAATCCACCCTGTAATGTAATCAAGATTACATTACAAGTTGGATTCTTTTGTTTGGAATCACTTTAAAATTGTAATGTAATATAATCTCGATTACAAAAGAGGTTGATGATTTGTAATCTGGATTACAAAACAAAACCTATGTAATCTGGATTACATTACAGCTTGTAAAGTTGTCGGCTGGGCGATGACAGTCGTCGGTCGCCGACGGCCGGCCGTGCCGCCGCCGCCGTCGCCCGCCGCGCCGCCGGCCGACCGCCCCGGCCAGCCGTCGATGGTCACCGGCCGACCGATGGCAGTCATCGGTCGTCAATCTTGATTACATTACAGGATGGATTACTCCTCACCAAACAAAAGAATCTAACTTGTAATGGTTATCAAAGATTACATACAACTCATTACCAAACATAACAATGTAATCAAGATTACATTACATTACATTACAAATTTGATTACATTACAGACCGGATTACATTACCCCTACCAAACGTAGCCTTAGTGAAATTTCATTTTCAAAATTACTTTTTGGTAAATTTTGGTCTAACTAGTTTGGGTCTTGGATCGGTAGCTTCGGCTAGTTTCACCAGTCTAAAGAGACCAAGTAGTGTATACTTGACCTTATTAGAAAAGGCTTCCCTAACGTACTATCATCTCACCTCCACCCAATACTATATTGTTCAAATTTCAGTTAATCGTTTTAGTCCTTAAAACTAATCAATCCTAATTCTATGAATAGCAAAACACTTTAAGTAAAGTCATAGTGAGGAGAAATTTCTGGATTTTCTAAGTTAGCAAAATTGTTAATTAGTTTTTCTAGTATTTCACTTTTAATTTTCAAAGTCTCATTTTCGTGTCTTAATTTTCTGAAGTTTGAATTAATTAATTTACATGAATTAATTATGTTATTTAAGCATGCATCCATATTTAAGTTTGACTAAGAGTGATTAAATGAACTATCAGCATTCATTGTAAAAACTGGATTTTCATATAAATTATAGTTACCCATCTTGGTTGGTTGTCCTGGATCTTTGGCTCTTCTATCTGTGCATTCACCTTTGTAATGCCCAAACTCCTGGCACTTGAAGCATTGGATCAGACTTTTGTCTTTTCTTGCTCTTGGAACTGGTTCCTTTGACGCCTTCGATGGTGTCGTTCGTATCTTATGAGTAGGACACCTACTTTTGTAGTGTCCTCTCTCCCTGCATGTGTAACAAATTACATGATCTTTCAAATTTGAATTTACAAATTTACCTTTTGATTCCTTATTGGGAATCTCTCCCTTGATTCTTGCCACCTCGGATCTAGACTCATCTTCTGATTCCGTGTCTGAGTCGGACTCGGGTATTGGTTGAAGCTCCTTTGGTGGTTCTTTTGGAGTTTTCCCTGCAATAGAATTTACACCTTCTCGACCATTATAGTATCTGTTTGATTATCTAATTTTGAAAAGAATTTAAAATCGGTTACCATCTCAGTCAATTCGTCATCTGATTCTGGTTCGATTTCGACTTTGGATTCGAGATCAGACTCTGACTCAGCTGTCTGTGCTTGGACCGAGAGGGCAAGATAACTTACCTGATCTTCTTCTTCATCTGAGATCTCTTGATGATGGTTAATCAGTTTTTCCCAAATTTCTCTCGCACATCTGAAGGATCCGACCCGCTTCAATTCTTCATTGGTTAGGCCATTGATAGCCCCAAAATACTAGATAAAATTGTCACGAAAGTGTGGGACCATCAGATTTAAATGTGAATGAATAGCTGGAAACCCTTTTTGCAATCAAAATATGAAAACGTAGTAAAGGGGCCACAGGTCATATTTTTCTCGGGGCTAGTTGTTGTGTTTGATACGCGCTTGTATTTAGGTGTTGTTTGTGTTCTTGGGTTTCAAATAAAACTTGAGTTTGGGTTCAAATAGAAATGGAATCGCAATGAAAATTTAAAGAAACTCAACTCATGAACTAAGCAAGTGAATGCAATTGATAGCACGATTAATGGTAAACCGAATTAACCAAGGGAACTTAAGCAAATTTGGAACCCAATTCTGATACTGATTTGCAAACCGAATGTTAAACAAGTGAATCAAAACAAGCTTAAATTTTCAGCGGAAACTAATGCCAAAACTTGGATCAAATTGCAAAATCAAGGCTTAATAGTTATGCCAAAATAGAAATCGAATTCAGCAATGAGCTAGACCCGACAAAAACTAATATCAAACTCTTCAACACACTCAAATCTTCATTCCACTTGAATCCCACACCTGCTGAAACTAAACTTGGCACTAGGTGTAGAATTTGAGACACACTTGAATCCACTTGTTAGAATTTAAAACTGTTGTGCTGAGAGGATTAAAACATGCAAAAACAGTGAACTAGCAATTCAGTAGGAGAACTAAGTAACGTAGCTTAGAAAAGCAAGGTATCAGTAATCTGAAACTCAGAATCAAAGGAAGACATTCAGCATCCAAATGCATATTAGTTCAGCAACATCCTTAAGCAGAAATAAATATTGAATTGTATATCAAGAGTGCTGAGTGAATGTGCCAAAATGCAAGTGTGGTCAAGTGCTAGAGGCTAGCTGTACAAAGGATAAGCTGGAAACTGCAGAGATAGAACTGATTAATTCAGAATCAAATGAGTGAAGTCAAACTTGAATGCAATGATGCAGCAGAAATTCAAATAAGCACAAACTGAAACAAGTGAATGCAAACTGACTTTGACGTCTCCAACTCTAAATTCAGACAAAACTAAAAGAGGCTAATGTTCATTGGCACGATGCTCAGAAACTACAGCTAAGAACTTGCAGAGATTAAATCTGCAACGCAAGAACAAAATGGATAGACAAACAATAACATTGGCACGCAGCTCATGAGTTGATACGCAAACAATAAAAGGGAAACGAACTGAAATTAAAGGTAACTAGACATTAACAAACATTCTAACTAAATAGGAAGCTGAATTGAAAGCTAACAACTAAGGAAACCATGCAGAAAATAAGATTAAAATAGCTGAAACAGAAATTGAAACTGAAATTGCAGAACAGAGTAAAGGCTGATACGCAAGAACTAGACTAGAAAATTGGCTGAAATTGAACCTAAATGTTCACTAAACAAGTTCCTAAACTACTCAACTTGAAGATTAAACCCTAATTTAAGCTGGAACAATGAAATAAATGAAGTTAACAATTCTGAAACCAAGACATAAATTAAACCAAGTGCAGAATTCGAAAATTACAACTAGAAACAATGAAATTAACTAGTTAAACTACTCCTCAATCCTCCCTGACTCAAGATTTCTTTGTTCGTCACGCAAAGGCTGGCTTCGAACCCCTAAGCTCAGCAATTCGCTGGAAAACAGCTCCGCTTGGTAAACTCTGCTCAAACTGCACAGTTGGGGAAATCCAATCCGAATCCTTTCGATCTCAAAGGATGGGATGGCGATGATGATTTGGGGATGTTCTGAGCTCAGCCGAGGACCCTCAGGCTAGCTCGGATGGTCGGAAATGGCTTGTGGAAGCGATCCAAGTGATCGGACAACAGAGTTGCCGAAACCCTCAAACAGCTCTGTCCGGCGCGAATTCGAGCTGAAATCTCCAACAGAACTATCCTCCAGCGATCCAAATCTTGATCCAGATGAAGAATTAAGGAGTCGCGCCCCTTGGATTGAAGAACTGCGGAAGAAAATGCTAAGAACAAAACGAGGAAGAAGAAGAAACGGCGGAGACGCGACGAGGAGAAGCTGCTGGGAAAATCTGATTAAATAGCTAATAATGGACGGCCCAAATTGATCGGATGAAATCCAACGGCTGATCTTGCTCTGATTTGAGCCAAACTTTTCAGATGTTGATCAATAGTCAGGATCTACCTCGTGGTAGCTCGAATCCTCCAGATGTGCAACGGATGGTCCAGATCAACTTAATCTTTGAATGGACGATCTAGAGCCCTCCAAGCTTGATCCAACGGTTGATTGAGCTTTGATTGGGATGAAACCTTCAGATCTTGATCAGAGTACTTGATCAACCCTAACCCTAGCTCGGATTGCTTCAGATGATCCCGGATGGCTCAGATCTAGCCGCTCTTGAATCGGACGGCCCGGATTAATCGTAAGCTTGATAATTCAATCCGGTTCACTTCCGACTCAAGTTTGACCCAGTATGCCCTAGGTCCAGAACCCTTTCATGCCTACAAAAATATATCAGAAAATTAGTGGCCAATTAATCCAAATATGTGTAAATTTGCAATTAAGTCCAAAATAAGAGGAAATCCTAAAACCTAGGGTAAAATCACAATTAAGCAAGTAAAACATAGGTCAAACATGGATTTTAACAATTAAAATAATCAACAATATGGTACTTATCAACTCCCCCACACTTAACCTTGAGCGTCTCGCGAAATCACTAAGTATGTATCCCCTAGATTTTCTAAAGCATAATTAGAAGCAAATGAAAAGAAATTACCTAAGGTTGTCAAATCATCATAAATCTAAGCTCTATGGATTAGTATCTTGTCCTTAAATCAACAACTTAGCCTTTTCATCCATCATGAGTCATTGAGATGAATTTAAATCACTAGCCTTTCAAGGAAAAATTTGATGGCTCTCTCCTTAAGTTCTAAGTTGATGATGAAAGTGGAGCTCACTCAAACACACATGCTTCTTGCACTACCATAGGCTTGCTTATTATCTACTCTTCACCATTAATCATGAATAGGATCAACATCTACAAAAACAAATGAAAAGCATGGAAAATGGTAATAAATGGAGTAAAAACCAAGAAAATGGAAAAATGGATAAAGTGGGAGACTTGGTTGCTCAAAGATGTTTCCAATGAACTCTGCCCTCTTGACAGTCCTATAGTGAATTCAAAAGTGTGATGGAGTAAATCTTAAACAATGCCTTTGATTTGGATGAAAACAACCCATTTGTTCAAATGTGCCAATTTCCACCTTGCGTGCCAAATTTCTTTCTCCATTCTTCTTTCCTGATTTTTCCTCTTTTCCTTTCTCTCTAGCAAGGTCAGAAATGAAATGAAATGAATCTTAAATCCGAATGAGAAAAACATTCACTGATTTTATAGTGCCAAGTCTTCATTTGTGTGTCACCCTTGTTTTTGTTTCTCTCTTCTCATTTTTTTTTCAAACTGTTTTTCTTTCTCTTTTTTTTTCTCTGCTCTTAATCTTCTATTGGAGCACTGCAGATCAGATTTAAATCACCAGAGAACTTGGGGAATCAAGTAACATAGATACTCAACATACAACTTTAACTAAACACCCTTTGCAACTCTTCTTGATACACTTCACCTTAAAGTTGGCACACTACTTTCACTTCTTCTTCTTTCTTTCTTTTTTTTTTTTAGTTTCAGCTCCACGGCAGAATCATGTCAATTCTCTGATCTCTCAAAACAATTAGCATCAATAATATTTGCATCAATTGATAGAGGAAAATGTAGGTGTTCTACTCGAAATTGGTGGAGTAACAAGTCAATATCCGGCCACTCGAAAATGGTTCAGCTATGTTGTGGCCATGCTTCAACCTTTATCAGAAACAACTTTAACCCAGCCTTCCGTGAGCTTCAAGTGGACTGATCAGCACATTTGACACAAGAAGTGGCAACTCCAAGTACTCATTGCAAATTTTCTTCTTCTTTGTTCTTAACTGATTGTTTGCTTCCTCACTGTTTTATTCATTCCTGATCTGCACGGTTTCAATCCAATTCAGATTAGTTGCAAATCAGCTTCCTTTTCTGATCAGTGAGCTGCAATTCATCTTTACAAACACAATTTCTGATCAGTCAGTTGGATTTCCAGCCAAGTCACTGCACTTTCTGTTTTTTTTTCTGCTGCAATTCCAGCTCAAGATCTCCATTTCTCTGCTCTCCACCAGCTTCAACTCAGTCTCTACAAGATGTTGCTGATCTTGGCTTCCCAAAATCCCAACTTTATAGTTTTTAAATAGATCCTTTTGTGACACATGCTTCATTTATTTCAGATTTTTTTCTCTTTTGACATAGATTTTCCTTTTCTTTGCAGATTTTTTTTTCTTATTTTCATTGCGTGCCACTTGGATCTTCATATTGTGATAAAGACTCTAGATGCTCCACTTGCTTCCATCCTCTTGCTCATTTTTAGAATTCAAATTCAACTCACTTGGCACCTTTTGGCTTCAACTTGGCAAAAAAAAAATTTCTTTTTGACATGAAATACATCCAAAACTTTAGTCACTCCCCCACACTTAAATCTTTGTCCGTCTCGGGCAAAATAGCATTAGAAACATTCAAACAACAAGTCCAAAGAAAAGTGAGGGTAAGAGTAGGAAATAAGTAAAGAAAAATGGAATGAACATGATTATTACTAAAAATTGATGTGGAAAGGAAACAAATGGATTAGCCTCTATAGATGTGATCCAATCATTGAAATATGATTTTGAAAGAACTTAAGCAAGTTCTAGAGTACAATAACATAGGTGTGTCACAAAAAATAAGGCTAATTCTCACTAGGTAAAAATAATTCATCCCAAGTCCTCAATTAAGAATCTAAAGCAAGTAGTGTTGGTGCAGATTGCACCCAAGTCAAACCTGTGTTTTGATATTGGCAAAAGGGTTCAAAAGTTAAGGGTTAATTGTTATCTAACAAGTCTCTTGAGTGTACAGGAAAAGCCCTAGCGAAGGAATGCTAGGCACTGGCGAAGGACTGCCAGACAAGAAAAGCTCTAGCAAAGGACTGCTAGGCTCTGGCAAAGGACTGCCAGAATGGACAAGCCCTAGCAAAGGAATGCTAGGCACTGGCGAAGGGCTGCCAGAAGAAAAGACCTAGCGAAGGGCTGCTAGGCACCAAGCGAAGGGCAGCTTGGTAACTCAAGACCTGGCGAAGGACTGCCGGGCAAAAGTCCAACTGGAGGATCCGGTTGGCACCAGGTAAATTCTCCCGAGAGGAGTAGGTGAGGACGCGTTCCCCTTGAGGGAACATTAGGCGTCGATTCGACCTAGGGCTCCATTTTGGAGACCAAAATCAGAACCAAGACAGCTAAGGCTGTATAACCTATTATTTTATTGTTTTATTGTGTTTTGGACTAACCCTGGATGCAGGACCGAAGGAACGAGTGTCTGCAGCTCAGAGTGCCTCAAAGGAGTGAGGCAACAGCTGACCAGGGCGCCCGGAGTGTCCCGGGCGCCCCCATGGTGAACACAAAACACAACAAGACAAGAAAGACTTCGACAGTACATAGCCAGGGCGCCCCCGCTGTCCCGGGAGCCCCCATTGCAAAACAACTCTGCCGCGTCTGCGCTACATGCCCAGGGCGCCCCCGCTGTCCCGGGCGCCCCCAGCGCACAGGGTGGCGCAAATCTTACCGAGGAGAGCTCAGCGCTGCGGATAAGGTTTGACCGGTCAACCAGGGCGCCCCCAGCGTCCAGGGCGCCCCAGTCAAGGCCTTATCCCGAGGATTAAGGGATAAGTCGACGACCGCGCCTCTTGTGGATCTGCTGCCACGTGGGGGGGCGCCCCCGTCGACCAGGGCGCCCCCAGGCCCTATATAAAGGGCCCTCGACCCCCTTCTTCAAGGATCAAGTTTTTCGACGCTTCTACGCTCTTCTGCTTCCGCGACACGCTCCAGAAATCTTCCAACTCAAGCTGACGACGTCCCGCTGCTCCGAAACTTCGATCTACACCGGACGTCGGTAACGAAGAGCTCTGTATTTAAAGTTTACTATTCTGCCTTCTTGTAAAAACTATTTGTAAACTTTGCGAACTTATAGAATTGCCCGCAGAAAACGGTCAACGACCGTGGGCCTTGGAGTAGGAGTCGACCCAGGCTCCGAACCAAGTAAACCGACTGTGTTTGCATTGTTCTGTCTTTCTTTTATTTCCGCTGCGCACCCGCTCTTTTTAAAATCCGAACGATTTGCGATATTCACCCCCCCCCTCTCTCGCATTTCTCGATCCAACAAGTGGTATCAGAGCGGGGAATTCAAACTTGGTGCAACCACCAGTTTGAAAATTTTTTCGGATTTCTTTAATTTTTCTCTCTCAATTTTTTTTAAAATTTTCGTTCGAATTTTTCTTTCAAGGTTGGTGCAACACCCCTTGAAATTGTCTTTATTTCTTTTCTTCCCGCACTACTAATCCAAGACCAAGTCTTAGAATATTCTTGTTTTTTTTTTGCTATTTCAGAACAAATGGCCATCCAAGAAGGCTTTAGCACCGCCAGACCTCCACTTTTCAATGGAGAAGACTTTCCTTACTGGAAAAGTCGAATGGAGGTCCACCTGAAAATCCAGGTGGATATGTGGATAATCATCCAGTCTGGACTGATGATTCCCACAAATGCTGATGGCGTACCACAAAACTACTCAGAGTGGGACACTGCCCTCAAACGCAAGATTGAAGCAGACGCCAAAGCAACTCAGACTCTTCAATACGGACTGACAAAAGAGGAGCTGAACCGCGTAGGCCCCTTCAATAGTGCAAAGGAGCTATGGGCTAAACTAATCGAGCTCCACGAAGGAACTTCAGATACGAGGATCAGCAAACGGGACCTGCTACTGAACAAGCTCTTCACCATCAAAATGGCAGATAACGAGACAGCAGCCCAGCTTCATGCCAGAATCCAGGAATTGATGAACGGTCTTCACGCAATAGGTCACCAGGTTCAAAACCGTGATCTTATAAGGTATGCCCTAAACGCATTCCCTAGGACCACCTTGTGGGCATCTATGGTAGATGCATACAAGGTCTCTAGGGATCTTTCAAAAATTAAGTTAGATGAGTTATTTTCTGAACTTGAACTACATGAACAAACTAACTGCAATTTGGCCGAGAAAAGTATAGCTTTCTTTGCAGAGAAAACAGGAAGAATGACTAAGAAGAAAACTCAAGTTGAACCCGAGTCTACCTCAGATTCAGAAACAGAAGATCAAGAAGAAGATCAATCTGAACTGGTCCGGCTAGCTCGAAGTTACTACAAAAAGTTGAAGAACCAAACCAACACACGGAGAACAAGCCGAAGAAAGGATGAACCAGCTGAACCAGCAACTGACAAACACAAGCCCAACGTAACCTGCTACGAATGCAAGAAGAAGGGCCACTACAAGACTGAGTGTCCAAGTCTAAAGGAGTCCAAAAAGACCAGAAAGAAGAAGGCACTCCAAGCAACCTGGGACGAGTCTTCCTCAGAAGAAGAAGAAGAAGCACCCCAGTCCAATCTTCTATCCCTGACCGCTTCGGATCAAATCGAGACAGACTCAGACTCAGACCGGGACGACGGCAAGCTGACATTCTCCGACGACGGCGAAATAAGGGTAACGGGTTTTTCGAAATTACAATTGAATTCGCTTATTTCCTATCTATCCCGAGATTTGGCGAAAGCCAAACTCCGAATCGAGACCCTCCGACAGGAAGTAAAACTCCTGAAAGAGGGAGCTGATTCTAAATCCTTAACTGAGAAACTTCAGGAAGGGACCCCTGATCAAGTTGAAAAGCTTGAATCAGAGAATTCCTCCCTGAAAACTCAAGTTAAGGACTTAAGAACAGCTTTAGAACGATTCACTTCTGGTTCCAAGAATCTTGATCTGATTCTGGGAAAACAGAAGTCCGTTCTAAACCGATCCGAACTTGGTTATAGAACCAAATCTCGGCAAAGATCTTACTTTGCTGTACTGAACCAGTCAAGACCTAAGGTTCAGGCATGGGTGTCAAAACTGTGCCTGACTAAACAACTGGTTCAAATCAATTTTGGATCCCCAAGGACAAGATTCACATCTTGCCTAACCCATACAGAGGCTTTAGTCCAGGGGGAGCCAAAATCAAAACAATTTTTATAATTAGATAATTTTTAATTGATTGATTGTTTGTTTATTTAATTTTTGCAAATTGCCATGCTTAGATTTAAGGAATACCTAGATTTAAGGACTAGATTACTTGAAACTTGAAAACATAGTATTGGGAGGAGGTGAGATGATAGTACGTTGGGGAAACCAACTCTAATAAGATCAAGTCTACTTGGTCTCTTTAGACTGGTGAAACCAGCCGAAGCTACCGATCCAAGACCCAAGCTAGTTAGACCAGAAAATGACCTAATTTAATTTGAAAATGAAATTTCATTAAAAGGCTTTGTCAAGGAAAGGGTGGATGATCCCATAAGGCTACGGCCAAAGAAGGCCTAGTGCCTCGCCAAGACCTGGAAGCTAATTTCTGAAATTCAAATTCAAATTATCTTTTGTCAAATTTGAATCTAACTCAAGTTTCAAATAATTATATATTCTAATCTGTTTTAAATATTTCTACTTCTTAAACTTATTTCTTTTTCAAAAATCACTTAATCTATTTTTCAAAATTTCTAAACTTATTTGTTTTCAAATCTGTTTTCAAAACTAAAAATAACTTTTTCAAAATAAATTAAAATTCCTTTTCAAAATTTAATTTTTACCCTCAAACCTGTCTCACAAAAACCTTAAGGTTAACGTGTTCGAAAACCCTAGATTCAGTGAGACAGGAAAATTAAGCTCAAATTAAACCATCTTGCTTGCGCCTTCATAATCAGGGTCAAACTGTGGTTAAAATAGTCAAACTATGATTAACATAGTCAAACATGGTCAAACACAGTCAAACCTGTTCAAAACGTTCAAAAAGCTGCTACCTAGGGCGCCCTGACCGTCCCGGGCGCCCCCAACTGCTCAAAGTCAAAGGCTGCTGAAAGCAGTCCATGAGGGCGCCCGTAACCTGTCGGGCGCCCATGACTACACTGACAACATACCAGCTCCAATCAAAGCAGCAAAAGCTGCATTTGACCGACTTGACAAGGGCGCCCGTGACCTGTCGGGCGCCCCTATGCACTTCTGTCCCTCACGCTGATTAAAGCAGCCAAAAGGCTGCATTCAATTACTTTGACCAGGGCGCCCGTGACCTGTCGGGCGCCCCTATCGACAAAACTATCGTC
Organism: Boesenbergia rotunda; assembly: GCA_024364735.1. NCBI lineage: Eukaryota > Viridiplantae > Streptophyta > Magnoliopsida > Zingiberales > Zingiberaceae > Boesenbergia > Boesenbergia rotunda. The sequence goes on from JAGFNQ010004292.1 coordinate 355,744, forward strand.
TACGCCAGTCAAAGCAGCAAAAGCTGCAGTTGACCTGCTTTGATCAGGGCGCCCGTGACCTCTCGAGCACCCACAGAACTTTTCACTGCCCTAGGCAGCCCGTGACCTGTTGAGGGCGCCCGGAACCACCCGGGCGCCCCCCATAAAACCCCTATAAAAGGGACCCAAGTCTCCTTCTCCTCCCACACCACATCTCACACTTCTTCTTCCCCTTGCCTCATTCTTGTGGATCAAGTGAACCCTAAAGCTTCCCTTGCCTCAACCATGCCTCCAAGGTATGAAATTCACTTTGGGTACTTAATTTTCGTTATTTTTTTCCTTAATTGCAAATTCTATGTCAATCATGCCTCTTCCTATAATCTAAGTTCTTATTCTCAATTTGCTTACTTTCTTCTCAACTAGAAAACGCCGAGCAGTTCAGTCGAACCCCGGTAATGAGCCCAATCCCTACCCTAGGTCGAACCCCGGTAATGAGCCCAGTCCCGACCCTAGGTTTCTAACCCTAGAACTGCATGCACCTATAGATCTAGAAGCCAGCATCTCACAAGCACCTTAGGGTACTTTGAGTGATAACCTAGAAAGGGTTGAGATGCTTAGGTCTTTGCCTTAACTCAAGATGCTTTAAGTCAGTGCATCTGCAGTAGTTGGGGCACTAAATACAAACTGAACAGCAACCAAGTTAAGTATCAAGTTTAGACAATCTAACTTGAACAATGCACTTAACTTGACTAACCCTAGCAAAAGCTACTGTTTATAACAGTTAGTAAGTAGCTAATTGGGTTAGACAGGTCCCTAAAGATTTAACCAGACTTAGGTCCTAGCTCGATTCAGTACAGCAAATGCTTTATTTAATTATTACAAATATCTTTTTGTGCTTTTTTTTTATATATGTCAAAGGGGGAGAGTTGGAAAGGAAACAGGGAACAAAAATATTTTTCCAAAAATGTTTTTCCAAAATTTCTAAGGGAACAAGCTTTTCCAAAATTTCTAAGGGAACAAAAATGTTTTTCCAAAATTTCTAACTCTGAATTGCTATTTTTGCTTAAAATATTCTCTGAAAAGCTTTTTCTAAAGTCTGAAATTTTTTCTGAAAAGTTTTCTAAGTCTAAAAAAGTTTTTCAAGTCTCGAATCTTACTAAGTATGAATTTTCAAAAGCCTGAATTTTTTTTAAAAAACAAGAGTTTTCAAAAAATTGAAAAAGTCTAAAAAGTTTTCCTAAACTCAAAATTTGCTAAATATGAAAACTTCTTCAAACTTAGAACATTTTTTAAAACTCAACCAATACTCAAAACACCTACTCTTGAAAAACCTAGGGGGAGATTACTTCCAGGGGGAGGGAATCTAACTTAGGATTTCAATTTCAGCATTTTTTTTTCCTTAACCTTTTGAACTAAATTGCCATATATCAAAAAGGGGGAGATTGTTGGTGCAGATTGCACCCAAGTCAAACCTGTGTTTTGATATTGGCAAAAGGGTTCAAAAGTTAAGGGTTAATTGTTATCTAACAAGTCTCTTGAGTGTACAGGAAAAGCCCTAGCGAAGGAATGCTAGGCACTGGCGAAGGACTGCCAGACAAGAAAAGCCCTAGCAAAGGACTGCTAGGCTCTGGCAAAGGACTGTCAGAATGGACAAGCCCTAGCAAAGGAATGCTAGGCACTGGCGAAGGGCTGCCAGAAGAAAAGACCTAGCGAAGGGCTGCTAGGCACCAAGCGAAGGGCAGCTTGGTAACTCAAGACCTGGCGAAGGACTGCCGGGCAAAAGTCCAACTGGAGGATCCGGTTGGCACCAGGTAAATTCTCCCGAGAGGAGTAGGTGAGGACGCGTTCCCCTTGAGGGAACATTAGGCGTCGGTTCGACCTAGGGCTCCATTTTGGAGACCAAAGTCAGAACCAAGACAGCTGAGGCTGTATAACCTATTATTTTATTGTTTTATTGTGTTTTGGACTAACCCTGGATGCAGGACCGAAGGAACGAGTGTCTGTAGCTCAGAGTGCCTCAAAGGAGTGAGGCAACAGCTGACCAGGGCGCCCGGAGTGTCCCGGGCGCCCCCATGGTGAACACAAAACACAACAAGACAAGAAAGACTTCGACAGTACATAGCCAGGGCGCCCCCGCTGTCCCGGGCGCCCCCATTGCAAAACAACTCTGCCGCGTCTGCGCTGCATGCCCAGGGCGCCCCCGCTGTCCCGGGCGCCCCCAGCGCACAGGGTGGCGCAAACCTTACCGAGGAGAGCTCAGCGCTGCGGATAAGGTTTGACCGGTCAACTAGGGCGACCCCAGCGTCCAGGGCGCCCCAGTCAAGGCCTTATCCCGAGGATTAAGGGATAAGTCGACGACCGCGCCTCTTGTGGATCTGCTGCCACGTGGGGGGGCGCCCCCGTCGACCAGGGCGTCCCCAGGCCCTATATAAAGGGCCCTCGACCCCCTTCTTCAAGGATCAAGTTTTTCGACGCTTCTACGCTTTTCTGCTTCCGCGACACGCTCCAGAAATCTTCCAACTCAAGCTAACGACGTCCCGCTGCTCCGAAACTTCGATCTACACCGGACGTCGGTAACGAAGAGCTCTGTATTTAAAGTTTACTATTCTGCCTTCTTGTAAAAACTATTTGTAAACTTTGCGAACTTATAGAATTGCCCGCAGAAAACGGTCAACTACCGTGGGCCTTGGAGTAGGAGTCGACCCAGGCTCCGAACCAAGTAAACCGACTGTGTTTGCATTGTTCTATCTTTCTTTTATTTCCGCTGCGCACCAGCTCTTTTTAAAATCCGAACGATTTGCGATATTCACCCCCCCCCTCTCTCGCATTTCTCGATCCAACAAGTAGTACTCAAGCATCCAAGATTTCATCCATTAGCTCAAATCCTAAGTTTTAACAACCAAACTTAATTTATTTTCAAAAGACTCTAAAATGCATGAAGATAACCTAGAGGGATACATTTATTCCTAATCATGCAAGAAAAAGTGCTAAAAGAAATAACATGCATTTATTGACAAGGACTCAATTTAAAAGAAAATTCTACTTCTAAAAAGCATAAAAAATGAAACATGCAATACAAGAAAAATACAAGAACAATCAAACTCCCCTTTATTCTGGTGGACAGAGTCTATCCAGAAGTAGCCTCCATCGTGGTAGTGGAGGAAAATGGGTGGCTGAGAAAATTAGAACTCCCCCAGACTTGAATTTTGTAGAAATATGTTCAGGTGGCCGCAGGCGATTCAGGTTCAAAATCCATTGAAGGAATGGAGGGCTATGGATTAAAGTAAGATCTTCTCCTCCTTCTTGATGCCTTTCAGAAGTCCTTCCAGGAGGCTGGAGTCTGTTCAGTTGGAGCACTCACTCCTGAAGTCTTCTGGACCCTGCAAAACAATGTAATACCTCTCTCAAGTGTTCAGGGTCAGAAAGAAATGATATAAAATCAGTCTCTACATGAAATGAATCCAAAACTTCATCATATTCAATTAAATCAAATTCTGGTACCTCAATGAAATTTTCAAAATCATTTCCTACAAAATTTACATCCAGATACTCATCACAAATAAAGAAATCAATTTCTGGCTCATCAATAGAAATTTCACAATTATTTTCCATTAAGGGTGTATCAAGTAATATGTCACAGTCAATCAAATCAATCTCAGATATTTCCATAAGTTTCTCACATTCAACCTCAGCATAAGATATAGCAAGAGATTCATCAAAATAAATAACATCCATTTCAGGCACTTCTAAAAATTTTTCACTATCCATATCCACAAAAGATGTATCAAGTGATTCATCATAACAAACAACATCAATTATAGGTGCCTCTAAAATTATTTCACAATCCATATTTACAAGAGATGTATCAGGTAATGCATGATGACCAAGGAAATTAATTTTTGGTACCTCTATTGGATTTTCACAAACAATCTCTACACAAGGTATATCAATAAATTCATCAGAATCAATAAGGTCAGCACTAGGTACCTCGCTGGATTTTTCTGAACAAAGAGGAGAAATACTTACCTGAGCGTGCTGGAGAATACCTGGAGGTTCTACAAGGGTAGATGTATCCATGGCCTCCTCCTGGTCAAGTACATGCTCCTCTTCAGCCTCAGGTTCTGGTGGACACTCAACTAAAGCAGGTGATCCTTGGGTGCTTGCTTCCACCATGCAAGTCCCTACACTTTCTGGTTTATCCTTTAAATCTTCTAATGTATCAGTCAATTGTGGTGGTCCCTGGGGCTTAGTGCAATCCCCTACACCTGTGGAATCATCCTCTATGCAAGTTTCCTCTGTAATATCTGCAACAACAACATTAGAAAAATTAGGACCATCAATAACACTATCATCACAAAATAAAAGTCTAGAATGGTCCTGTGGAGCTTCAGTTTCTTCTTCTGGAGCTAAAAAATTTGAAAATGAATTTTGAATAGGAATCTCCGGAGGGATGCATGCTGTAGGTGCCCAATATTTGATGATTACTTCTTCTTCTTCTTCTATCAACTTTGCAAGATTACTTGAAGAAGGACTTGGCCATGCATTAGGGTCACCTTGAACTGATATAAAATCAACTCCGGGGCTCTCAGAATTATAAGGAACTTGAGAATATAACTATTCTGATCTTTGGGCTTTTATCTGATTCAAATCACTAGCCACTTGTTCCATTTGTCTTCCGAGGTTTTGAATTCCTTGTTGAAACATTTGTTGAAATTGAGACTGTGGGGGTTGATAAAATGGTTGAATAGGCTGATTAAATTGCTGAAAATTTGGTTCACAAGTTGGTGGAGGTGGCTGAAAATTGTAGCTCTGAAATTCTTGGATCTGAGGTTGAAATTGTAGTGGTGAACACTGAAATTGAGTGGGCTGAAAATTCTGGTTGCAAGGGTGAAATTGCTGTGGAAATTGAAATGGTTGCTGGAAATTCAAATTATCTTGGTACCCTTGCTGAATTCCTCGAAAAGGTGCTTGATCTTGTTGATAAGGTGGCTGAAAGTTGGGCTGAAATTGCTGGAATAGTGGCTGCCCATTCTGAAAATTCTGACTTGGCTGAAAATTTTGAAATGATGGTTGATCTTGTGGCTGGAAATTCGGATCGTATGGCTGTGAATGTTGACATGGTTGCTGGAATTGTTGTAAAGGTGGCTGAAAATCTTGGAATAGTGGCTGCCCATTCTGAAAAATCTGTCTTGGCTGAAAGTTTTGAAATGATGGTTGATCTTGTGGCTGAAAAAACTGATTTGTTTGCTGAAAATTTTGGTTGCAAGGCTGTTGAAATTGGTTGAAAGGCTGAAACTCTGAACAGGGCTGCTGAAATTGGTTGAGAAGCTGAAATTGTGGCTGAGGTGGCTGAATCGTAGGTTGAATCGGCCGTTGGTAAGTAGATGACTGAACTTTATGTTTTTGTTGATTTACCAACTCCTTACACACATTTTTTAACCCCTCCAGTGCCTCGTTTATCTCTTTATAGTCCTCTGGTGAAAACATTTGGATTTTATAGCCCTGTCACAAAACAAAAAAAAAATGGCAGCAACCGTATACAAAAGAATAAGCAACAGAAAATAGAACCCAATGATATGTCCAAAAGTATACAAGTAAAAATCAAACAAATCAACTAGTTGCTTCCCCGGCAACGACGCCAAAAATTTAATAGCCCCAAAATACTAGATGAAATTGTCACGAAAGTGTGGGACCATCAGATTTAAATGTGAATGAATAGCTAGAAATCCTTTTTGCAATCAAAATATGAAAACATAGTAAAGGGGCCACAGGTCGTATTTTTCTCGGGGCTAGTTGTTGTGTTTGATTCACGCTTGTATTTAGGTGTCGTTTGTGTTCTTGGGTTTCAAATAAAACTTGAGTTTGGGTTCAAATAGAAATGGAATCGCAATGAAAATTTAAAGAAACTCAACTCATGAACTAAGCAAGTGAATGCAATTGATAGCACGATCAATGGTAAACCGAATTAACCAAGGGAACTTAAGCAAATTTGGAACCCAATTCTGATACTGATTTGCAAACCAAATGTTAAACAAGTGAATCAAAACAAGCATAAATTTTCAGTGGAAACTAATGCCAAAACTTGGACCAAATTGCAAAATCAAGGCTTAATAGTTATGCCAAAATAGAAATCGAATTCAGCAATGAGCTAGACCCGACAAAAACTAATATCAAACTCTTCAACACACTCAAATCTTCATTCCACTTGAATCCCACACCTGCTGAAACTAAACTTGGCACTAGGTGCAGAATTTGAGACACACTTGAATCCACTTGCTAGAATTTAAAACTGTTGTGCTGAGAGGATTAAAACTTGCAAAAACAGTGAACTAGCAATTCAGTAGGAGAACTAAGTAACATAGCTTAGAAAAGCAAGGTATCAGTAATCTGAAACTCAGAATCAAAGGAAGACATTCTGTTAGTGATATGAGAGAAGTGTCCTAAGGCAATCGCCTTATGATTGTAAAATATTTATATTAATAAATGATAATTCACTATTTGAGTATACATGCTTGTGTATTTGATTGGGATCTTAAACTCATCTACTGAATGTCCGCAATACAACTCACAGCATAAGAGAATTTGTGATGAGATCACAACTAGTGATTATCTCTAAATGCGCAAATGTGAAGTATTGAAAATATCCCTAGTCGATGAATTGATAAAAACGGACACTATCAATTCTGTTGAGACTAGCATGGGTTATTCTCTAATCAGCTGATTCTCACTGGCTGGTGGCATTGGGATGTCCGGAGATAAACATGGATGCTAGTTAAGGGAACTAGTTCATTGGAGTGACTAGCTGTAAGACTTCATATGGGAATCTACATGTAGATATGTCAATGAAGATTTTACTGCGGCTTAAGTGCGATGTTCCTTTGACTTGCGGTGTTCAAGTCATCTTGGTCATGGAGACTTATACTTTGACATCTTAAGCAAGCATCTCCAAGGAGGTGTGGACCCAGGATGATCGGGTATAAGCCGAAGTGCCTGAAGATGTTTGAACAGCCTACAAAGGATTCACCACTCCTTGCGAGGAGATGTATACCCAGGCCTATTGTCGGATTGTTACTCAAAGCCTCTGGCTAGAGCATATCATATTTAGAGTGAGAGTCTCTAAAATACATGAGAGTAATTAGAAATCCAAAGGACGAGTAAGACATTACTTGGGCTAGGCGTGACGTAGTCAGCCTAGTGGGGACTGACACCATTGACCGTGTCCTGAACCAAGTGGGTATAAGGTGGTGAAGGGAATGGGGCACGATTCATTAGAGCTGCTGAAGGGTTTCAGAATAATTTCTTCTGGGGTCAAACCATTGATCTTTCGATTAATTGGTGATCATGATGTACTACTAGGTGCCACTCATGATCGTTCTATAATTTGTTGATTATAGACGGCCAACATAAATCGAAAGCCTATTTAGTCACACGCACTACGAGTAATCCGAGGGATTTAAAACGAGTTGAAAATTGGATTTTCCGATCAAGAGAAATAAGTCGAATCTGAGTTAGTCAGAGGCGCATTAGAAGCTAAAAATGGCTAAGTCTTTTGAAGGTTTTTTGGGCGAATTAAATGAGTTTAATTCGCGACGGTCCGGGTTGGGTTTAGCCGACCAAAGAGGGTGTTAAACCCTCTTTGGTGGCCGGCCAAATAAAAGGAGAAAACCAATTTAATTGGTTTAATTAATAAAATAAATCTAGCGCAATTTATTTTATAAATTATGGATAAATAAATTTGTATAAAGAAATTTATATAAATAAAATTTATAGAAATTTATTCTTTTATGGAAGATTAAAATAATCCATGAGTTGGTTCATTTTAATTTTATAAAATCAATTATGAATTGATTTATCCATAATAAGAAAGTTTATAAATTTCTTATAAAATTTATTCCATAATTTAAAGAGAAGAAGAATTAGTTTTTATTATAAATTAGTTTATAATAAAGACTTGGTTTAAACGGAATTAATTCATAAGAATTTATAGGATAAATTTCTTATGATAAATAATTAGTTTTATTATAAAGTTAGTTATAATAAAATTCATAAGAAAATTTATAGGATAAAATTCTTATGATAACTAATTTGTTTTATTATAAATGGTTATAATAAAACTAGGATTAAAAGGAATAAGCAATAAGAAAATTTATAAGATAAAATTTCTTATAACTAATTCCGTTAATTCCGTTAATTCGGTTTAGAGGGAGACTTAGCAAAGGAGTTGCTACTATATATAGGAACCAAAGGCTAGCCCTTAATTCCAATCAAGTGATTATTATTGGAGCTCTCCCTCTCTCTCTTCTCTTCTCTCCTCCTTCTCTTCTTCTTTCCTTAGGGCCGGCGCACCCTAGCTCTCTAGGGCCGACACACCCTAGTTCCTCTAGGGCCGGCGCCCAATCACAACACCAAGGAGGTGTTGCCGTGAGCCACTAGAAGAAGAAGAACCCGAACAAGAAGAAGAAGAAGCGGATAGCGACTCCTCTCCTCTCGGAATTCGATTCCGTTGCTTCTTGTTGGTTAGTTTCTAACTCCTCTCTTGATCTTTCAAGTTGTGCCTATAGAGAATCTAGTAGTTCTCGTCGGCACAAAACTCGTGACTTTGCGAAGTCATCCCGAAGAGAACTCGGCGTGGACGCGAATAGAGGCGAAGCTTCCAAGGGACGCTACGGTTGGATCTCGTCCCTTACTTCGAGTTACGCGAGGTACTTGGTAAATTAGTTTACTTTTTGCAAACTTTTATTTTATGATTATGTCGATACACTATAAGGTTGCATGCTAGATACGAAGTTAAAATAATTTAGGAAATTATTTTATGCAAACTCTTCTGCTGCACGTAAAAATTTTGAATTTTACGAACTCGTATCCTTGTCGACATGCACCCGGTCCCAACAGTGGTATCAGAGCCGGTTAGTGTTCTACTTAATCATATAATTGTTTTGTGGAAAACTTTGTCATGATCTCAATTTCGGGAAAAAATTTTCAATTATGGAAACTTTCAAATTATAATAAATTTTAGATTTAAGAATTTCAAAGTTTGGAAATCCTCATGAAATTTCGCAAACGTTTAAAATTTTTTATTTTCTGAAATTTTATAATAATTTCGAAATCTTCCCATCTTTGGAAACTTTCCAATTTTGGAAATTTTTCTATTTTAGAAATTTTCTAATTTTTGGAAATATGTAAGTTTCATTTGTACCAGAAACTTACAATTATTCTGAAAATCAATTTTCGAAATCTCGCAATTTTGGGCACTTTCTTTTAAGAAAGTCTAGACAAATTCATGGACAGTTAATTGACAATTAAATTTGAATTGGTTTTTAAATTGACAACAAAATTCTTTATTTTGGATTGAGCCTCGGGGAGCCGTCCAATTTAAAGTTAGTTGTTGTAATTTAATTTCCCAATTTTTAATTGAAATTGTCATGTTTGATTGGATTGAGCCTCGGGGAGCCGTCCAATTGGATTTACAACACATTACTTTTCTTTGGGTATCTGAGCCTCGGGGAGCCACCCTTAGAAAACAATTTGTTGTAATTAATTAAATTCATGAATAAAATATGTTTGAAGAGGTGATGCCCTTACATATTGTTGTCTCCAAAATTAATTAGGAAAATGGTTTCCTATAGAGTTTCTTAAATGAGATTTTCATGAAAATAATATGTGGTTGAATTAAGGGATTTGTCTCTTAATTTAATAAGATTTGATTTAGAGAAATCAAAGTCTTGAACATATTATTTCCGAAATTAATTATGACAATTTAGGAAATTGTTTCCCAAAACAATTCCTTTAATAAAGTATGAAATTATAATTAGGAAATCCGGTTCCTAATTTAATTCATGAGACTTGATAAATTAAGTCACATACATACTTTGTTAAGGAAATCGTTAGTCATGACATAATTTTATGTCATGAATGTGCTTAAAGGAATGAGACCCAAAACCCCTTATAAAATATTAAGGCCTACACCTTCCATTAATATGGTTAGAATCGGAGTTTTGTTTCTCGCTTGGGTTGATGGACACATCCATGCCCGACTTGAACCTCAATATGTTCAAACCATGGAATTAGTTTATGAATAATATAGTTCGAGTCAGAGGTCAATCATTAGTTTTGGTTGTTGGACACATCCAAGCCTGACTAAGCGGTTGAATGAGCTCCAACCATGTTAAAACTATTTCATGATTAATGGTTCAACCTTAAGCTTGGAGCATCGATTTGTTGTGCCACAGCCAAGGTCGATGTAAAGAGAGGTGCAGTTGGGTGCTATGTATAATGATACATACTTGTTAATGAGTTAACAACCCAATGTTTTATGCAAACATTCAATTAGTTGATAGCATAATGTGATAGTTACATATATGTGATGTGTAATCGGTATAATTACCTACCTTCATAGCTAAGAAGAACTTGATGGCCACAGCCATGGTTGTTCTTATCTATGGTTGGATATCAACCTATTTGGAGATGTTCCTACGATCTCCCGAATTGATAATAAGGGTGACTGAATTCGTAAAATAAATAGGATTTAATTTATGTATGTTGATACATTTTTAATAAATCTTCTCACATAATCTCAATTTGTATTTCTAGGTTAATCACTCGATCATGTCTTCTCTGAATTTGCGTTCCATCTTGGACACCAACAAATTAACTGGGCCTAACTTCATGGACTGGCTTCGAAACCTGAGGATAGTCCTCAAGGCAGAGAAGATTGCTTATGTCCTTGAAGATCTACTTCCCTCAAATCCTCCACAGATGCAACTCCAGACCAATTGGTGGCCTATCAGAAACATGTGACCGATTCTGAACTTGCAAGTTGCATCATGCTAGCCTCTATGATACCTGAGCTGCAAAAGCAGCATGAGCATATGGATGCTTATACCATCATCTTCATCTTAATGAGTTGTTTGAAGAGCAGGCGAGATCCGAAAGGTTCGAAGTCTCCAGACTCCTCTTCACAACTAAGATGCAAGAAGGCACTTCCGCCTCGCAGTTTGTGCTAAAGATGTTGGGGTACATTGAGCGACTGAACACACTCGGTTTTGCAATGGATCATGAACTAAGTATTGACTTAATTCTGAGTTGTTTGCCCAAAAGTTATTCGCAATTTGTGATGAACTATCGGATGAACAAGCTGGAAACTACCATTCCTGAGTTAGTCAACCTGCTGAAGTCTGTAGAGCCTTCTGTAAAGCAGGAACAAAAGGCAGTTCTGTTAGTTGGTTCCTCGAAGAAAGGTTCTAAGAGGAAGGCCAAAGAACAGAATAAGGGAAAGAAGAAAAAGGCTAAAAAGACTAAAAAAAACCAAAAGGCACTTGCCATCATTGTGGCAAGGAGGGTCACTGGCGAAGAAATTGCAAGGTTTATCTTGAGTCCTTGAAGAAGAAGGCATCCGATGCCCCGTCCTCTTCAGGTATCTTCGTTATTGAATGTCACTCTATTTCCTCAAATACCTGGGTACTTGATACTGGGTGTAGCTCACATATATGTAATGACATACAGGGGCTAAGGAATAGAAGAAGACTCGTCAAGGGAGAAGCAGATTTGCGAGTTGGAAATGGAGCAAAGATTGCTGCTGTTGCCATCGGAACATATTTGCTAAAGCTCCCGACTGGACGTATCTTAGAACTGGATAATTGTTATTTCGTTCCTTCGTTAATAAAGAACATTGTATCTATTTCATGTTTGAATGAAAAAGGTTATCATTTGACTTTTAGTAACAATTGTTGTTACATAACTTTAAATGGCGTTCTTTATGGGAATGGAACTTTGTGCAATGGCATCTACACGTTAGATTTATCCAGTGACGTTTTCAATATCGAAGTTAGCAACAAACGTGCTCGAATAGATAATCGAATAGACTCCTACACTTGGCATTGCCGTCTTGGCCATGTAAGTAAGAAACGCATGACCGAATTGCACCGATGTGGAATTTTGGAATCATTTGAACCCGATTCATTTGATACATGCGAATCGTGCTTAAAAGGCAAGATGATCAAATTACCCTTTACCGGAAAAGGTAATCCAGTGGGAGAATTGCTTGGTCTAATACATACTGATGTATGTGGACCAATGTCAACTCTTGCACAAGGAGGCTATAGCTACTTCATCACCTTTATCGATGATCACTCACGATTCGGGTACGTGTTCTTGATGAAACACAAATCTGAAGCCTTTGAGAAATTCAAAGAGTTCAGAAATGAAGTAGAGAAACAGCTTGGCAAAAGTATTAAAATACTTCGATCCGATCGGGGTGGTGAATACTTAAGTCAAGAGTTTCAAGATTATCTAAGGGACAATGGGATATTATCCCAATGGACTCCGCCATATACACCACAGCATAATGGTGTATCTGAGAGGCGCAACCGAACCTTGATGGACATGGTTAGGTCGATGATGAATCATGCAACTCTTCCAAAATCCTTTTGGGGTTATGCACTTAAGACAGCTGTTTATTTATTAAACAGAGTCCCGACCAAGGTAGTCTCTACTACTCCATATGAGATTTGGAATAGTAAGAAACCTCACTTAACTCACCTTAAGATATGGGGTTGTCCTGCTTATGTGAAGCGGGTTGTATCAGACAAATTGGATGCTAAGTCTGATAAATGTCTATTTATTGGATACCCTAAGGAAACGAAGGGTTACCAATTCTATCATCCCTTGGAACAAAAGGTGTTTGTTTCAAGGCATGCTGTATTTCTAGAAAAAGAATTTCTTTTACAAGAAAACAGTGGGAGTGGCTTTGAACTTGATGAAGTTCAAGAAACTCCAATAGACATTACAGAGACACCGAGTCTAGGCCCACAACCGATAATTCATAATGATGAGCTATCAGTTGAACCTAAAACTACACCACCTCTTTGTAGGTCTGATAGGACACGCAACATTCCAGAGAGATACGTGNTTTGAGCACGAGTTCTATGAGGAATTTTTCCACATGAAGGTTACCAACAAGCACTTCGAGGACTTCATGGAGTTCAGACAGGGTAGCCTACCAGTGGGAGAAGCAGTTGCAAAGTTCAACAGACTAGCTCGCCTCTGCCCAGAGCTAGTCAGCACAGAGAAGGAGCGAGTCAGACTGATGCTTCGCATGCTGAACCCGGAGATAGCACTCAACGTGAACAGCGGGATGCACCGACCCCAGACCAGCGAGGAGTTGGTCAGTAGTGCTCTAATCTCAGAGCACTACCTGAATAGCATCAAGGCACAGCAAGCACAGCAGAAGCCAGTCCTGACTGAGAACAAGACAATAGGAGGACAGAAGCCTCAGCCAAATAACCAGAACTGGAAGAATAAGAACCACAAAAGGAAGCAGTGGCCTGGCAGCCAAAAAGGAAACTCAGAGAACAAGCAAGCTAGGTATCCACCTTGTCCTAAGTGTGGGAGGACCCATCCAGGAGCGTGCCTTTTGGGTGCAACTGGATGCTACTCATGTGGACAAGAGGGACACAGATCCAGGGACTGCCCAAACAAGTTTAAGGTACTTCCTCAGCAGTCCGTACAGCATGGAGGCAAGCCTCAGTTACACTACATGCCTACTATACTGGAGGGACCTCAGATCAGTCAGAGAGGGTTGGAAGCAGCACCAGTTCCAACCAATGCCAGAGTCTTTTCCCTCACGAAGGAAGAAGCTGCCAGCGCCTCCACGGTCGTAACAGGTCAAATAGTTATTTTACAGCATTTAGCTACTACACTGTTTGACACTGGGGCGACCCATTCTTTCGTATCAGTACCTTTTGCTAGTAAGTTACAGGTGCCTACAGAGAGTTGGGAATCCAGATTCCTGACAACTCTCCCTTCAGGGGAAATCATGGAGTCCACCCAGAGGCTCCGGGCTGTGCCAATCAAGATTTCAGACCAGAGCTATATGTCGATCTGATAGTCCTTGCGATGCAGGACTTCGACATCATACTGGGCATGGATTTCCTCAGTAAGTACAGCGCTTCAGTGGACTGCCGTAGAAGGAAGGTGGTTTTCAGCCCAGAGGGAGAACCACCATTCGAATTTCAAGGAGCCCCAAGGAGGAAGACTCAGAAATTTCTCTCAGCCTTGGCAGCCCACCAGATGCTAGAGCAAGGGTGTGCTGGTTTTCTTGCACACATAGTGGACTCAGAAGCAAAGAAAGAACTCAAGCAGGAGGATGTACGGGTAGTTTGCGAATATCCAGAAGTGTTCCCAGAAGAATTACCTGGACTACCTCCCAATAGAGAAGTGGAATTCGAGATCGAGCTAGTGCCTGGTACCGGTCCGGTCTCGAAGGCCCCATATCGTATGTCTCCAGCTGAGTTGAAGGAACTACAAGAGCAACTCCAGGAGCTACTAGACAAGGGCTTCATTCGCCCGAGTCATTCACCCTGGGGAGCTCCTGTACTTTTCGTGAAGAAGAAGGATGGGACTATGCGTCTGTGCATAGACTACAGAGCTCTAAACAAGGTGACCATCAAGAACAAGTACCCCCTTCCTAGAATAGATGATTTATTTGATCAACTCAAAGGGGCTACAGTGTTCTCGAAGATAGATCTACGTTCTGGGTATCATCAGCTAAAGGTTAAAGAAAGTGATATTTCCAGGACGGCTTTCAGAACGAGATACGGCCACTACGAATTTGTAGTGATGCCTTTTGGAGTAACCAATGCTCCAGCAGTCTTCATGGAGCTGATGAACCACATCTTTAGGGAGTATCTCGATAAATTCGTCATTGTGTTTATTGATGATATTCTCATATACTCACAGACTCCAGAGGACCATGCTACACACTTGAGGATAGTGCTGCAGATCCTTCAGCAGGAGAAGCTCTATGCAAAATTCTCAAAGTGTGAGTTTTGGCTAAATCAGGTGACCTTTCTAGGTCACATTGTATCCAAAGAAGGCATTCAAGTTGATCCAGCCAAGATAGAAGCAGTCAGCAACTGGTGTAGACCCAAGAGTGCCAGTGAGATCAGAAGCTTCTTAGGCCTGGCAGGATATTACAGAAAATTTGTGGAGGACTTTTCCAGGATAGCCTCTCCACTCACAGCTTTGACCAGAAAGAACAAGAAGTTTGAATGGTCAGATAAATGCGAGCACAGTTTTCTAGAGCTGAAGAAGAGACTGACCAGTGCTCCCATCCTGACTGTTCCAGAGAGTGACAAGGCCTTCGACATCTACAGTGATGCATCCAAGATGGGCCTTGGAGCTGTCCTCATGCAAGATGGTAAAGTAATAGCATACGCCTCCAGACAGCTCAAGGACTATGAGAAGAATTACCCTACACACGACCTTGAGCTAGCAGCTGTGGTCTTTGCACTGAAGCTCTGGAGACACTACCTGTATGGAGTGCAGTGCAGAATCTTCACAGACCATCAGAGTTTGAAGTACTTCTTCACTCAGAAGGATCTGAATATGAGGCAGCGCAGGTGGCTAGAGTTGGTCAAAGATTATGACTGTGAAATCCTCTACCACCCAGGTAAAGCTAATAAAGTGGCAGATGCACTGAGCAGAAAATCCTGTGCAGCACTGATGTCCCTATCATCACTGTCTCTACCACTTCAGAAAGAAATAAAGGATTTTGGAGTCGAAGTAATAATTGGGCAACTTTCTGCATTGACTCTAGAGTCAACCCTGCTTGTGGAGATACAAAGAAAGCAAAGTCAAGACCCAGAAATCCAGAAGATCAAGCAGGGGATCCAAGAGGCAGAAAATTCAGAGTTTCGAGTATCAGACAGTGGCATCCTCTATTTTGGAGACCGCCTTTGCGTCCCCAATGATGAGGAACTAAGGAAGAATATTCTAGAAGAGGCCCACAGTACCCCATACTCTATGCATCCTGGTTCTACCAAGATGTACCAAGATTTAAAGCAAAGTTTCTGGTGGTCTGGACTCAAGCGAGACGTGGCCAGATATATCAGTACCTGCTTGACCTGCCAGAGGGTCAAAGCCGAGCACCAGAGACCAGGAGGAGTTCTGCAGCCTCTTCCCATTCCAGAGTGGAAGTGGGAAGAAATATCCATGGACTTTATCACAGGTCTTCCAAGAACCACCCATGGACATGATGCAATTTGGGTGATAGTGGACAGGTTGACCAAGTCTGCCCACTTCCTAGCCATCAAGTTGTCGCATTCGGTAGAGCAGTTAGCACAGCTGTACGTGAGAGAAGTAATCAGGCTTCACGGAGTTCCGAAGTCGATCGTGTCTGACAGAGATGGGCGATTCACCTCCCATTTTTGGAAGTGTGTTCAGGACGCCTTAGGCACCAGACTTCAGTTCAGCACAGCTTTCCATCCCCAGACAGATGGACAGACAGAGAGAGTAAATCAGATTTTAGAAGACATGCTCAGGGCTTGTGCATTGGATTTTAAAGGTAGTTGGTGTAAATTTCTGTGTTTAGCTGAGTTCGCCTACAACAATAGCTATCAGGCCACCATCAGGATGGCACCTTATGAGGCATTATATGGCAGGAAATGTAGATCACCCATATGTTGGCAGGAAGCTGGTGAGAAGAAAGAGATGGAGTCAGGACTAGACAGTCAGACTGAGCTTATAGATGAGACCACTCAGGCTATCCAGACGATCCGCCAGAGGATTGAGACTGCCCAGAGTCGACAGAAAAGTTATGCTGACACACGCCGTAGGCCACTTGAATTCCAAGTTGGAGATTCAGTATTTCTCAAGGTCGCTCCCATGAAGGGAGTGGTGAGATTTGGCAAGAAGGGCAAGCTAAGTCCTCGCTACATAGGACCCTATGAGATTATAAAGAGAGTTGGGAAGGTAGCCTATGAGCTGGGCTTACCAGAGGATATGTCAGCTATCCATAGTACATTTCATGTCTCTATGCTAAAGAAGTGCATTCACGACCCTAGCCAAGTGATTCAGCCTCAGTCAGTACAGATCCAAGAAGATCTTAGTTATGAGAGCAGACCGACACAGATAGTGGACAAAGCAGTTAAGAGATTAAGAAACAAAGAAGTGCCACTAGTGAAGGTCATCTGGCAAAATCAAAAGCATGAAAAGGCTACTTGGGAACGGGAGGACAGCATGAGAGAACGATATCCAGAGTTATTCTAAGTTCGAGGACGAACTTTTTATAAGGTATGGGGGATTGTAACGCCCCAAAATTTCCATTTTTAGTTCTTAAAGTCCTTAGAATTATTTAGAAATGGTTTAGAAATATTCTAGATATTTTTAGGAATTTTTAGAGTATTTTTATGGAATTTTCCGAGTCCGTTTGATATTTTTGGAAAAAGAAAAAGAAAAAGGAAAAAGAAGCCAAAATAAGAGAATACCATAAGGGGCAGCGGGGGTTCGAACCAGCGACCACCACGAGACCAAGGGAGCGCGCGGCCAGCTGGGCTAGGTATCAAGCACAAAAAAGGAAAGAAGGACAAATACTTAAGCTGTAGTTAGGTTGATCCGACCCTTAAGTATAAATAGCTAATTAAAGAGAGAAGTTTTATTTTCTCTCAAACCCTCTCCCTCTCCCAATTGCGCCGACCCCTCCTCTCCCTCTCCTCTCTTGGGCGACACCAACACCAAGCCAAGAGAGCCGTCCGAGACCCTTTCTCCAAGAGATAATCTTATATTCGGGATCCCCGCGACGAGAGGAACGCGTAGGCGTGAAGAATTCTCCGAGATCTCGAGTTTCTCTCGAACCTCCGACGCCGTTCTTGGTTGTAAGTCCAAGATATCAATGTAAGTACTGCTCACCTGCAGTAAGAGGCGGTTTTTCCGCGAGAATTTCCTTTAAAAGTTTTTTAAAAGAGATAGTTCTTTTAGTTTTTAGTTTTTGCATGTGATCTTAGTTCATTATATGCTTATATATGTTATTGAGTGCCCTATATGAGATTAGGGACCAAGAAAAGCTATGAGAAAAGAAAAGAGAAGATAAAGATAAGAAAAGAAAAGGCCAAGGCCTTAAGAAATCCCCAAAAGTCAAGACTTAGGGATTTTTAGCACGCAAGGTGCTCCAGAAAATGCCAAGGCATTTACAGATAAGAAAGAAAAGAAAGAAAAGCTATTTTATTTTATAAGGCCAGTACCCGGCGTCCAAGGACGTCGTTAAAGAAATCCAGGTGTCCAATTCCAAGGTCTTGGCCCTGGTAGACCAAGGTCTGCTCTATTAGGATTGGTGGCTCGCTACCCCAACCTTTTAGGGAACGCGCATATGAGATGGTACTTACGTCTTCAGTGGATCCAAGTGATTATTATTTTCAAGTATATGCTTTAGCAAAGTTTTCTAAAGTTTAAGAAAGTTTTCAAAAAGTTAAAGAATAGCTAAAGTTTCAAGTTGAGCCAAGAAAAGTAAATTGAGATTTATTATTGCTTGAGTATGCATGTTTTGAGTTATACATGTCCTTAGTTTTCTTTCAAGCATATTAGTATCTCATATGATTTTCATATTGTTCTAGAAGCATGTTTGCACATTTCGAGATTTTGTGAGCTAGATAGTACTTACTAAGCTTTTTGCTTACTAGTTGCATTTCCTCTTATTGCAGATAAAGGTAAAGGCAAGCAATTCTGAAGGAAGACGATGAGGCGGTGCTGAGTAGAGTGTGTGTGGTGGCTGATTATGGAGAGATCTTTGGTGCAAGACAATTTAGCTATTAATTCACAATGTTATAGATCATTTGAATTTCAAGTTCTTGCTTTATAAAGTTTAGCGAACATTTGAGTTTTGGACAGTTTTACATGCTCAATTTCTTAGAGTAAAGATTCCATGTCATTTCTTTTAACCTATATATTCTTATGATTGCATTGGATGAGTAGAAATGTGAGTAGTTGGAGATATTGATACTTTGTTAGAGAAATAGATGCATGTGCCAAGATAGTATCAATTTCTTCTTTGAATTAAGTTTCATTGCTTAAATATGTTTAGAAAAGTTGCATTCACATTTCATGATGCTTTAGCAAGGTCATAGAACATGTATTTGGTTATATGAATGTATAGAAGTCAAGATTGGTACAAACTTTAGTGTTAAAGTTCATATAACTTGTATAGTTTATTTTCTTCCGCAAAAGTCCAAATTTCAAGTTTATGGATTCGTTTTGATTGGCTAAACTCATTTGAAAACTGTCATAGAGTGTAGAAATGGTGTCATGATTCCATATGGCTCGAAATTATAAGTTTGGAGGAGCTGTGAAGCAACTGCCGAAAACCTGAAAATTCAGATTTCAGGCTATCAGTCGACTGATACAGTATCAGTCGACTGATACCCGACTGTGGTGTTGGGCGAGGCAAGCTTCAAAGTGTACCATATGTGAGCTTTTGAGATAGAAAGTGTGATATGTTATTATACATGACTGCTTAAGTTAGAATATAATTGTTAGATGAATTTAAAAGTTAAAAAAAAAAAAGATTTCCGCATTTTTAGTCATGTATCAAAAGTAGAGAAGTAGAGAGAAGTAGCGGGCCGTCTAAGGCAGAGAAGGCGGGTCGCTACAATACGGATTTCTCGTAAGTGAATCGAACGACGTGTTGCTCATTGGCGATGACGAACGTATCAGTTATGAAGATGTTCTGAAAAGTTCAGAAAGGGACAAATGGCTTGAAGCCATGAAGTCGGAAATGGATTCCATATACGAAAATCAAGTATGGGACTTGGTTAACCCACCTGAAGGGATTAAACCCATAGGGTGCAAGTGGGTTTTCAAGAAGAAAACCGACATGGAAGGTAATGTTGTTACCTTTAAGGCTAGATTAGTGGCAAAAGGATATCGTCAGAAACAAGGAATTGATTATGACGAAACCTATTCGCCAGTAGCTATGCTTAAATCCATTCGGATGCTCCTAGCCATAGCAGCTCATTATGATTATGAGATTTGGCAAATGGATGTGAAAACAGCTTTCCTTAACGGAAACCTGCTTGAGGACGAATACATGATACAGCCTGAAGGTTTCACATCGGTTGATAAAACCAAGGTATGCAAGCTTCGACGATCTATATATGGACTGAAGCAGGCATCTAGGAGCTGGAACATCCGTTTTGATGAGACAATCAAAAAGTTTGATTTCTCACAAAATCCTGACGAACCCTGTGTGTACAAGAAGGTTAGTGGGAGTGCAGTCGTATTCCTAGTATTATATGTCGACGACATCTTACTTATAGGAAACGATATTTCAGTCTTACAGACAGTTAAAATTTGGTTATCCAAAACTTTCTCCATGAAAGACCTGGGAGAAGCAACCTATATCCTTGGGATTAGAATCTATAGAGATAGATCAAAACGGTTGCTCGGTCTTTCGCAGTCTACATATATAGACCGAGTGCTAAAAAGGTTTAGCATGTCGGAATCCAAGAAAGGTTACCTTCCCATTAGGCATGGGATCAACCTTTCAAAGTCTATGTGTCCGCGCACAGAAGACGAGAGGATTTGCATGAATAAGATTCCCTATGCATCCGCGATAGGATCTATCATGTATGCTATGTTATGTACTAGGCCTGATGTATCGTATGCTTTGAGCGTCACAAGCAGATACCAGTCGGATCCAGGAATGGATCACTGGGCGGCTGTTAAGACAATCCTTAAGTACTTAAGAAGAACTAAGGATGTGTTCTAATATATGGAGAAGGAGATTTGGTAATACGTGGGTATACAGATGCCAGTTTCCAGACAGATAAGGATGACTCCAAATCGCAGTCTGGATACGTATTTACTTTAAATGGAGGCGCAGTAAGTTGGAAGAGTTCCAAACAAGACACCGTAGCGGATTCTACCACGGAAGTGATATGAGAGAAGTGTCCTAAGGTAATCGCCTTATGATTGTAAAACATTTATATTAATAAATGATAATTCACTATTTGAGTATACATGCTTGTGTATTTGATTGGGATCTTAAACTCATCTACTGAATGTCCGCAATACAACTCACAGCATAAGAGAATTTGTGATGAGATCACAACTAGTGATTATCTCTAAATGCGCAAATGTGAAGTATTGAAAATATCCCTAGTCGATGAATTGATAAAAACGGACACTATCAATTCTGTTGAGACTAGCATGGGTTATTCTCTAATCAGCTGATTCTCACTGGCTGGTGGCATTGGGATGTCCGGAGATAAACATGGATGCTAGTTAAGGGAACTAGTTCATTGGAGTGACTAGCTGTAAGACTTCATATGGGAATCTACATGTAGATATGTCAATGAAGATCTTACTGCGGCTTAAATGCGATGTTCCTTTGACTTGCGGTGTTCAAGTCATCTTGGTCATGGAGACTTATACTTTGACATCTTAAGCAAGCATCTCCAAGGAGGTGTGGACCCAGGATGATCGGGTATAAGCCGAAGTGCCTGAAGATGTTTGAACAGCCTACAAAGGATTCACCACTCCTTGCGAGGAGATGTATACCCAGGCCTATCATCGGATTGTTACTCAAAGCCTCTGGCCAGAGCATATCATGTTTAGAGTGAGAGTCTCTAAAATACATGAGAGTAATTAGAAATCCAAAGGACGAGTAAGACATTACTTGGGCTAGGCGTGACGTAGTCAGCCTAGTGGGGACTGACACCATTGACCGTGTCCTGAACCAAGTGGGTATAAGGTGGTGAAGGGAATGGGGCACGATTCATTAGAGCTGCTGAAGGGTTTCAGAATAATTTCTTCTGGGGTCAAACCGTTGATCTTTCGATTAATTGGGGATCATGATGTACTACTAGGTGCCACTCATGATCGTTCTATAATTTGTTGATTATAGATGGCTAACATAAATCGAAAGCCTATTTAGTCACACGCACTACGAGTAATCCGAGGGATTTAAAACGAGTTGAAAATTGGATTTTTCGATCAAGAGAAATAAGTCGAATCTGAGTTAGTCAGAGGCGCATTAGAAGCTAAAAATGGCTAAGTCTTTTGAAGGCTTTTTGGGCGAATTAAATGAGTTTAATTCGCGACGGTCCGGGTTGGGTTTAGCCGACCAAAGAGGGTGTTAAACCCTCTTTGGTGGCCGGCCAAATAAAAGGAGAAAACCAATTTAATTGGTTTAATTAATAAAATAAATCTAGCGCGATTTATTTTATAAATTATGGATAAATAAATTTGTATAAAGAAATTTATATAAATAAAATTTATAGAAATTTATTCTTTTATGGAAGATTAAAATAATCCATGAGTTGGTTCATTTTAATTTTATAAAATCAATTATGAATTGATTTATCCATAATAAGAAAGTTTATAAATTTCTTATAAAATTTATTCCATAATTTAAAGAGAAGAAGAATTAGTTTTTATTATAAATTAGTTTATAATAAAGACTTGGTTTAAACGGAATTAATTCATAAGAATTTATAGGATAAATTTCTTATGATAAATAATTAGTTTTATTATAAAGTTAGTTATAATAAAATTCATAAGAAAATTTATAGGATAAAATTCTTATGATAACTAATTTGTTTTATTATAAATGGTTATAATAAAACTAGGATTAAAAGGAATATGCAATAAGAAAATTTATAAGATAAAATTTCTTATAACTAATTCCGTTAATTCGGTTTAGAGGGAGACTTAGCAAAGGAGTTGCTACTATATATAGGAACCAAAGGCTAGCCCTTAATTCCAATCAAGTGATTATTATTGGAGCTCTCCCTCTCTCTCTTCTCTTCTCTCCTCCTTCTCTTCTTCTTTCCTTAGGGCCGGTGCACCCTAGCTCTCTAGGGCCGGCACACCCTAGTTCCTCTAGGGCCGGCGCCCAATCACAACACCAAGGAGGTGTTGCCGTGAGCCACTAGAAGAAGAAGAACCCGAACAAGAAGAAGAAGAAGCGGATAGCGACTCCTCTCCTCTCGGAATTCGATTCCGTTGCTTCTTGTTGGTTAGTTTCTAACTCCTCTCTTGATCTTTCAAGTTGTGCCTATAGAGAATCTAGTAGTTCTCGTCGGCACAAAACTCGTGACTTTGCGAAGTCATCCCGAAGAGAACTCGGCGTGGACGCGAATAGAGGTGAAGCTTCCAAGGGACTCTACTGTTGGATCTCGTCCCTTACTTCGAGTTACGCGAGGTACTTGGTAAATTAGTTTACTTTTCGCAAACTTTTATTTTATGATTATGTCGATACACTATAAGGTTGCATGCTAGATACGAAGTTAAAATAATTTAGGAAATTATTTTATACAAACTCTTCCGCTGCACGTAAAATTTTTGAATTTTACGAACTCGTATCCTTGTCGACATGCACCCGGTCCCAACACATTCAGCATCCAAATGCATATTAGTTCAGCAACATCCTTAAGCAGAAATAAATATTGAATTGTATATCAAGAGTGCTGAGTGAATGTGCCAAAATGCAAGTGTGGTCAAGTGCTAGAGGCTAGCTGTACAAAGGATAAGCTGGAAACTGCAGAGATAGAACTAATTAATTCAGAATCAAATGAGTGAAGTCAAACTTGAATGCAATGATGCAGCAGAAATTCAAATAAGCACAAACTGAAACAAGTGAATGCAAACTGACTTTGACGTCTCCAACTCTAAATTCAGACAAAACTAAAAGAGGCTAATGTTCATTAGCACGAAGCTCAGAAACTACAGCTAAGAACTTGTAGAGATTAAATCTGCAACGCAAGAACAAAATGGATACACAAACAATAACATTGGCACGCAGCTCATGAGTTGATACGCAAACAATAAAAGGGAAACGAACTGAAATTAAAGGTAACTAGACATTAACAAACATTCTAACTAAATAGGAAGCTGAATTGAAAGCTAACAACTAAGGAAACCATGCAGAAAATAAGATTAAAACAGCTGAAACAGAAATTGAAACTGAAATTGCAGAACAGAGTAAAGGCTGATACGCAAGAACTAGACTAGAAAATTGGCTGAAATTGAACCTAAATGTTCACTAAACAAGTTCCTAAACTACTCAACTTGAAGATTAAACCCTAATTTAAGCTGGAACAATGAAATAAATGAAGTTAACAATTCTGAAACCAAGAGATAAATTAAACCAAGTGCAGAATTCGAAAATTACAACTAGAAACAATGAAATTAACTAGTTAAACTACTCCTCAATCCTCCCTGACTCAAGATTTCTTTGTTCGTCACGCAATGGCTGGCTTCGAACCCCTAAGCTCAGCAATTCGCTGGAAAACAGCTCCGCTTGGTAAACTCTGCTCAAACTGCATAGTTGGGGAAATCCAATCCGAATCCCTTCGATCTCAAAGGATGGGATGGCGATGATGATTTGGGGATGTTCTGAGCTCAGCCGAGGACCCTCAGGCTAGCTCGGATGGTCGGAAATGGCTTGTGGAAGTGATCCAAGTGATCGGACCACAGAGCTGCCAAAACCCTCAAACAGCTCTGCCCGGCGCGAATTCAAGCTGAAATCTTCAACAAAACTATCCTCCAGCGATCCAAATCTTGATCCAGATGAAGAATTAAGGGGTCGCGCCCCTTGGATTGAAGAACTGCGGAAGAAAATGCTAAGAACAAAATGAGGAAGAAGAAGAAACGGCGGAGACGCAACGAGGAGAAGCTGCTGGGAAAATCTGATTAAATAGCTAACAATGGACGGCCCAGATTGATCGGATGAAATCCAACGGCTGATCTTGCTCTCATTTGAGCCAAACTTTCCAGATGTTGATCAATGGTCAGGATCTGCCTCGTGGTAGCTCGGATCCTCCAGATGTGCAACGGATGGTCCAGATAAACTTAATCTTTGAATGGACGATCTAGAGCCCTCCAAGCTTGATCCAACGGTTGATTGAGCTCTGATTGGGATGAAACCTTCAGATCTTGATCAGAGTGCTTGATCAACCCTAACCCTAGCTCGGATTGCTTCAGATGATCCCGGATGGCTCAGATCTAGCCGCTCTTGAATCGGACGGCCCGGATTAATCGTAAGCTTGATAATTCAATCCGGTTCACTTCCGACTCAAGTTTGACCCAGTATGCCCTAGGTCCAGGACCCTTTCATGCCTACAAAAATATATCAGAAAATTAGTGGCCAATTAATCCAAATATGTGTAAATTTGCAATTAAGTCCAAAATAAGAGGAAATCCTAAAACCTAGGGTAAAATCACAATTAAGCAAGTAAAACATGGGTCAAACATGGATTTTAACAATTAAAATAATCAACAATATGGTACTTATCAGCCATATTGTAGGATTGCAGTCGCCCTTGCATCTGTCTCAATCTTCCTCAGGGTTGATTCATCCAGTTGATCCCACGTAATTGATAGTCCATCTTCTATAGGGAGGGAGAACCCTATTTGAATGATCATCCATATGCCCATATTGGCCTTCAAATGGAACTCCATTTGACTTCTCCAATAATTGAAGTTCTCGCTAGAGAATAGCGGTGGACGGGCACTGTTCCACTCTTGGTTGGTCCATTTAGTTTAACCTCGTACAGAAAAGAAGTAAAAAAATGTACCAAGACTTGGTCTTGGATTAGTAGTGCGGGAGAAAAAAAATAACCCAACAAAAATATTGCACGAATTTTGAGGTAGAATAATAATAAAATAATTTATGCCAAATTTTTGAAAATGTTACTTTTGTCAATTCTGAAAAGAAATAAGAATTCAAAGTTGAAAATTTTGCTCGAATTAAGGTAACACAAATTTCCAGAAAAATATTAAAATAATAATAAAAAAAAATTTATGACAAATTTTCAAAAATTGTTCGTTTTATCAATTTAACTTATGGTGAAAAAATAAGAATTCAAAATTTAAAAAGGCGTAAGAATATTTTAAACACACCTACAGATATTATTTATTTGAAAAAGATTGAGTGGTGTTGCACCAAACTCGATTATCGAAAAAGAAAATAAATAAAATAAAAATTTCGTAAATCCGAAAAAAATCTCAAATTGGTGGTTGCACCAAATTTGAGCTTCCCCGCTCTGATACCACTTGTTGGATCGAGAGAAAACGATAGAGGGGGGGTGAATATCGTAAGTCGTTTCAGATTAAAATAAAGTACGCAGCGGAAAAATTAAAACTGAACAACACACAAACACCAAGATTTTACTTGGTTCGGAGTCGCGGTCGGCTCCTACTCCAAGGCCCACGATCATTGACCGTTTACTGCAGGCAATTCTATATGTGCGCAAAAAAGTTTACAGAAGGATGTTACAATAGTAGTATAGTAAACTTTAAAAGGGGGCCAACTCTTGGTGTTACCCCGGACGGTCCCGGTGATGGGATTCGTACTTTGGGTAAGGTGGTGTGATTCAGGATCGTCCGTTCGGTGCTTGTATCTCGAGTTGGGGAGGTTTCCAGGGCCAGAGCACTCTGGAGTAGAAGGAGGCGTATTGGACGGTTGGGAAGAAGGTTGGTTGGTTGAAGCCTTGGGGTCGAGGGGCTTTTTATAGCCTCCTGGGGCGCCCTGAACGTTGGGGGCGCCCCCCCACGTGTCAGCCGATCCGAGCAATTCTCGGTCAGCCCTTATCCCACTCGAATAGGGCTGAGAGTTGACTGTGGGGGCGCCCGGGACGCTGGGGGCGCCCGGGTTGACTCGATCCGCTGGCT
This sequence comes from Boesenbergia rotunda, assembly GCA_024364735.1. Classification (NCBI taxonomy): domain Eukaryota; kingdom Viridiplantae; phylum Streptophyta; class Magnoliopsida; order Zingiberales; family Zingiberaceae; genus Boesenbergia; species Boesenbergia rotunda. The sequence goes on from JAGFNQ010004292.1 coordinate 382,165, forward strand.
TCTCGCTGGCTTGACTCTATCAGCTTTGTTGGCTTGAGCCCGGGGCGCCCTAGGCATCCGGGGCGCCCGGGAGCACGGGGGCGCCCGGGAGCATGGGGGCGCCCCACCAGTGAGCTTCCGAAGCATTCTCTTGCTTAACTTATTTTGGCTTGACCTTGGGGGCGCTCGGGACACTGAGAGCGCCCTGCCTAGCTTCTTGCCCCTCTCCTTTGGGGCATTCTGAGCTGCAGAAACACATTCCTTCGGTCCTGCATCCAAGGTTAGTCCAAAACAACACAAAGTAATAAAATATTAGGTTTATACAGCCTTAGCTGTCTTGGTTCTGACTTTGGGTCTCCCAAATGGAGCCCTAGGTCGAACCGACGCCTACTGTTCCCTCGACGGGGAACGCGTCCTCACATACTCCTCTCAGGAGAATTTACCTGATGCCAACCGGCTCATTCGGTTGGACTTTTGCCCAACAGTCCTTCGCCAGGTGCCTAGCTGTCCCTCGCCAGGTCTTCAGTACCAAGCAGTCCTTCGCCTGGTGCCCAGCAGTCCTTCGCTAGGGCTTTGTATCCTGGCATTCCTTCGCTAGGTGCCTAGCAGTCCTTCGCTAGAGCTTTATATCCTGGCAGTCCTTCGCCAGGTGCCCAGCAGCCCTTCGCTGGGTCTTCGGTTCCAGGCAGTCCTTCGCTTGGTGCCTAGCGGTCCTTCGCTAGGTCTTCGACTCCTAGCAGCCCTTCGCTAAGTGCCCAGCAGCCCTTCGCTGGGTCTTTGGTTCCGATGCCTAGCAGTCCTTCGCCAGGTGCCTAGCAGCCCTTCGCTAGGACTTTGTTTCCTGGCAGTCCTTCACCAGGTGCCTAGCAACCCTTCGCTAGGACTTTTTCTGCACACTTGAGTAACATTGTTAGATCACCACTAATATTTAACTTTGAACCCTTTGCCAATATCAAAACAAGGTTCGATATGGTGCTTCCTGCACCAACATTATCTCCTACCCATCTCCGAGTGTTCTCCCCCGGCTGATCGCCCGTTTCCCCGAGTTTTGGGCATCGACCATCAGTCGGTCCGGGAGTAGTTTGTCATCAGAGGAGGTGTTGTGGCTCTGCTCCCCCTTCTCTTCCCTTTGTTCCGGACTATGTGACCATGCGGGGAGGCTGAAGCGATAGGGTAGAACCCGGACAAAGGAGTGATCTCCTCTACTGGATCTATTGATTGTATCCCCTATTCTTTGTATTCCCTTGAGGTGTCATTATCAATGTATTTCCCGTAAAGATGAAGGAAAACGCTTGTTACATCTGATGTGTAAACACTTTGGGCAGTAATCAGATATTCTGCAAGTTTTACCCTGATTAAGGATGTTTGTTTCATGCCAGGTAGGTTGTGTGTGTTAACCTATTGTCCTCGAGCCCCCTCCAGTTCCCAAGTAGGGGTCGCGTAGATCTTGGCTGGGTATCTAGCGCACCCAGCCAAGACCAAGCCTAAGTACCCCGGGCATCCGCAGCACCGCGAGGTATTAGGGTTTTTATTTCTTGGTAAGGCGTATGTAGAACCCAGACCAAGCCTATGTACCCCGGGCATCCGCAGCATCGCGAGGTATTAGGGTTTTTATTTATTAGTCGGGCGTAGGTAGAACCCAGACCAAGCCTAAGTACCTTGGGCATCCGCAACACCGCAAGGTATTAGGGTTTTTAATTCTTAGTCGGGCGTATGTAGAACCCAGACCAAGCCTAAGTACCCCGGACATCCGCAGCACCGCGAGGTATTAGGATTTTTATTTCTTGGTCGGGCGTAGGTAGAACCCAGACCAAACCTAAGTACCCCGGGCATCCGCAACACCGTGAGGTATTAGGATTTTTATTTCTTGGTCAGGCATATATAGAACCCAGATCAAGCCTAAGTACTCCGGGCATCCGCAGCATCACGAGATATTAGGGTTTTTATTTCTTAGTCTAGCGTAGGTAGCACCCAGACCAAGCCTAAGTACCCCGGGCATCTGCAGTACTGCGAGGTATTAGGGTTTTGATTTCTTGGTTGGGTCTCTGTATCACCCAAACCAAGCCTATGTACCCCAGGCATCCGTAGCACCGCGAGGTATTAAGGTTTTTGGTTTCTTGGTTGGGCGTCCGTAGCACCTAGACCAAGCCTAAGTATCCCGGGCATCCGCAGCACCGCGGGTATTAGGGTTTTGGTTTCTTGATTAGGCGTATGTAGAACCCAGACTAAGCCTAAGTACCCCGGGCATCCGCAGCATCGTGAGGTATTAGAGTTTTGGTTTCTTGGTTTGATTTCTTGGTTGGGCGTCCGTAGCACCCAGACTAAGCCTAAGTACCCCGGACATCCGCAGCATCGCGAGGTATTAAGATTATTGTTTGACGTACTGGTACTTGTGTGACGACATGTTCCTTTATTTCATGAATTCACTGCAAGGCAGCAAGAGCACATAGGCAAATACATAGTATGCGACACACATCTTACCGAGGGTGACCGGATTGGAGACAGTTAGCCTGTTCTAGCTTCGTGGGCTTTTTGTTCCTGTCCTCCTGCTAATGATTGCTTACTCTAGTTAACTTTCTTGCGCCCTCGGGTTTTTCCAGGACTCCGATCTGACCTCTCCACTATAGCATCGTCGAGATACCAGTTGATCCCCTTTGACTTCAGCCACTCGGTCGGCCACCAAAAATTTTATCTTCTGGTGGTAGACAGATACCATCGCCTGGAAGACATTGAGCGTCGGGCGACCCAAGATGGCGTTGTAGGATGAGGGAGCGTCCATAATCAAGAAGGGTGTCCTCCTGGTCCTCTCGAGCACGTCACTACCCAATGATAGCGATAGGGTGATTTGCCCTATCTGTTGTACTCGATACCCGGTGAAGCCAAACAACAGGGTCGAGACCGGAAGTTGTTCATCCTCATCGATCTGCATCTGATCCAAAGCAACCTTGTACAAGATGTTCACGGAACTTCCTGTATCCACAAAGATGCGCTTGACCTCATAGTTGGCGATGCAAGCAAGGATCACCAAGGCGTCTTCATGGGGAGCTTCCACCTCGTCCAAGTCTTCGGGGTCGAACGAGATCGTAGGACCATGATCCTAGCTCCGGGTTGTCCCAATTGCATAGTTCTCCAGACGCCGGATGTTGGACTTCCTGGCGCGATGGGAATCTCCCCCAGTGAGTCCTCCGGAGATAACTCCCACATGTCCAGAGGGTGGGCCACGTGCAGGGGCCTTGCCCTTCTAGGGGTCTCTTTCCAAGGAGGGAGACCTGCGGGGTGCTGGCCCCCAGCTCCTTTCCCTTGACCGCGATCGGGACCGGTGTTGGGTCTCGTTTTCTCCCGACTGCCTCCGTCTGGGAGAAAAGCTTCGCCGAGGGGAATTTCGACGATACCCTGTCTTCTTCCACTTCTTCTGAGGTTTGGGGTCTGCCTCTTTACTCAATTTTTTTCTTCAAGGCATGACACTCCTCGGCGGAGTGTGTCGTACTGCCATGGAAACCACAGTACTTCATCAGTGGCTCCGACTGCTCAGTGTCCACTATCTCGACCAACTTTCGCCTGCCCCCCCCCACTGGTCCTTCCCTAGGTGAAGGTCTTTTCCTCGGGCTGGGGCCGGGGATTCCCTCCTCTCGGACCGGGTGACTGCTTGAGGGTGGACCCCGACTGGTTCCTTGCGTCGGGCGAATTGCACCTCCTCCACGTTGACATGCTTGACCGAATGCCCTAGCAGATCATCAAAGCCGGCGGGTGGTTTCTTCACCAATGATAGGAAAAAATCCCCTTCCGAGAGCCCTTGGGTACATGCACTGACTAGGATTTCCGACGTGGCACTTGGAACATCTTGTGCCACCCGGTTGAACTGCTGGATGTACTCCTTGAGCGACTCTTTCGACTTCTGTTTGAGAGCGAATAGATTGAGCGTCGTCTTCTGATAGCAACGACTATTGGCAAAGTGGTGGAGGAAAGAGGTTCTAAACTCCATGAAGGAGTTGATAGAACCCGGGGGCAGCCGCTGGAACCATCATTGGGTGCCCCAGACAGGGTGTTCAAGTACACCCGGCACTTCACACCGTCGGTGCTGGTGTAGGAGTGCCGCATTTTCAAACTTGCAGACATGATACTCCAGATCTGTCTTCCCGTCGTAATCAGCAATCCCAGGCCCCTGAAACTGCTTTGGCATGAGATCTTCTACAATCTCGGATGAGAAGGGAGTAGAGGGAGCCTTAGGAGAGGCCTTAGGTTCCTCCCTATTCCCCTATCCATCTTCATGTCTTGGCACACTAAAGGCTACCGAGTTGGCCTTCTCCATGTCTCCAGGAGAGTCTCGCCAGTGATCTAGGGTTGCTCCGGCGTGTCGCCCCGGTGGTGTGACGGATTTTCGCGGTTGGGGGTGTGAGATGGAGATCCTGGGGATCTCCTCCCGCACAGAAACACCTCGCTGTGAGGTAGCGTGCTCGATTTGGTGTTGTTTGAGCGCCTCTTTGATGACATTGGCCACCAAGCGATCCAGTTCCTCCTTTGTCAGGACAATGGGTTGTCCCGCCAGCTCTGTCATCGGTGCTCCTTCTGGTGCTTTACTGGATTCCCACAGACGACGCCAAACTTATTCCGGAAGGAGTCAATGTTGACGACCAGTCACCAAGGTTTAGTCCATGCGGACGCTGACGCTAGAGAGGAACTTCACACCCTGCGAGATTAACACGAGCGTTAAGGGAGCACGCTGGAGGTTGTCCGGCGGAGCCCACTCCGACGCTCAAGTTAGTGTCTCGATGAAGGAGATGAAAAGAAGGCAAGGAGATATGCGAGTAGTAGAGAATGTGTAACCCCTCTTACCGAAGGGGTTGGAATACCTTTTATACCTACGGCGGCTGCCTTCGTGCGTCTCCATGATCTTTCCCACGTCCCCACGTTTGTCGGTTACAGGATAACCTTTGCAATGGTCCACACCGTCTTTAAGTTCGGCCCGTTGCGACATTTATGGGTCATGATGACTCCGCGATAATGGGTGATGGTTATCCGCAGATCCGAAGAAAGGGGAACCGTTACTTGAGGCCGAATACTTCTTGGGCTCCGCCTCCCCGAGGTGATCTCGGGGTCTTCTAGCCCGGGGGGTCCCGGGCATTCTGCTTCCCCAAGGTGGTCTCAGGGCTTGACTTCCCAAAGTGATCCCGAGAGTGGGTCTCCTGATTTGATCTCCGGAGCGTGTCTACCCGTAGGGGGGTCCCACGGATCCCTTTCCTGAGAGGGTCTCGGGACCTCCACGGATCCCTTTTCCGAGAGGGTCTCGGGAGCTCTGGAAAGAGAGTCGTTCAGACTCGCTATATTTTGTCATCCAACTTCTTCAGCCCACATGTTAATTACGGGGTACTCAACCCCATCAGTAACCATTATGCTTCATTGTCTTGTTTAGCCTAAGTATGGTAAGAATTATGCTTCTTTGGCTTCTTTAGTCAAAGTATGGTTTACGAGTTAAAGATTACCGGAGCACTAAACAACTAAGGTTATGGAAATTCGTTAGCTAGATAGAGCCACATCGATGGAGGATTGATGGGTCTATTATCAAGTATACTGGGGTTCAATTTCTTTTGGAAAATAATGTGAGACTGGTAAATCTTCTTTTCTATATGTTTATCCCAATAATTTACACATTTCGTATATTTATTAAAATTTTGTATTCAGATTTAAATTCATTGCATCTTATTTGTTCTATTTTATATTGACATATGTTATCTATGATTATAAAAAAAAAGATTTAGGACGTGAATGAATTTGAAGTTTTTGAACAAATGCATAAAAGAAAGTAAGTACTGGGGAGTTAGAGTTAGTGAACAATAAATTAGCTTGAGTTAGTGTAAGTTAACATAATTAATTGTCCATTAATTTTTTATTATCTCATATTAATTCTTACTTATTTGTTTTTATATTTATTAAACTAATATAAGCTATAATATGGACAAAAATAATATAAAGAGAGACAAAATATTAATTATCACCCTATTGAATCTTTATTCAATCTCAAATCATGATGATGTGGTGGACGACCCATGTAAGGGGAGGGTGTATAAATTTGGGCATAATCAGCACGTTAGAAGATCATACAATGATGGTCAAAATTGATTTGCTCGTCTCTAATGCTCTCATCAATTCGTCCCAGGGTCAATACGGAGATGATAAATCATGGATATTATTCGCTCAGATATTGTGACTAATGAAGTTTCACTGAAATGTGGTTCAATGAGAAGAGCAAAGAATTATCTCAAGAAATTAAAAATAGACTACTATCAAAAGGATGGAGAAGAAATTATTGAAAGTAAAAATAAATTGAAACTCGTTATCATAGAAAATATATAGAAGAAAGGAAATCTTATCAAGAAAGATAGACAAAGAGATGAAAACTTATGGAGGAAGATAGACAAAGAGAAGAAAATCTCAAAGATGTGGCTCATAAAATGATTCAAGAGGTGAAATATATAAATCATGCATTTATGTTTCGGAAGTAATCGACGCAGACGGCCAGTCTCCCGAGTCTAGCCCACGAGGACGATGATGGATGAAAAGAGATCCCGCCCTGCGAGAGTAACACGAGCGTTAATGGGAACACGCCGGAGATTTTCCGACGGAGCCCACTCCGATGCTCAAGTCAGAAAAGTGGGTAGGAGAAGTTTTTAGAAAACAATGAGAGTGTGTCAGCCCTGAAAAAGACCAGAAGCCCCTATACCTGGGTGTCGAAGTACTATTTATACCTGAAGCGGTGGTCACACGTGTCTCTGCATTCTCCTCCACGTCCCCTCATTTATCAGTTACTGGATCACCTTCGTAACGATCACGCAGTAATTAAATCTAGATCGTTGTGATAATTAAGACATTAATAGCCGCACATCACGGGCCATAATTATCCAATAATTAGCCGCAATAATTATCTGCTGATCCGAAAAAAATAGGGTGGTTACTTGAAGTTGGGCCATCGGATAGGATGATCCTTCGGCTCCGCTATCCTGAGGTGATCTCGGGATCCTTTGGCCCGGGAGGGTCCCGATCGTCTGTCTTCCCGAGGTGATCTCGGGTGTCTGTCCTCCCGGGGTGATCTCAAAAGTAGGCACGCCCGAGGTGGTTTCGGGAGTCTACCTTCCCGAGGAGATCTCGGGAGTCAGAGAGAGAGAGAGAGTCATTCAGACTCGGTGGATCTTGTCACGTAGCTTCTTCAGTTCACATGTCAACCATCGAATGCTCAACCCCATCAATTTATATCTAGGAGGATCGGGTCCTTGTGAGCGTCGTGATAGACAAAATAAAAATTAAATCACTTTATCTTTGATTAATGATTAAAGTGTTTGGATAATCTCAATTTTTATGATACTTTTGCATTAGGAATTAGTTGTTTTAAATATGTTTAATTTAAAATTTTGATGTTAAATTTAAAAATTAAATTATATATGAATTTATAAATAAAATTATAAATTGATTTATAAATAGAATTAAAAGATTTAAAACCAAATTATAGATGAATTTTATATATGGATTTATAAACAGTTTTACAATATATTTATGAAATTGGAGATAAAATATTTCCATATTAAAATTAGTCACGACATGTTCACTAATGAATTTTTGAAATAGAATATTTCATCTCAAATATTTTTTAAAAATGGTAAAATAACTTTGAGACGAAATTTTTCGTCTATGAAGGTTTTTTTTTATTATTAGCGTTCTACATTGATTTAAAGACGTCTTCAAAAACACTATTCTCAATATTCATGCGTGCCATGTATTGCCATGCTCCTGAAACTTTTTGAAAGCAAAATTAACATACACAAAGTGAATGACACACACATATATACGTTTTCTTTTTTTTCATAAAGTATTTCATTCCTTCATATCATTTTTTTTCTTCAATATCGGATCGCTTGATAGCTCGGAGTTTGACGCAATGTTTGAACCCCAAAACCAAACCATACTCGAACTCAGGCGACGAATTCATCGTCGGAGATGGCCTAAAAACAAAGTGTCGGTAAAGCTCAATCAACGCAAGCTTGAGCTCTTGAATAGAAAATTTTTGCCCAATGCAAGAGCGCGGGCCAATTCCAAACGGAATGTGTGCATATGGATGTCTTTTTTTCTCTTCTTCGCAGGTCGGGTCAAACCGCTCCGGTCGGAACACATCTGGTGCCGGAAACTGCTTCGGGTCTTTAGCCACCACTCCGAGTGCAAGCCAAACCCAAGTTCCCTGAGAGTATTTTTTTCCCTCGATATTTTGATTAATATAATTTATAAAATAGAAACTCAGAGCTAATATATATAAAATTTCAAAGGTGACCTTTGGTAGAACATATCCCTTAATTTTCACTTGTTGGGATGTCTCTCTTGCAACTAGTGGTGATACGGTGTACATCCTCATGGACTCCTTTATGACCTGAATTTAGTCAAATTTGAAAATAACAAAATTTATGGACTTTAAAGGCATAAAAAATCATATAAAATTTTAAATTTAAAGGGCCAGAATGAAAATCTATAGAATTTTACCTACCTGATCGAGGTATGGAAAATTGCTCTGTAGATCCTCCGACGTCGGCGCCGAACTCTGGGCGAAGAACCGGTCGACCTCCGCCACCAACCTCCGCTCCACCTCCAGATGGCACGACACCAGATACACCGTCATCGCCAGCGTGAACGCGGTGGTCTTGGTTCCCGCCACCAGGTGCTCGTAGGCGAGCGCGCGCACGTGGACGTCGGTGAGCAGCTCGGCGGCCGGCGTGCCGGGCTGCCTCCTGGCGTTCAGGATCGCGGCCAGGAAGTCCCTCGGCTCCCCCGGCCCCAACTCCCTCGACCGCCTCGCGATGATGGCGTCGAGCCGCGCGCACAGCCACTGGTGGGTCCGGTCGAGCTTGTGGTCGGCGGTGCCGGGGATCCTTTTCAGAATTTGGCGGGAAGGGTTCTGGAGCACCGGCGCGATGAGGCCGAGCATCGTGGAGAATGAACTGGACAGGTCCATCTTGAGCGAGGAAACCGAGTAAGTGTGCTCCTTCAGGAAGGCGGAGGCCTCGTCTCCGTCCTGATCTTCTCCGTGGCCGACGCCGCTGATGGTCGGATCGCTCAAGAGCTTGAAGTCGATGCCGAAGGCCGTCTTTCCCAGCACGTCTATGGCGAGGCGGAGGGCGAGATCTGAGATCGGTACGTCCTCGCGGAGGCGGTGGAAGTGAGACACGGCGGAGGAGAAGGCGGCGACGTAGTGGTTCATGGTGGGATGAGGCCGGCGAGGTGGGTCGGCTGGTACAGAGCGGTGATGAGGTTTCTAGTTATAGACCACCTCGAATCCCTGTTTTTCGTTCACAATATTTTAAGACAATTAATTAATAATAAATAATCTTGAAATTTGAAATTAATTAAGATCGTTGTGATCATCGACCTTGTGAGAAAAAGACCATTTTGAAGCAAATCACAGCCAGAAGCAGGGGACAGCCTGCTCCTGTTCCTGATGTACTTGAAGTTCTTGATGCCCACTTCCCTGCACAGCTCTGCGTCTGCCACAATCACCAGCGGCTGCCTTCCCATATGAAACCTGATCGATCAACGTGCATCGATCATCGATCCTCAACTACTGTTCAGTTTGTGCATGATCAAGCTAGCACACTGATATATCGATGATTACCTGAAGATGGGGCCGTAGCTCTTGGCGAAGACTCTGAGGACGTCAGGTCCGTGGCTGGCCAGGTAAGGCAGATGGCCAACTATGAACCTCGCCGGAGGGCCGGGGACATGCCTGACTTTCCAGTAGGGGGCTGAGAAGTATGCGAGGAAGAGAAGGAGGAGAGAGAGCGAGGCCAGGACGAAGAAAGCAGCGGATGAGCTGTGGAAGGACTCCACACTCGTCTCCATACGCAGCGACTGGAGAGAGAGAGAGAGATGCACGTGGTATGGCACAGAGAGGGTGATCGCCAGATTTATAGAGAAAAAAAAAATAGAATGGCGTCCTAAATTGTAAAAATTAAAAGAAAATCTCACGTTGAATAAATAGATCATTTTTTAAAAAAAATAAAAAAACATATCATCATACCATATATTTTATCCGGGGAATAAGTAACTGCTACGTAATATGCAACTGTTTCAGTCTAATTCAAATAATTATACACATAACATTATTATTTTAAAATATTTTTTTATTAATTTATTTAAAATTATTTAAATTCCATTAAAATTGTTTTAAAATTTTTATAGGGTTATAATATTGTAGTAGCAATCTATGTAGCTATATATTATAATTAATTAGTTGTAATTTATTACAATAATGCTGAGAGGTTGTCTTTGCAAAAATATCTAATCATACCTAATTGATTAAAGAATGACAATATCTTATAATACGATAAAAGATGGGAAAATTTGAGAAAACTCTCCAACATCAAAGTGAGCTTTGCATGCACTCTCCAACCAAAAATGTCTTTGATTGTATGCACTCCCTGATGGGATTGACAAGACAGTTTTATGTGTTATTTTTTTTATCAGTATAAAAGAGTAAAAATTCAATATAAATCATAAAGATTTGAGTATAAATTATTTAATATTGAGTACTAATTTAAGAAATTTGAGTATTATTTGAAAAAATTTGAGTATACATTGTTTCAGTATATAGTAAAAATTTCAGTATACATTATCAAAATTTAAGTATGAATTGATTTAGATTGAGTATTATTTGAAAAAATTTGAGTATAAAATTTAAAAATTTGAGTATGCGAGGTTGCATCCACCACATCAAGATTTTCACATGAGGGGTCGTCGAAATTTTATACTAAAATTTCTTAAATTAGTACTTAATCTCAAACAATTTATACTCAAATCTTTATAATGTATACTGAGTTTTCACTCTTTTATACTCACGACATCAAGATTTTTACATAGAGGTCACTGAAACTTTGTACTCAAATTTCTTAAATTAGTACTGAATCTCAAACAATTTATACTCAAATCTTTACAATGTATACTGAGTTTTCAGTTTTTTATACTCAATCTATTAGGGAGTGAATGCAAAGAATTTATTAAGTAGGGAGTGCATGCAAATGTCAGTTTGGGATTGGGGAGTTTTCTCCAATTAACTCATAAAAGATTAACTTTTAATAGTGGCATGTTCTTGCGAAAGAAATTTCTTCCATCCTTTGTACTTGGACGGTCGGCTATAAATTAAATATATAATTTATCTTTCTTTACATAATTTAAGGATAAATTATGAGAAATATATGAGATGAGCATAATTATTTTTTACTATAATATAATAGCGCTGAAAGGAAATCCTCATAGACTCATATAGTTGATATTAATTTACCTACTTTCACATAATCTAAAGATAAATTATAAGATTTCACGATTTAATCATCTTTTACTATAATATAATATTCCTAAAAGCAAATCTCTACGGAATGAAATAGTTAATATTTGTATGTAATGATGTTGCTTAAAACAAGGTGTTCACTTGATGAATCATTATATATATGTGAAATGTCCTTTTAATTTTTACCCAATTATTTATATGATTTAAAAAGTTTTTTTAAAAAAATATTAAAATAGCACTTTACTCGTAATTTAATAGCTAAAATACTCCTGTCTTTTACAAATATAGCAGTTTTGACTAAAACTACTCTAAAATACAATAATTTTCACTAATAATCAAAGTTATTACTTCGTCTTAAATAATTTTAATTAAAGTTATTTCATCTTACAGCAGCATTAATTTTATGTTTGGAGCAATTTTGATTAAAATTATTCAAAAATAGAATATAAAAAAGATATTTTAAGAATTACATTGTAAGTGAATATTATTTTAATAATTTTTTTAAAAAAAATAGGAGTATTTTTAAGATTTTAAGATATGAATAAAAAAATTACTTTTGATTTTTATTTTGCCGATATAAATTAAGAGAAAAAGAATTAAGACGTCTACATCATTATTTGCATCATTAGTTTCTTTTCTTATCTACATGGCATGATTCGCTTGTCGACTTGTCGTACACATGAGGGTTATCTTATGCTATACGTGTTTAGATTGTTTTGACTTGATTGTCTAAAGTATTAGAAATGTCTTCATCACTCTTTACTTTAAGTCAAATGGGTCGACATTTCTAGATTTTGTGTCTTGATCATATATAAGTTTACAATAGGTATACATATATATAGTTTATTTATTGTGGGCATGATGATGTATTATAATCTGTATAACTTATTTTGAATGGAGTATGGTGTAAGATTTGCCTAAATCATTTACTTATTCAAAATTCTAATTGGTTTTATGCGTGTATGACATGATACACAATTTGTCGATATGGCTAGATAGACCATTTAGACTCACTATAAAATTAGCAACTAACTAGTTTAAATTAATATTTATGTATAAAGTCTCGATCAAATCATGTAGTAAATAATTGTAATCCAAGAAATTAAGGCATTTAGAATTATTTGCATCTCACTTTATGTATAAATAAGTTACAATTATAATTGTACTTTGAAGAAATAATGATGCTACCGTTGAAATCCCTTTTCAAAGGTGTCCCCGCTCCCTCATGACATCGACGACCATTTGAGCATTACGAATAAAAGATAAGCAACTTAGACATCATTGTGAATATTAAATACTTTCTTTTACATCAATGAATGCTATATGCTATTATAGGTTATCATTGCTCGTAATCCTATATCTATATTTGGTATCCTTGTCTTGTTTACATTTGCAAAAAAAAAAAGGGGCCAAAATCAAATCACTTCAAGTGGCTCATGATTAAGTTGCGTAGGAAGCTTTAGTTGAGACCCCGGGCATGCTGTGGTGCTAAGCAGAAAGGATGACTCTTTGTACAATAGGGATTCGAATTTTACGTTGGATATTTTGAATGCATGTGGAGTTGGAACACTAGTAAGTTGGGATGTCGTGTCGGGTTCTCTCTGTGCTTCCTGAATTTAGCTAGTGGTCGGTTCGTGGGGTCGAGTCATTCACCTTTGGGACTAGTTGAACCTAAGGCTCATATGCCTGAATTAGCGAAAAAAAACAAGAAGTTTGAGTTGAATTTCAAAATATCTTTGCCCCACCTAACAAAGTTTGAGTAACACATCCTATATCATTTGCTAGTTACATAGAGAAAGCCTTGGTGTTCATAGTCATACTTGTTAGGGCCCTCTGCGAGCTAAAAGGGGATGAATAGCTTCGATCGATTCTCATCTTGGTCTTGTGCTCATCGTTCGAATGTGCAACGAAAATTTGAATCAATACCAATGTCATATCCATAACTCCATGATTTACGTGGTATCCCTCTCTTAGGCGACTAATCCAAGATATACTCTTAGTGGTTTCCCACCACTATGAACTTCTTCTTTTCGGATACCTTCCAACGGTGAAGAAATCTCTTACAACATGTTCTTATAAGAATACAATACAAAAATGAATACAAAGACAAATAAAATAGAAAATAACTTTACCATAAGGAAATTGTTTTGGATGCTTTCTTGTTGCTTGGAAATTATCTTGTTGATATGGAAATACACCAACATTTTACCTCAGAATCTCCTCAAAACCCTTCTTTTAAAGCCTTTAGGTTAGGGTTGATTTTTACCTATTAGTCAACTGATATCACCCATCAGTCGATTGATATGTCTCCAATACTATTCTCGTCGTTGAACAACCACTGACCCTTCTGAAATTTGTTTGATTTTGTCGATAATTTGAACATCGGTCGACTGATGTAAACCATCATTCAACTGATTAAATCATTCAGATCGAACAAGTGAATTCGGCTTGCTTCTATTGAATTCTAATTAACATCAATTGACTGATGTGAATCAATATTCGATTGATGCAATTAGTCAAATCAACAAGTGAATCTGACTTGCTTTGGTTCAATTCACGAAGATATCAGTTAACTGATATCAACGATCAATCAATTGATGTCATCAATCAAGCTGAATAATCAAATAGACATACTTCTATTTGGTTTCTATCGAAATCAGTCAACTAATACTCATAATAGTCGACTAATATTGAGTAAAAATATAAACTCTGAATGAGCTCTATTTCACATCTTAGCTCATCTTGTTCTGATATCCAAGTTAAAAGTTATGATATTCAGAAGTTTGTACTATCAAGACTTTCACGTTGCCTATCATTCGATTAATTTTAACTTGCCTGGACTTCATTGTTGTCTGACATCCAGTCAACTTTGATCTGTCTGGACTTCATGTCTCATACCAACTTCCTGTTGGATTTTCGACCATCAAGTGTCCGGTCAACCGTGACCTACTTGAACTTTTCTTTTGTCAACTATTTATTGGACTTTCTATCACCAAGTGTTCGGTCAATCATAATCCACTAAAACTTTTCTATTGAGATTGATCGGCCGGCTAGAGGGGAGAATGGGGGGTTGGTGAATAGCCCTGCAATAAAAATTAGATATTTTGTCGTTCTTAACAAAGATAGAGATTAGTTACAAAACAAAAAATCATAAATGAAATTAATAACTTAAAAATAAAAGAGGCACGCAAAGATGCACTTGGTTTGCAATCTGGGTGGTTGCTAATCCAAGATAAATTAAACGTACAACTCCAAAATAACTCCTCGTGGGCGGAGAAGCCTCTTACACATTTTTGAACTCAGAGAAGACAAAAAAAAACTAACACAAAAGTCGTTACAACTCAAATTGATTGATTTCTTTTGAGTTAAGGGGTCTATTTATAGCCCCTGAAAAAACTTATTGAAATGCTGACATGACACTTCTCAGGCGCCCGAGTGCACACGAGCTCCTGATACTGGGTCAGTGCTTATTCGCTTCGCAATGGCCGAGAACAGCTAGTTGTTGATAAATTTAACTTGGGCGCGAGCGCCCATGTATGCGGGTCCCCGAGTTGACTCGAGCGCCTGTGTTGGGCTAGGTCTGGTTAACTTTTGGTTGACCAATCTTCTGGGTGATTTTTGACCATCTAGAGTTGGGCTCACCCGAACCTGTCTCTAGCCTCTTACTCGAACGGACTTCCTCCCCGGCGTCTAGTCCCTCGGATGTCACGGATCCTTCTCGCTCCACTAGTATACTCTTCCGCAGTCTTCGCGTCCCTCAGATGTGCTGATCCCATCGGCTCCTTTCCTGCGCCATCCTTCTCATCTGTTGTATCTTCTGCTTGACTTTCTGGGCTCTTAAGCTCCTGGACACTTAAACACAGGGATCAAAATCAACAGAACCTAACTTGACTCGGTTGACCACAGTAAAACCATCCCCAGGGTACTTATATTTTCGTCTCGTGTCAATTTCTCATTGGGCTTCCGACCATCAAGTGTCCAGTTAACCATGACTCAATTGGGTTTTTCTCTTGCCAACTACCTGCTGGACTTTTGGTCATTGAATGTTCGACAACCGTGACCTACATGGAATTTTATGTCTCGTGTCAACTCTATGTTGGACTTTCGACCACTAAGTCATGTATCTAGTCAATCTTGACCCACTTGATTTTTCTCTTACTAACTACTCGTTGGACTTTCGATTACCAAGTAGCCAGTCAACTGTGATCTACTTAGATTTTTTGTCTCATGTCAACTTCATGTTAGACTTCCGACCATCAAATATTTGGTCGATCATGACCCACTTGAACTTTTCATATTTTATTATCTGGTTAACCTTGACCTACTTGAATTTTCGCTCAACTAGCTTAACATATTGATCGATTGACAAGTATCCTGTCAACGTTGACTTATTTGACATCTAGACCAACTAACATATTGATCAAATATCGAAACTTCAACTCAAATCAACTTAAAAGTGTGGTGGTAATTATGTAAAATGATAAATTTATTAAG
The DNA here is from genome assembly GCA_024364735.1 of Boesenbergia rotunda. NCBI lineage: Eukaryota > Viridiplantae > Streptophyta > Magnoliopsida > Zingiberales > Zingiberaceae > Boesenbergia > Boesenbergia rotunda. The sequence continues at coordinate 397,955 of JAGFNQ010004292.1, forward strand.
GATATAAATGTCAATTTTTAATTTTGGACCATAAACAAAAAAGCAGAAGTAGAAAAAAATATCAAAAATTTCTTCCAGCTTTTGAGTAAAAGAATCAGAAATTAAAGCAAAATCTGACATTCACAAACACTCAAAAAAATTTCTGTGTAGCTAGAATTTAAAAAATAATTAACAGAAGTTCTCCCAAACACTGCCTAAGTCTACCACTAAGATACCAACTTAGCTACGCCATGAGACATGAATTGAAATATATTAGAGTAAAAAGGTGAAATCGTCATTTTAGCAATCCTTTTAACGGACCCCCACATTCTCTAGAAGGGAATAAATTATGGGAAACATTTGTCTTAGCACAGCAATCATTGCATGGGTAAGGTAAAACACCCAATAGTATATTTTATATCTGTTATTGATGGGGTTGAGTACCCCGTGGCTGACACGTGGGCTAAAGAAGCTGTGTGGCAAGAGATAGCGAGTCTGAACGACTCTCTTTCCGGAACTCCCGAGACCCTCTCGGGAAAGGGATCCCCCGGGACCTCCCGCGGGTAGACACACCCCGGAGTTCAAATCAGAGGAAGCACTCCCGAGATCACCTCGGAGAGCCAGGTCCCCGAGATCACCTCGGAGAGCCGGGTCCCCGAGACCACCTCAGGAAAGCGGAATGCCGGGGATGCCCCCCCCCCGGGCCAGAAGACCCCGGGGAAGCGGAGCCCAAGAAGCATCGATATCCGACCTCAAGTAACGGTCCCCCTTTCTTCGAATCTGGGGATAACCATCACCAATTATCACGGGGTCATCATGACCCATAATTGTCGTAGCGGTCTGAACCTAATGGCGGCGTGGACCGTTGCAAAGTTTATCCTGTAACCGACAAATTGGGGGGACGTGGCGAAGATCGTGAAGACTCGTGCGACAACCGCTGCAGGTATAAAAGGTACTCCAACCCCTCTGGTAAAGGGGGTTACGCCTTCTTTCCATCTCCTCCATCAAGGCACTGACTTGAGAGTCGGAGTGGCCTCCGGACAACCTCCGGCGTGTTCGTCTAACGCTCGTGTTAATCTTGCAGGGTGTGAAGTTCCTCCTCTAGCGTCAGCGTCCGCGTGGGCTGAACCTTGGTGACTAGTCGTCGACGTTGATTCCTTCCAGAAAAAGTTTGGCGTCGTCTGTGGGAAACCAGTAAAGCACCAGAAGGAGCACCGATGGCAGAGCCAACGGGACAACCCATTGTCCTGATAAAGGAGGAACTGGATCGCTTTGTGGTCAACGCCATCAAAGAGGCACTCGAACAACACCAAATCGAGCACGCCACCTCACAGCGAGGTGTTTTTGTGTGGGAGGAGATCCCCAGAGTCTCCATCTCACACCCTCAGCCGCGAAGATCCGTCACACCACCGGGGCAACGTGCCGGAGTAGCCCCGGATTACCGGCGAGACTCTCCCGGAGACATTGAGAAGGCTAACTCGATAGCCTCTAGTGCGCTGAGATAGGAAGATGGACAGGGGAAGAGGGAGGAACCTAAGGCCTCCCCTAAGGCTCCCTCTACTCCCTTCACATATGAGATTGTTGAAGACCCCATGCCGAAGCAGTTCCACAGGCCTGGGATTGCTGATTATGATGGGAAGACGGATCCAGAGGATCATGTCTGTAAGTTTGAAAATGCGGCATTCCTACACCAGTACATCAACGGTGTGAAGTGTCGGGTGTTCTTGAACACCTTGTCCGGGGCAGCCCAACGATGGTTCCAACAGCTGCCCCCGGGTTATATCAACTCCTTCATGGAGTTTAGAACACTTTCCTCCACCACTTCGCCAGTAGTCGTCGTTATCAGAAGACGGCCCTCAATTTCTTCGCCCTCAAGCAGAAGCCGAAAGAGTCGCTCAAGGAGTACATCCAGCGGTTCAACCAGGTGGCACAAGATGTGCCAAGTGCCACGTCGGAAATCCTCGTCAGCGCCTGTACCCAAGGGCTCGCGGAAGGGGATTTCTTCCGATCATTGGCGAAGAAGCCACCCGCCAGCTTTGATGATCTGCTGAGGCGTTCGGTCAAGCACGTCAATGTGGAGGAGGTGCAATTCGCTCGATGCAAGGAACCAGCCGGGGCCCCTCCTCAAGCCGTCACCTGGTCCGAGAGGAGGGAACCCCCGGCCCCAGCTCGAGGAAAAGACCCTCACCTAGGGAAGGACTAGTGGACTGGCAGGCGAAAGCTGATCGAGACAGTGGACACCGAGCAGCCGGAGCCACTAATGAAGTACTGCGGTTTCCATGGCAGTACGACACACTCCGCCAAGGAGTGTCATGCCTTAAGGAAAAAATTGAGTGAAGAGGCAGACCCCAAACCTCGGAAGAAGTGGAAGAAGATGGGGTATCAACGGAATTCCCCTCGGCGAAGTTTTTCTCCCAGACGAAGGCAGTCGGGAGAAAACGAGACTTAACACCGGTCCCGATCTCAATCAGGGGAAGGAGCCGGGGGCCAGCACCCCGCAGGTCTCCCTCCTTGGAAAGAGAACCCCGGAAGGGCAAAGCCCATGCACACGGCCCGCTCTCTGGACATGTGGGAGTTATCTCCAGAGGACCCACTAGGGGAGATTCCCATCGGGCCAGGAAGTCCAACACCCGGCATCTGGAGAACTATACAATTGGGATGAGCCGGAGCCAGGATTATGGTCCTACGATCTCATTCGGCCTCGAAGACTTGGAAGACATGGAAGCTCCCCATGAAGACGCCTTGGTGATCCTTGCACGCATCGCCAACTATGAGGTCAAGCGCATCTTCGTAGATACAGGAAGTTCCGTGAACATCTTGTACAAGGTTGTTCTGGATCAGATGCAGATCGACGAGGATGAACTACTTTCGACCTCGACCCCACTGTTTGACTTCACCGAGTATCGAGTGCAACCGATAGGACAAATCACCCTATCTCTATCGTTGGGTAGCAACGTGCTCGAGAGGACTCAGAGAACACCCTTCTTGATCATGGACGCTCCCTCATCCTACAACGCCATTTTGGGCCGCTCGACGCTCAGTGTCTTTCAGGTGGTGATCTCTGTTTACCACCAGAAGATAAAATTCTCAATTGGCGACCAAGTGGCTGAAGTCAAAGGGGACCAACTGGTGTCCCGACGATACTACAGTGGGGAAGTCAAATCAGAGTCCCGGAATAACCCGAGGGCACAGGAAGACTAACCGGAGGAAGCGACCATTCACCGAAGGACAGGAACGAAAGGCTCACGAAGCTAGAATAGACCAACTGTCTTCAGTCTGGTCATCCCCGGTAAGATGTGTGTCGTATACTATGTACTTGCCTATGTGTTCTCGCTGCCTTGCAGTGAATTCATGAAATAAAGAAACATGCCCTCGCACAAGTATCAGTACCTCAAACAAAAACCCCAATACCTCGCGGTGTTGTGGATGCCCGGGGTATTTAAGCTTGGTCTGGGTGCTACGGACTCCCAACCAAGAAATAAAAACCCTAATGTCTCGTGATGCTGCGGATGCGCGGGGTACTTAGGCTAGGTTTGGGTGCTACGGACGTCCGACCAAGAAATAAAAACCCTAATACCAAGCGGTGCTACGGATGCCCGGAGTACTTATGCTTGGTCTGGGTGCTACGGACTCCCAACCAAGAAATCAAAACCCTAATGTCTCGCGGTGCTGCAAATGTCTAGGGTGCTTAGGCTTGGTCTGGGTGTTATGGACTCCCAACTAAGAAATCAAAACCCTAATGTCTCGTGGTGCTGCGGATGCCCGGGGTACTTAGGCTTAGTCTGGGTGTTACGGAAGCCCGACCAAGAAATAAAAACCCTAATACCTCGTGGAACTGCGGATGCCCGGGGTACTTAGGCTTGATCTGGGTGCTACGGACACCCGACCAAGAAATTAAAACCCTAATACCTCACAGTGTTGCGGATGCCCGGGGTATTTAGGCTTGGTCTGGATGCTACGGATGCCCAACCAAGAAATAAAAACCCTAATATCTCGCGGTGCTGCGGATGCCTGGGGTAAAAACCCTAATACCTCGCAGTGCTGTGGATGCCCGGGGTACTTAGACTTGGTTTGGGTGCTACGGACGCCCGACCAAGAAATAAAAACCCTAATACCTCGCGGTGCTGTGGATACCCAGGGTACTTAGGCTTGGTCTGGGTGCTACGGACTCCCAACCAAGAAATCAAAACCCTAATGCCTCGCGGTGCTGTGGATACCCGGGGTACTTTAGGCTTGGTCTGGGTGCTATGGACGCCCGACCAAGAAATAAAAACCTTAATACCTCGTGGTGCTGCGGATGCCCAGGGTACTTAGGCATGGTCTGGGTGATACAGATTCCCAACCAAGAAATCAAAACCCTAATGCCACGAGGTGCTGCGGATGCCCGGGATACTTAGGCTTGATCTGGGTCCTACGGACTCCCGACCAAGAAATAAAAATCCTAATACCTCGCGGTGCTACGGATGGCCGGGGTACTTAGACGTGGTCTGGGTGCTACGGACTCCCAACCAAGAAATCAAAACCCTAATGCCTTCGCGGTGCTGCGGACGCCCGGGGTACTTAGGCTTGCTCTGGGTTCTACAGACACCGGACCAAGAAATCAAAACCCTAATACCTCGCAGTGCTGCGGATGCCCTGGGTACTTAGGCTGGGTCTGGGTGCTACGGACTCCCAACCATGAAATCAAAACCCTAATGTCTCACTGTGTTGCGGATGCCGGGGGTACTTAAGCTTGGTCCGGGTTCTACAGATGCCCGACCAAGAATCGAAACCCTAATATCTCACGGTGCTGCGGATGCTTGGGGTACTTAGGCTTGATCTGGGTTCTATAGATGCCCGACCAAGAAATAAAAACCTTGATACCTTGCGGGGCTGCAGATGCCTGGGGTGCTCAAGCTTGGTCTGAGCTGGGTGCGCCATATATCCAACCAAGATCTACGCAACCCTTACCTGGGAACTAGAGGAGGCTCGAGGACAGGAGGTTAATACACATGACCTACTCGACATGAGACAAGCATCCTCAGTCATGGCAAAACTAGCAGAATATCTGGTTATTGCTCGAAGCGCTTACACAACAGAGATAACAAGTGTTTTCCTTCATCTTTATGGAAAATACATTGACAATGACATCTCAAAAGGAACACAAAGAATAGGGGATACAATCAAGGGATCCAGTAGAGGAGATCAATCCTTTTCCCGGGTTCTTCCCTATCGCTGCGGCGTCTCCGCATGGTCACGTAGCTCGGAACAAAGGGGAAGAGAAGGGGGAGAAGCAGCTACAACTCCTCCTCGAATAACACACTACTCTAGGCCTGACTGATGTCCGATGCCCAAAACTTGAGGAAACGGGCGATCAGGCGGAGGAGAGCAACCGGGGAGGGGTAGAAGATGAACCACTAGGAGATGCTCTCGGGCAAAACAAATGATATCATCTCTGCCATGCTCCCCGGCGAAGCATGTAACGTCTTTTTCGAACTCTCCGGTGAAACTTGTGGTTCCATCTCCACCGTGCTCTCCCAGGAAAGATGCAATATCATCTCTGCTATGCTCCCTAGTGGTGGCGAAAACCTCTGGTAGAAGGGGGGACGATAGAGGATGTGCTAGAAGGTGGCATGCTTCATAGGGGACTCTGGGAGCGCTTGACTTAGCCCGGACAGACGGGACTTCACCCTTCTTTGGGCGGTGAACCTCCTTGGGAGTTCCCCTCCAGCCCGCAACGTCTTTCCCCTGTCCAGTCCATGAGAATGGGAAGGAAAGATGGATGGGAACGAACGCGTTGGCTTTCCACCTTTATAGAGGAGGCTGCCCATCCGCATTTAATGCAGGCACGGCGCAGGAGCAGTAACAAACGTCAATCCTGAAGCATCGCGTCGATTGGTATGCCTCTGCGACACTTGGGAATTCACAACCCTTTATGGGTCAATTCAATGGATTGCTTGTGGCCCGGAGACGACGGTTCGGGAGCCGCAAACACTCAATAGAGAAAGTAGTCAACATGGGTCCCACAGAAGAGTAGCCGCAGGCTCGGTAGTTGGGCTTATAGGGTTATCTTGGGGAGATCCGTACCCAGGATCAAACCCGAAAAACCTCCGAAGTCGACTGACATCACAAGAGGTATTGGGTCCCTAGAACCAACCCAAGGGGATGCAGGGGACGAGCAGTGGATCCCTGACACCCTTACCCCTGGGGCTGAGAGGGAATGTCTATTCTTCAGAAAAGTTAATCTGCTATTTGGCCCCTATAGTCAAAGAAAAATACTGATCTATCTACTCTCTGAGCCCTCGAGACGAAGACGAATGATGCAAGGAGCCAAAAACAAAAGCATGCACAGGACAGTACGACAAAGAGATATTTTTATTATAATCAAAACGGGTACATCGAGGCCAAGCTCCCGGGTAACAAATAATCCTACAACTCTTTGTCCTCGGGAGGGAGCTCTTCCCAAACTCGGCCGACGCTCATAAAGCCCAGGTCGACATCCGGAGGTAAAAGTTGGGTCTTCTTCAGCTGATCGATGGCCCCGTGGAAGCCTTGCTTCAAGCGCTTCATTACCTGACCGACAATGATGTCACCATATTCATCTAACTCCAGGTATTTAGCCTTGAAGTCTGGCTCGACCTCTTTCATGCAGGAAGCCTCAGTAGTCTGACAGTGGCGAACGTCGACCTTAGCAACTTCCTTGGCGCCCTTTAGCTGCTCCATCTCAGTAGCCATTTTATCTTGATCCGCCAGAGCCTCCTTGAGCCTGTCCGAGGTAGCCCATACTTCCGATAGTGCCTGGGATAGATCCTCCTCAAAGTCAGATAAGTGATCAGCCGCCATCAGGAGGTCGAACTCCTTCTGGGTGAGCTGATGCGCTTGGTCCTTGACACGTTTGTTTGACCTCGCGGTCGAGGCCTCCAGAAGGTAGATATCGCCCGACAACTTCTTCTCCTTCGCTTGAAGCTGGTCTCGCTCCCGAGTCACCCGAAGCAGGTCATTGGTGACGACCACAACATTCTCGGACGCCAAACGTTTCCGGTGCCTAGAACTCTGGAGAGAGGACTCCATGGGCAGCAAGGTGTCCAGCTGATGCTCCACCTTCACGTGGAGAGCTCTGCTGACCCCCGCTTGCATAAGTCCTGCTCTGTGCTCGTGGTTAGCTACGACCTCTGCTCTCAGGGCTCGGCAGGTCAAGGCCTCAATCTCGGGCCAGGCGTACAAGCCACAACCGGCTATCAGACAATCTTCAGCCACCTATCATTGCACCAAGGAATTATAAAGCATACAAGAAAACAGCTTATGTGTCGGGAACACACACCTTCAAAAGGGACTCACGGAGAGTGGTGAGAGGCCTCGCATGGCTCCCCCCCCCCTTGAGACCTCGAGGTATCAACCCAGCTCTCGGCAGGCAAAGAGCCCCTGCGCGGAGGAAGTAGCTAGTCAATAGGAGCTCCGGGGGGCAGTGTAGAAGGGTCAGAGTCGTCATCCTTAGAGCTGGAAGTCCCCTCGGAAGAAAGGCCCTCGGCAGGAACCTCTTTCAACTACACTAGGGGGAAAGATTGCATGGAAGCTTCCAACGCCGCATCTATCCTTTTTTGAAGCCGGTCAAGTTGCATTCAGTATTGGGTGGGCAATGCTTTCTTACCCTTAGTGACCTCGGCGGGGTCAACCAAAGAAGAGCCGGAGGCCTGACCACCGGCCTCCGGAGCGGCAGTCAACGAAAAAGGGGGAGATAGGGGAATAGCTTCCCCACCATCGGAAGGTGGAACATCCTCCTCAGGGACAGATGGAAGGGTGTTGGGGCCACTAGAGCGCATCCTTTTCCATCTGGGGCCTGAGCCATCCATAACCTTCCTCTTCTGCCGACCAGAGAATTGGGCTGTTGAGGGGGCAGTAGGGGGCAACGACCCCTCGGTGACCCCCTCCGAATGGACGGCGACCATGGGTGGGGCATCCCCTGAAGGGACGCTCGCCTCCGGATCAACCGACGGACCTGAAGTCCCAGGGTCAGCAAACGATGGAGGTGCAGCAGTAGCCTCTGCCCGTTCTAATGAGACATATTCATTGGACGATTCAGCAATCCCCTCCGAGGACTCGACTGGAGCAGAGGACGCACCAAGAGCAGCGGGGGGAGGATCCAGAGCCCCCTTCTTGGCTTCCTCTCACTTGATAAGTCGGTGCATTGCCCTCGGAAACATGAGTTCCTCTGCAATGACCAGGCAAGAGGATATCAGTTAAAACTAACATACATTGATGAAAAAGATGAACGTACCAAGGCTAGGGCTAATCTGGGTCACTTTAGAGCTAAGGTTCGCTCGGTACATGAGCTCCTCACTCTGCACCAGACCTGGGCCACTGAACTCCATGCCGGAGAGTATGTTCCTGGCGCGCTGGTAGGCTGGGCTCTGGAGGAAATTCCCTAGTGGGGGAGGAGTCGGCAAATCCTCCGTCCAGCGGAGAGGACTGAAGGGCTGCGTAGGCAGTCGGATGAAGAAGAACTTCTCTTTCCACCCTTTGTGCGAGGAAGGGAACCCTCCTAAGAACCTATGGTCGGGACGCGCCGAAAAGATAAAGACCCCTCTCGAGCCGATCGGAATGAAGAAGGAATGAAAAAGGAGAGGGGTCAATGGGATATCGAAGAGCTTGAAGATAATGTATGTCGTGCCATCTGGGCAAAGGCGTTGAGAGCCATCTGGTGAATTGGGATATCGAAGTAGGAGGCTACATTTATGAAAAAAGGAGGAATGGGGAAGCGGAGCTCCGACTCTACTTGCCCCAGAAAGAAGGTAAAGAAGCCTACGGGAGGCTCCACCGGCGTCTGGACTACTTTAAGGACCACCACTACCATCTCGGTCGGAATGTCTAGGACTCAATGGGTGTTTGCAAAGCCTCTGACCTCACCCTTAAAGATGCAGACCCATACCATTCCGTTCGATAACCTTCTATGGTTCCTAAGGAAAAAACGAGAAGGAGACAGAGGACTTACGCGAAAAGGATCCCTAGGGAAGAAGACGAAGACGAGGTTCACCAAACAGCGAAGCCAGTGTTGGGGCAATCGACCCAGGTATGATATGGAGGATCATGAGTTTTGATGTGTGTGTCAATATGGTTAAGTTAGGATTTTATTGTGTTCTAATATGTGTATGTGAGTATGCAGGTTTACAGGTACACATAGACTTGGTTGGATGTCTTCAGGTATGGTGAAGGGTGGCATGGAGGCAAGTCGTGGGCTTGTGTGCGCATCCGAGGGACTGTGGATGAAGCAGGGATGATGAGTCGAGGGCAGCAGACATCGAGGTGTACGTGAAGGATGGCATGGAGGTAAACCGTGGGCTTGCGTGCGCATCTGAGGGACGAGGGCCAAAGTCAAAGAGGGCTTGAAGGCAACATATCAAGGCTGCTGGAGCAGAGACGATGAGCTGAGGGACGCGGACTTCGAGGCATGCGTGAAGGATGACATGGAGGCAAGCCGAGGGCTTGCGTGCGCATCTGAGGGACGGGAGCCGAAGACGAAGAGGGCATGAAGGAAACAGATCGAGACTGCTGTTTGAAGAGTCTACCAGGTCGTGAGGGTCCGAGTGTTGAGTGATTGTACTCGGGAACTAAGCCGGGAGGGTTCGAGTGCGGAGAGAAATATACTCGGGAAGGGTAACCCTAGGCTTAGGGAAGGACCAGTCGACTTCCCTTAGGGCAGTCGACTGATATGGCCGGAATTCGAAAGGTCACACTGTTAGGATCGTTCTGGACGCTAGAGGGGGGTGAATAGTGATTTTTCGAACCCCTTCTTCCTACAAGATTGTTAGCGCAGCGGAAATACAAATAAAACAATAAATACAATGCTAACAAACCGTATTTAGTTGGTATCCACCCCCGCCGGGTGACTAATCCAACAATCTGTCGGTGGATCACTCCCCGGATAACCTCCGGCTATCACGTGTCGCTCCTTGTGGGTGGAGAAACCTCGCCACAACACCTCAGATGCTTTGTGAACACAATAGACTACTAACCGGCTTTATCCAAGCATGTTTCGTCAAGAAACTCAGCCACCACAAAGTCCTCTTTAAATAGGACTCGGGGTTGATTTCTCGTTACCAGTCGACTGCCCCCAGGGCAGTCGACTGGTGCTAGCCAAATTCGACCGTTGACACTCCCAACGTTCGAATTTGCCAGCTCACCAGCCACCTACCAGTCGACTGCCCCTAGGGCAGTCGACTGGTCCCTAGCCGAATCCCTTCCCGAGTACATTCACACAGCACACGACCCTCACGACTCGACTGACTTCTCCTCTGCAGCCTCGACTGTTGCTTTCGCGCCCTCTTCATCTTCGGCTCCCATCCCTCGGATGCACGCAAGCCTCTAGCTTGCCTCTATGCCATCCTTCACACATGCCTCGAAGTCCGCGCTCATCAGCTCATCGTACCTGCTAACCAAGGTCCCTCGGATGCGCACGCAAACCTCCAGCTTGCCTCCATGCCATCCTTCACCGTACCGAGGTCGTCCAGTCAAGTCCATATGTGTAACCTGTACAACCTGCACACTCAACATACATATATAAGTACACAAGGGAAAACCTAACATAAACCCTTTGCCCAAACATCAAAACCTATGGTCCCTCCGGACCATCTTAGGGCCGATTGCTCCAACAATCTCCCCCATTTTGATGTTTGACAATACGTTTAAGTTAGGGAAGCAAGATAGTAGTAAATAGCAAAAACCATGCTAAATGAATGCATATGCAATGCATATATGGATCCTATCCAAGGCATCCTACACCTAACCCTCCAAGTTAGGAATTTTACAACACCTAGCCCTCCAAGCTAGGACTTTTCCCACCTAACCCTCCAAGTTAGGATTTTCTACCAAACTGGGCTTTTTAAAGCTTCTCCCAAGCTCCCCCTTACACTGGATTTACAAAGGCTTTTTAAGAACCTCTCCAAGGTTCCCCTTACGCCAAGAAGGGAGCAGCCATGCTCCCCCTCAAACTTAGCTCCCCCTAAACCTAGGGTTTCTTTCTAGCAAAGGTATTGGTTTCCTACTTAAACACAATATTTCTCCCCCTTTGCCATACATCAAAAAGAACTCAATAATTACCCAATTATTGGTTCTTTAAATTCCCAATGACCCTAAACATAGTATACTAGACCCCCATACACTTGTTCCTTATCATTTGGACCCCAAACTAGCTGCTGATACCCAAATCAGCCTCTGGCAGTCGACTGGCAACAGTGTCAGTCGACTGATACGCCTAAAATCTGATTTTCTGGCCGAATTTTAGAAACGCGCCAGAAATTCCACAAATTTCCAAACTTCGTGGACAACTTTGTGGAACCTATACCTACTTGGGAAAAATACATCTACCCATGTATCTATCACCATTCCCAAGTTTGACATAAAACCCAAAAATTTCAAAATGAAAATCAAGGCAACTAGGAGGCAACCTCCCCCTTTACCCATGCCTTCTCCCAATCTTCATTTTTCCCAGACTAAGTTCTACCCAACTTAACCTCCTAGACACCACGTTGAGTCATACACAACCCAACACCCGAGTTCTTCCCCCTTTGACACTCTTATAGCATTGCCCGAGGCAATCTTTCCCTAAGTGCCAAAAAGAACTCAACAAAAGTCTAAAAACTCTAAAGTTTGCAAGCACACTTGCTAGGATATACTCTATCCTAGAAAAATATGATATCATGGAAATATCAAGTGTGCTTGACTTTTGGTACACATCTAAGTTTATTAAGGATTTTGCATTAAGTATCAACTTTCAAATTCGTTTCTAATTCCATGTGTTTGTCAAATCTACCGATCATAATTCGACACATGAAATTGTCCTCAATTCATTTCTTTATCCATATTCTTAATATAATGAAAGTCTCCCTTGAATTCCATGATACCCATATAGTTTCATTTCATACGATCCATTAAACCATGAGTCAAACCTTAACTCAACCAGTATAATCAAGGATTTTAATTTAGACATTATATTCTATAATCCAATAGTCATTTTCCTATTCCAGCCTACATACCAGTCGACTCTCAAAACTCACAGAATATTTCTGGGCTCTTACCAGTCGACTGCCCCAGGGCAGTCGACTGATACCTGAATTTCAAGTTTTTCAACCCAATTTCAGAAATCCCTAACTAATTCTACAAATCTCCAAAAATTATGAAATTTCGTGGGGAGATTTTTAGGGCCAATGTCTACTTGGGAAAAATACGTTTCCAAACAAATGTACTCCGGATCCCAAGATTGGCACGAAACTCAACTCTCTCTAAAATGTGTCATTCAAACTCATCTCAAAAGTTCTAATTTCGACTTCTTCTTAATGTATCCTCTTATCCTTGACCCTAAGTTATTTAAATCATTGAATTACATGGTATTCACACATTTAACCTTAATTTTCTCGAATATGACCTTATTTTCACCATTATCTCCCTAAAACTTCATTTAATGTGCCACAACCTAGGATTAAGATTTAGTCAAGTCTTCCAACCCTTTTGGCACACTTCACTCAATTTCCTAGGAGAGAATCTTTTGAGATTCATTTATCATGAACCCCAAAGGCTCCTAGAGCTCCCCCTTGAGCTCTAAGCCCTAGCCACCTCCCTAGGTGACTCAATCCATACTAGGCCACACCGGTGTACCACCGATGACTCTTGGCCTACAAAATTGGCCTTTTTAACCTTGGACACCTTGTCCTTGGTTAAGTCACCCTTTCTACCCTTGGATGACATTCCCTTGCCATCCTTGGACCTTCCCTCCTTACTAAGATTGTATGTTTTCCCAATATACTTCTTTCCATTGCCCTTGGAGGTCTTAGCTCGGTACCCCAATCCCGATCTATCATAGTTGGGTTTGATACTACCCAACACCATGTCTAAGCCCTTAGATCCAACCGTGAATCTTTCTAGAGCTTTTTATAATGTATCAAGTCTTGCCATCAAGGTTTGATTTTCCCTTTCTAGGCCTTGGACCCTAGAGTTCATATGTTCACCTTGGACATTCCTAGACCTATCCATTTTCTTAGGCATTTGTCTCCCCTTCTTGGGGTCAATGCCTTGATCCTCAGGTACCCAAGTCTTAGGTCTATCATGATGCATACTTTTCTTAGAGTTATGATCTACCTTGTTACCCTTAGTCCTATCATTGTACTTAAATCCATGATTATGCACAAATAAACAATTCTCATGAGTTCTAGCATGCATGGGGGGTAATTAACATGATTCTTGAAATGTAAAGAAGAACTTGAAATCGAATTTCTTTTTAAACTAAGATTAGAGGGTACCTCCCTTACCCTTGTAGACCTTCCTTGTTGTGAGCTTCTTCTCTTTCTTCTTTCTTCTTTTTCCCATCTTCTTAGATTTTCCATCTTCTTTAGCTCACCTTCTCTAGGGCATTTAGTGTGATAATGCCTTAGTTCTCCACATGTGAAGCATCGAATCTTCATCCTTTTAGCTTGAGCTTCACCAATTCTACAACCCACATTAGCTTTAAAGGAATTTACAATGGGTTTAGGATGTACCTCTTTTTTCTTACCTAGTGGGCACTTATCCTTGTAGTGCCCCTTTTCATTGCACCCAAAGCATACAATGTGGTCTTTAGTCCTTGCTTTGGTGGAGGTTGAGGCTTGGTTGACTTCCTCTTGATCATGTGTAGGTGAGGGTCTCTCCTCCCCCTCAATCTTTGAGGTGGTGACCTCCTCCTCTTCTCTAGATGAGGTGGATGACCTCTCACTTTCTTCTTCACTTGAGGATGTGGACACTTCTTCCTCCTCTTGAGCTATTGAGCTCACTTCCTCGGGTTCATCTACTCCTTGAGTTTGTGTAGGGTTCTTGTGATATTCCACCAACTTGGTCCATAATTCGTGTGCATTTTTATAATTCCCTACAATACTCAAAACATTGTTAGGTAAAACATCAATTAATACACCTATTATCTTCTTGTTTGCCCTAGAATAGTCTTGTTGCTCTTGAGTCCAATATATAGGACGAAGCTTCTTTCCATGCTTGTCCTTTGGAACTTCGAAGGGCTCTTCTAGCATGACCATGCACTCCCACTCCATGCTAAGCCAATTCTTCATCCTCGCCCGCCAATAGTCGAGATCCTCATTGTCGTAGGGGCGGTGGGGTGTAGATGTTGTCCCCTAACTTGTCTTCCATTGTTTCTTCTCCTCTAGCGTGTGCTCCCTCGGCGGTTAGTCCGATCAAGAGCGGTCCTTCGATCTGATATCAACTGTTAGGATCGTTCTGGACGCTAGAGGGGGGGTGAATAACGATTTTTCAAACCCCTTCTTCCTACAAGATTGTTAGCGCAGCAGAAATACAAATAAAACAATAAATACAATGCTAACAAACCATATTTAGTTGGTATCCACCCCGGCCGGGTGACTAATCCAACAATCCGTCGGTGGATCACTCCCCGGATAACCTCCGGCTATCACGTGTCGCTCCTTGTGGGTGGAGAAACCTCGCCACAACACCTCGGACGCTTTGTGAACACAATAGACTACTAACCGGCTTTATCCAAGCAGGTTTCGTCAAGAAACTCAGCCACCACGAAGTCCTCTTTAAATATGACTCGAGGTTAATTTCTCATTACCAGTCGATTGCCCCCAGGGCAGTCGACTGGTGCCAGCCAAATTCTACCGTTGACACTCCCAACGTTCAAATTTGCCAGCTCACCAGCCACCTACCAGTCGACTGCCCTGGCTGAATCCCTTCCCGAGTACATTCACACAGCACTCGACCTTCACGACTCGACTGACTCCTCCTCCGCAACCTCGACTGTTGCTTTGCGCCCTCTTCATCTTCGTCTCCCGTCCCTTGGATGCATGCAAGCCTCCAGCTTGCCTCCATGCCATCCTTCACTCATGCCTCGAAGTCCGCGCCCATCAGCTTATCGTCCCTGCTAACCAAGGTCCCTCGGATGTGCACGCAAGCCTCCAGCTTGCCTCCATGTCATCCTTCATCGTACCGAGGCCGTCCAGTCAAGTCCATATGTGTAACCTGTACAACCTGCACACTCAACATACACATATAAGTACACAAGGGAAAACATAACTTAAACCCTTTGCCCAAACATCAAAACCTATGGTCCCTCCGGACCATCTTAGGGCTGATTGCTCCAACATACGCTGTGAAATTCGAATTCAAGTGAGGCCAGTCGACTGCCCCTGGGGCAGTCGACTGGTAATGATCATATTCAGCCTCGAGCTCTATTTAAGAGAGCTCGTTTAAGACTTTTCTCCTTGGCGAAACCTGCTTGGATAGAACTGGTTAGTAGCCTATTGTGCTCAGGTAGTGTCCAGAAGTTGTGGTGAGGTTTCTCCACCTACAAGGAGCTACGAGATCCAGCCGGAGGTGCTCCGGGGAATCATCCACCGAAGGATTAGGGATCGTCCACCTTACGGACTGCCGTGGAGTAGGAGTATTATCTCCGAACCACGTATATCGGTGTGTTGTTCTTATTTGTTAGTTTTTATTTTATTTAGTATATTCCGCTTGCACACTAACAATTATATGAAGAAAATCGAAAGAAACTATTCACCCCCCCCTCTAACTTGACGGTCGCGGTCCTAACGGCCAGAAGATGACCAAACGTCTTTGCCTCCCCTTTTTATATGGAGGAAGCCGCCCGCATGGGTGCAATAGGGGAAGGCATGTGGAAGGCAAGGAACCGCCATATCGGGGTGATGCCATGAAACAACCGCTTGACGTGAGCTTGCTACAGCTCCACACGTCAGTAAAGAGATCGCAAGAGGAGCAATTGGGGCACGTGACGATTCGGAATTCGCGAAGGGGTTTTGTCGTCATTAAGGAGCACCATGCACCTTTACGAAGGATGGGCAGGTATCATTGCAGTACCTCGAAAACCATGAAAGCCTTTTTGGGAAGATAAAACCAAAAAGTGATTGCCTCAAGACTCGAAGCAAATTCTACAATTCTCGGACCTAATACAACTGCCCTAAAAGCAGTGACAGGTGCAAGGACTCCCTGGGACATAGCTTCTTCATCACCACGCTAGTCTAATCAGTCAAACACACTT
The DNA here is from genome assembly GCA_024364735.1 of Boesenbergia rotunda. Taxonomy (NCBI): domain Eukaryota; kingdom Viridiplantae; phylum Streptophyta; class Magnoliopsida; order Zingiberales; family Zingiberaceae; genus Boesenbergia; species Boesenbergia rotunda. Next base: position 413,961 of record JAGFNQ010004292.1, read on the forward strand.
CCTTCGATCAGACTTGAAGAGAGGGACTTGTGATGGGTTGAGTACCCCGTGGATGACACGTGGGCTGAAGAAGCTGTGTGGCAAGAGATAGCGAGTCTGAATGACTCTCTTTTCGGAACTCCCCAGACCCTCTCGGAAAGGGGAACCCCCTTGACCCCCCGCGGGTAGACACACCCCGAAGTTCAAATCAAAGGAAACACTCCCGAGATCACCTCGGGGAGCCGGGTCCCCGAGACCATCTCAGGAATGCGGAATGCCTGGGACCCTCCCCCCGGGCCAGAAGACCCCGGGATCACCCCGGGGAAGCGGAGCCCAATAAGCATCCGACCTCAAGTAACGGTTCCCCTTTCTTCGGATCTGAGGATAACCATCACCAATTATCACGGGTCATTATAACCATAATTGTCATAACGGTCCGAACTTAATGGCGGCATGGACCGTTGCAAAGGTTGTTCTGTAACCGACAAATCGGGGACGTGGCAGAGATCGTGAAGACTCGTGCGACAGCCGCCGCAGGTATATATAAAATGTACTCCAACCCCTCTGGTAAAGGGGGTTACGCATTCTCTACTAACTCACATATCTTCTTACCTCCTTTCCATCTCCTCTATCAAGTCACTGACTTGAGCGTCGGAGTGGGCTCCACCAGACAACCTCCGACGTATTTCCCTAACGCTCGTGTTAATCTTACAGGGTGTAAAGTTCCTCCTCTAACATCAATATCCGCGTGGGCTGAACCCTGATGACTGACCGTTGACGTCGATTCCTTTCGGAACCGTTATTAATTGATCCTATGATTTATTAAAATAATAACTTATACAAATATCGACTACGTTAATTTGTAGAACCGAATTCAAATATCATTGACCCGGTATCGTCAGATTTCATACAGACAGATAAATAAGGGAATATTTTATCTTTGCATAGAATCCCCTTAGATCAGATTTTTTCCGTTGGTAATTAATTCAAAATCTATTAAAATATATACCCTACGCGCCAATACGTGGGAACCTGAATTGGAACATCATGATTAGATATATGAATTCATAAAAATCAAATAAACAAAAATTATAAAAAACATAGAGGAATGTCTAGGTAAAAAATTATTTAAAGAATCTGTAACTAATTATTCTTTATATAATTGTCACATTCTTCGTAGGATTTTGAAAGTATCATAGGAAAGGTAAAAAGTTGAAATGATCCATAGTGACTTAGAAATCATTGAAATCTTGAAAACAAATGATACGACATCACTAGCTAGCGAATGATTCGATCGATCAAGAATCTTGATGCTACTCATTAATTTATATGATTAATCTTAATTCATTCTAGATGAAAAAAATAGTTTTTAAAAATTAGAAGGCCTAGTCAAACAATTTTCTAAGACCGTTAAATAGTAGAGCTAGCTTGACCGGGTACACATGGCTAAGTTGTGAAACCGAACCCACCGCGAAGTCTCACTACGAATGCTTCAATTTGTCTACAAGTACCTTGAGTGTAGTCGATACCAAATCTTTCAAAACTCGGACAATGTTACAAGAAAGAAGGAGAACACAAATAATGAAGGTAACATAAAAATGATATCGAAATACAACTGTCGGCCTCTAGCTACACTTCAATGCCAGCGAAGGTTGGCACTGTCGACCGAAGGCAACCACTTTGCGAATCACACTTGGAAAAGTCGGTGTGTGACTTTTGACAAAGCTTTCATATGCCTACGGAAGACCTGCAAGAAGCTAGCCATTTGCAAGCCATCTGAGCATTTTGGACCTCTCAAGTTCTATGGAACTACTGCTCACTGCACTTTGCTACAATGCTCTGCAAATTGGCAAAACAGTGAGCAACGGAGATTTTATTGTTGACTTGTATCGATCGACTGCTTCTTCTACTATTTTCTTTGTTCCTCCTCCACCTTCCTCTGATACCTACCTCTCGTCATATTTCGATTGTTACTTTTTGAAGAGGTGCCACTCCGATTAGATACGAGCAGCATCTTCGGTCGGTGTGGGCTCCTCCTTCATACATATCGTGATCTTGTAAGCATATCGTGAATTATGGATAACGCTATTTGGTGGTAAAAGGTCACAGCATGAACCCTGAACGTCCAACACAATTGATTTCACAGTGATTATAAAAAGATAAATCATGAATGACTTTATCTTTGAACACTAAATGGACGATGTTACGTGGTGGTAAAAGATATTTCGTCCATTTTCAACGTCTCCGTCAATTTATTTCAGGATCAACACTGAGGAGGTAAATCACGGGACTACTAGGCCGGATACTGTGACTAGTACATGGAGAGAGTGGAGACATTAGTTTTGTCAAATTTTGACTCTCAGATCTTATGATGATAACATTCACGTATTAATCATCAGTCCATCCGTGGAGATTGGACGATACTATTTGGTAGCTATGGAATCGATGGATCTTTCATGAAAAATATGATTGAAACAATAATATTGCACAAGATTTAGTAAACAAAGTATTGATTATTAACTATAAAATTAGGAGGACCAAATTGCATAGTTGGGCAAATGTGAATGGGCTTTGAAACTTCGTAAGTAAACGGAGAAAGTAATTATTTGCGCTTGACTTCCCTCCCCTTCCGCCCAAACACACAAAACTGAGGCGGTTGCCCTTTCTGCATCGGCGCCGCCCTTTCTCTCCTGTTCTTCGATTGCATCGATTCCCCACTCTTCCCGCTCCCCTCTGCTGTGAGTTGCGTCAGGGCCACGCAGCCTGCGAGCCTCCAGAACCTCCGTGTGCCTCCCAGGCAATAGCCAGCACTCGCGGCTACGGAACACTGTCGCAAGCCTACCGGCGCCTTCTTCCCCATCGGGTTCTCCATCATCAAATAGCGGAGTCCCAAGCTTACCCCAGGATAGCCCGTGGATGTAAGCGTCGGCTTTCTCTAGCAAGCTGTGAGGATTCCCGCGGATTCAGGTGGCTGCCTCGAGGGCTTCTTAGCAGCAGGAGTAAAGAGGAGAGGTCTCGACGCCGGGTTTAAATCTTATCCTGTTCTAGATTGTCTTTCTTTCCCTTATTCAATTCGAGCATCTTTTCTTCCTTCTAGATTTTAATGCTTTATATGTATCAGTGGTCAAATTTGCTACCTTTTTAAATTCTTACCATATAAAGTTCTAGTTAACATTTGTTGGATGATTAAATTTTAGCTGTAAGGAGTTTTAGTGATTATAGTTAGGATTGAGACAACTCTAGCACCTGATATCGATCATGTTGCAACTTCTACATCAATCGATCTATATGAGACAACTAATTTCTCAGGAAGAATATATTCGTCCATTGCCAATAGGATTCTACTTGGATGTTCCATATTGGTATTGGCGAATTTTGACGATTATGATGATTGCCCCTCTTGGTTTCCCTTCAACAAAGTTAAGAATTATCCAATATGTCTGATTCAAATGTCCTAATAGTTATGAGTTTATTTGATGCATTCAGCACTTCTATCTTGATGGTTGCCTCTCTCAAGTTTTAATTTGTTATCTTAGCCTTCATCATCTTCTTTTCGTAACAATGGACTTATTATTCGTTGTTTCATTTTTTTTTATAGATTATGATGTGATATGTTAATTTTCAGATGTGTACCTCATTGATCAAGGAAAAATAAGTCATGACTTACTATGGTCTTTGTTCGACAGAAGCTATTGACAATGCGGGAACTTGTGACAATTCAAGTTGGTACTTATGCGAATTTCATTGGATCTCATTTTTGGAACTTTCAGGTATCCTAGGAGATGCTTGATTTCATAATTTTAGTTGAATGGAGTGATTACTTTCTTGTTGGCTTTAGGAAGCCTTTGAAGCAATGCTGAAATAAGTAAATTTGAATAACCAATGAGTTACTTTGGGTGAATCTGATGTAAGAAAAATTTGAATTCGCTCTTTTTGTTGTACTGCAACCTTGATAGTCCTACTTTATATACTATAATATTCAACAATAAGTAGTGTTAAACATCATAGTTTTTTACCAACTGTTGCTTAAAGGTGGATGCTGGCATTAGAATCTTTCTCATGTACTTATTTCTAAGAACGTTAAGTAATGCAAGTTACCATGTAATGAAGTTATTGCCTGAACTTTGACTTCGATGTTGTAGGATGAGTTGCTTGGACTTGCAGAGGAACCCAATGGAGATCCCCTTTTCAAGAGTTCATACTTAGACATGGATGTACTTTATCGTACCGGTGAAACACAAAAGGTGAGCTTATGTGTATTGTTTATATCAATTCTCTTAACTGGATTAGAAATAGATATTATATGGCATAGATATGTCTAATATCTTAGAAAGTAAGCACATCTTTTCTCCAACCACAAAAAGAATAGCTAATAAACTGTTGCTCTAGATTTCAAACCGTCAAATGAAAAATGTACTTTATACTTGTATGCTATCATTTTCATGACAATTCACTTATCCAATAGAGAAACTTATAATGATTTTGTCTATTCTTTTTTCACCTCAAACGTGCCACATGGGGTCCTTGATACCAATTGATGACGACATAGTGCCCTACATTACCAATTTCCTTCTAAATTCAAATCTTATACATTTCCTCTGCCAGTCCATAAGGTTTGGCCTTAGAAAAGATTCGATGTTTTCCTACCTCTCATATTTTACTTCTATGAGGAGAATTAGCATGCATAAGACAGAAGCTCGTGGTAGCCACATTCTTTTGCAACTTCACATTAATTAATATCTATTATTTGCTCTTATAATACATAAACTGCTGACATCTTACACTCACGATGTTCATCAACTATTAACCTGTGCTTGATATACAGTCTAGTCTAAATGAAATTCGTTATTGAAGGCTTAATATAATTTAAAACGTTAATAATTTCTTCAAGTTCTTGAGGCCAAGGTAGGGCAGTCTTATTTTCTTATTTGCTTGGGCTGTAAATAGGTGAGCTATTCATGGATTCCTACAAATTCATTTGACCTACATTGCTTCTTGAGGGGACAAAATGCTTACTTGCATCAAACAATTACTATCTATGCCAATATCATTCGATATGCTTACAGATAGATTATCTATATTTTTGCAGGGCATTCCTACGTATTGTCCTCGTTTGTTGTCTGTTGGTTTCCAAGGTGATGAATCTTTTCATTGTTTATTTATGCTAATACAAATATGATTTAGGGATAGAATTAACCTTGGTAGTAGTGATAAATTCATATTTTCCATTCCAAAAATTGTGTTAACAAGCATACCTATAGAGAAAGAGGGAGGCCCAAAAAGACTTAGTTAGCAATGATAAAACATTTAATTATAGATGACAATTTATAGTGGATCAAGCCCAATGATGTAGGAGGATCGATATAGTTGACCCAATTTAGTGGGATAAAAGTTTGGTTATTATTGTTGTAGAAAAAGTGTGGAACTCGATCTCAAATGAGACGAGAATACTAACATATTTAAAAAGAGCATACTTTACCCAGGGCAAAGAATAACAAAGGTTTCATTCTATAATTGTTCATAAAATGTATTTTGGTTTGTCTTTTTTTGTGTATTGTCAAAATATCTTGATGCATACTTCCATAGCAATACCAACATTTTTATATCTAGATAATATTGATCTTTTTTCATATTTTGAAATAATTCACTTTGTAGTTATATGACATATCTATCTATTTGTTCATCTACCTATGCTAGTTATGTTCATTGTTCAATAATTCAGAAAAAATGGTGAAATGTAGCATTTGAGGAAATGTAAGGATGGTTTTTTTTATCTATGATGTCTCTTTTTACTTGCCTAATGCAAGCTTGTTCTGCTTGTAAATAATCATCTTTTGCACCTGAAGACCAACTGCTGCCAGTCAATTTTGACATTGTATTTCAAAGAAACATCCATCAAATGTCCACTTTACTACAATAATCACTACATGCTGTGGTAGTCCCAACTATTTGTCATTAAGTGTATGCCACTATTGCACACTCTGTCATAGTTTGAAAAACAGTTCTGTGTTAGTTAACATGAACAAAACATAATGTTCCATTGGCTTACCAACAAACTAAATTTGCTGCAATAAAGTTTATATACCTACCATTGCTTCAAAAATGGGCTGAAATCCTATCTTCACAGAACCACAAGTGGCACAACTATGAGGTTTCTTCTAGCAAGGCATCATCTTCTTCCTAGGCAAGAAGTAAAGCGAAGCAAAAGATGGGAAACTTTCCACCCCTTGGCTTTAGGTAATCCTCCTCCATTGGGCTGAAACCCTTATTTTTGTTAGACCGCGATCAACACAACTGTGATTCTGCGAAGCTTCTTTTAGTGAGTCATAGTTGTCTCCGTTAAGGCAAGACACTCTACTCTTTTTTTAGCACTGGGTTAGAGTAGCTACCAAGTGATGTGGTGGATTTGTAGGCGATCAGGCAGGAGGAATTAAAGCAAAATTGAATACCAAACTAGGGTTCAACTTCGATTCTAATTGTTGCAATATTGAACTATTTGAGTACTCACTAACATGCAAAGGTTGTGGCTTTAGTGGGTTAGTGTGTGTTGTAGTTTCCGGTGATGGCGGGTTAACGTAGCAAGTGGGAGTGGATGAGAAGATATAATAGGTGATCGGACAAAAGGTGTTAAAACAGTCTTGAATACCACTTACGATTTGACTTTGATATTAGTTGATGTTACATCAATTGTGCTAGTTACAACTGATGCAACATTCAGTTGCTTTGACACTAACTGATGCAAAACCAGAAATGAACAATCTCACATCACAAATTAATATTTTTCAATTGAACATTGATTTAGACATGGGGTTGAGTTATTTAATATAGTAAAAAAGACCCATTTTTCTAACTCATTCTACTAATAGGGTCCAAGTTTTACCAGGTTGATCTGACTAGTAAATACATAATACAAAATTGAAACAAGGGTTTGAATAGATGAAATAATTTCATCGTACCTTGTGGAAAATGTGCTAAGAATCACACCTTTTAATTGGTCCATGCAAATTGATCTCTCAATATAACACGAAGGTATTAACGTTGACTTTGTGGAAGGGGGTTGATCAACGAGATCAGATTTCGTAGGCTAGTGACTGGTGGCTACGGAAGAGAGACAACCAATATGGTCTATCTTCATTCTTAAGGTCTTCTCTCTTTTTGTTTATCATTGAATGAAACTTAAACTGCTCCCTGATGATAATGTTTTTATTTTATCTGATCCGACAGTAAGATGGTTAAATTTTCCTTTTGCTTTTTCTACTATATTCTCATGCAGTTGTCAGGAATGTTGTTGTCATTATCTCAAATGTCTTAATTTTCTCTCACTATGCAGGTTCTTTGGGTTCTCTTAATCTTTCCAGTTTTTTGTATGATCATATACAATCACCTGATCCTGATATCCTGACATGGTAAAGACTTATTTTTCATTTTTTGGGGGCAAACTTCAGATTAGCCTCTAAAGTTTGTCAGATTACCTTTGCTTCATTCTTTCTTTTTAAATGGACAACTTCTGAAGATTATATTTCAATTTCTATTTGAATTCAAATGGACTTCTCGAGTTGGGTCTTGACTATCAAAATAGTTATGCAATTGGAATAATTCAGACTCACTGCAACCATCATATAACATTTGGGGGGTAATTGATTTTCTAATTTCAAAGCCAATTTTGTAGAATGGTCAAATTTTAAGGTCATTTTAATGAAGCTGGTAAAATCACATACTAAATATTTACATAGTATGTAATTTCACATACTACGTTTTGTGTTTCTATCATTGCATGCGTATTACAAGTTCACACATCCATTATATACTTAACTACTGAATTGTGGCTAGTTCTAAGGTATACATAGATGCACAGTATGATGTTTCAGCATCTTCACTGAACAATATAACATAGTTTTATGATATGGTGAGGGACATGTTCAAGAAGAAATTTTCAGAAATTTAATCTGAGTTTTGAGGAATATCTCATCTGTAGTAATATATCAAACTAATTCTGAAACTAAACAAAATCATAGTAATATTTAGGCAAACAGAAATAAAAATCATGAGGTTGTTTCACTTACTTTTGACTTTTAAACATTTGTTAGGATTACTCTCCAAGCAAGTGTTGCATACTATAGGCTTTAAACTTGATGAATATCAATATTTATAGTTATTTTTCAAGTTTTTATCCTTGCTTTATGCTTGTGTATGAATGATTTATTCTGATTAGGTATGACAACTTTTTCCAACCCTAGGGGAAGACAATTGGTAAAGATACCCCTTTCAAATAGTCTCTTTATTTTTTATTTTTATGTTTTTAATGTTATCTTATATGCACTATCTACATAATGGACAGGACAGGAAATGTAGCCAGATTGGTAGCAGAACCTCACCCAAAGAATTTGTTTCTGCAGAGCTTGTCTGAGGAAGAGCATGGGAAGTTAGATGTCTCTGAGGATGATCCTGGAAGCAGTCTTACGAAGCTGATTCAAGATATTGATCAGGTTGAATGCCTTGAAAATGACGTTAAGTTTTGGACAGATTTTTCCAAGGTTCAATATCATCCTCAGAGCCTGTATGAACTTAATACCTCATGGACAGACATCAACAAGTTTGATAATTATGGAATTGGTAAGGATGTTCTCTCAGGAGGGTTGCTGCTAGAAGAGATGAATGAGAGACTGCGTTTCTTTATTGAAGAGTGTGATCATATTCAGGTTGGATGCCCATGACCTTACATATGATTATTCATTATTCAAAAATCTCGTGATTGAAAGATGTATTTTTTTGTGTTCAATTTGAACATGATATGCATTATGATTGAGCTTCACTACTGAAATTGTGTATTGATTGCTAGGGTATCCAATTTGTCATTGATGATTTTTAGAGGTTTTTCTGAATTTGATTATCCAAAATGTGTATTGCCTCGTGAATATAATTTAGAGAAGCTAATGGTTTTTGACTTTTTTTCAATTTTTTTTTAAAATTTTGTTGTCCATTCAATTTGATCATGATATGCATTATTATCATTGAGTTTCACTGATATTGCAGTTTTGCTTCACAGGGTATCCAATTTGTTGTTGATGATTTTGGAGGTTTTTCTGCTGTAGCTGTAGAAATTCTTGAAGATATTGCGGATGAGTACACAAATACACCTGTTCTGCTTTATTCTGTAAGAGATCCCTGTGCTTATGCATACGCTATTAATCAGAAATCATCTATTGCAACAGCTCTTCATGATGCCGTCTCCTTTTCAAGGCTATCTTCCTACTGTCATTTGATGATACCAGTTGGTCTGCCTTCGGTTAGAAGTATGCAAACTTATGCTTTGTTATATGTAAGCTTATGTGAAAAATCTGTCTTGAACATAGTATAAAAACTGCACTGCAATTTTGAAGTCCTTCACTTTGCCAATTTTGGCTAGAATGCATCCACATTCACTTCACTGAAACTCATTATTTTTGTTTTATTTTTCTTTCCTTTTCTTATTTTCATTTTTGCTTTCCATGCTTGTCTTTCTAGTTTTTGTTTTAAGCTAACATTTTACTTCAAATTTAAGGAGCATTGTCCCCTCTACTGTTGGTGGAAGATCATAAGCCTTACCACACCAGTGCTGTATATGCTTCTTCAATGCACTCTATTAGTATTCCGTTTAGAATGCAAATGCCTGGCCCTGCTACAAGTTCAGCCTTTGCCTCTGGTGCTATGGATGTTGGGGAGATTGTTCACACACTTTCTGGTCAATCTAGGCAAAATATGGTGACAAGTTTGGACATAGCAATGCCACCTCGATCTTTGATAGGTAAGAATGTTCTCTGTCATTGTTTTTCATCATGCACAATAATTCTAACTAACATAATGCCTTCTCTTCTAACAGAGGAGAATAATCAAGGGACTATTCTCAGAAATTTACGTTCATTGACCCCTGAACTTAAAGAGGATCATGAGGATTTACTAGCTACAGAATCCTTGGTTGTCCAAGGAGCCTTTTACTCAGGTTCTTATTCATATCTTTTAATGTTTCTTTGTATGGGTTCACCTTGATGTCAATATATTAAATATTGATGTCAGCATTTATGATTTTTCTTGTTTCCTTTCTCAATATATTACCTTATGTGGACGAGATAAACTGTTTTGTTCAACTTTTGCTCCAATCAGTGATTTTCAATTGACTTCTTGTTATGTTGTTTTTGATGTAAGACTCTTTAACCCCCAAATATGAATTTTAAGAATCTTGTAGAAATTTCATTCTAGAGTGAGGGAATTACAGCTGAATTTCTTGAATGTCGGAATTACTATTCAAGCTACCATGGCTGTGCAGATATAGTGTTCTGGACCAATAAAATCTGGAGTAGTTTCCTCAGATCAAAGGTTGCATTGATTAGTGACAGAAGGCTGCTTCCCATGTTTGGTTACCGATACCGTTTCTCACCTTATAATTTTTTTAAAATATTATTTATTTATGAATTTTGTCAATATTTTAGCTAATTTGCCTGATTTTGCATATGTGATTTGAGTTTTATTTGATGTATTGAAAACAGAAAATTCCATATGATCGCTCTCAATGTGCTATGTACATTATATTTTGTCTATTTTTGTTAACTATAATCTATTGACTTGTTACTGGGTTGGGTTTTGCAGATGGTCATCGAGCAACACTATCTCAAGTTGAGGATTCACTATGCGCAGCTTATCAAGGAGAGCCTTCAAAACCGTTGTTCTCCCGCCTTTCAGTGGCCCTCTGTCCTCTCCCAGTACCACTTCCTTTTCCATCAATTTTTGGGAGCAAAATTGGTAAACATGGTGAGTTAGAGCATGATGCAGTTCAAGGGGTTCGACCAAGAGGATCGCTTGATGTGGAATCTATCCCCATGGCTACAAGACTAAGGTCAAGCTGTGCTATTGTGCCTTTTTTGGACAAAAGGTCAGGGGATCTACGCAAGTATGGGATAGCAAGGGGAGCTCCAGGTTCTGGATTGCTCTGTGACTGGGGCTTTGAAAAGGACGAAGTTGATGACATGGGAGAGCATCTCGTGAAACTGTTGACGGCATTTGATCCTCACTCAGGGACAGCATCAGACTCAGATTAGCTTGTTCTGCTTCCCCTCATGAATCTGTTTTGCTTGCCAGAATTGTGTGGATGAACTTGAGGTTTCTAAAATGTTTTCTCCCAGGAGAAACATCAGAAACACTCTAATCTGGTTTGTACTTTTCCTCATTTTTGCAAGGTTTTTCTTTGGATTTTGATTCAAGTTTAAGGATCGATGCATCAGAGCAGCTTAGGAACTGTCTCGAAAGTGCAACAAAAGCTACTTTGGGATCAATTTACAGTCAAAAAGGAAGTTGGATAAAGCCAAAGTAGCTGTTCTGCTCAATCCTTCGAAAATGGAAGTTGGATAATATCTGACTGGAGTGTCGCCGTATACCATCACCATCTCTCATTGTCCAAGTCCTGAGAATTGCATTTTTGAGTTTGCTATGATACCTTATAGGTATTAGTCTCGGAATTTGAAAGGCATAGCTTACCTTCCAGATTTCTAGCAGAAACTCGTACTGAGGTCCACTAATGTAGATACCTCAGAAAAGGTAGCTCCGAGGGCTATCTGGCTACTTGTCTGGACAAAGCCTGGACAAAGGAGGTTGAAACAGCCTGTTTCCTTCCGAGTCGGCCTGTTCAATTCGAGATGTATGTATGAGTTTTTAAAACATGTGAAGATTACAAATGGAGATGCTAGAAGAAAAACATACTGTCCAATAGACAAAAAACCTCAGTCTTGTTGACAAAAACGCTAGGGTTTACCTGATAAGAGGGAATAGCTGCTAGTGTCAAATATTAATTTCTATATAGACAAAACTTTGACTATCCATCCAAGTTCAATGGACTCCGAGTTGTTAAACCTTCCATTCCTTAGCCAAATTTGGCCAGTGGTGAATTCGTCATCACCCTTGATCCAGCGATTAAAGATGCCGATGCTTGCTTTGGCACCAATGCAGTTGTATCCGTTTCTATCAACACTCTTTGCTGAACATCAAAAGAACAAATACAAGGACATGAAGTGATGACTTTGTGAATGAATCGAAAAGGAGTTTGAGAAGGACTAACCGCGTGCAAGCCTTTGATACCAACATATATCGTCTGATTCAACAAGTGGATATCTTGCTCGACAACCCCATTCCATGGTTTCCTCCCATAGTTTTCGATGGAAGGAGCATTGAGCAAGTGATAGCGCTGGACGTGGAGGATGGGTACTGTTCCATTGGGACATGTTCCACTCTTTTGCCATCTCTGTGTGGGCGTTAGGCCTGTGGAAGTAGTAGTCCGATAGGAATCCTTATCTCTGTTTCTGTAACGATCGTCGGTGGGTTTCTATATCTAAATGTTTTAATTTAAACGACTGAACCTGTGCCTTGATGCTATGGTTTTTGAGAAGTGGGTGATCAAGAGCTGGTTGCTTGTAAATATCGACAGTCTATCACGTCGCCATCTGCACTCTGAAAAATTCCAAGAAATTGCAAACACAATGAGACTCACAAGTCTATTTATTTATTTTTTCATACAAATAGTGAACCTGAATGCTCTTCACTGCAGGTTTGTCGATCAGTTTTAGCTTTCCGCCTCTGACAGTTGCTTTTCGAGGAGAGCTTTCGATTCCCTGCCCATCGGATCTACTGTGAAACAGAGGAAGGTTAACAGAAGCATATTTTTTCAGTTACTCTAATGGCCATGACTTTGTACTGTGAAAGCCGGGATTATTGAGAGAACTCTTAACAGTGCCTCTTCAGAAGATTTTAAGCAGTGCAATGGACACATTGTTTGGATGACTCAACAGATAGCTCACTCACATTTGTTGATGGATACAACTAACCAGATGGATGTCCCATAGCAGGAAGCCATAACCTACCGAAGCAGGAAAGAAAAAAAATTGCTCGTAGGAGTGTGAGCCCCGTTATGTTAACCCGAAAGCTGGGCCAAGTGAATTACTGTGAAACACGGTCATGAATCTGCCGATTCGATCAAATGGCTCCACTCAGGTCTCAGCCTTCCCCCGAAGGGTATAAGATCAGATCCGGCAGCCCGCGATAAAGCGGACGCATCGCTGCGCTGAGTGACCCGGGGACTTTCCTGGATCATCCGATCCCATCACTTCATCCTACGAGCGACGTATTTGCTGAGACTCGAATCATATCTCATAGAGTACTGCGAATATCGAAAGTTAAGATGTGGGACTAAATGAATCCAAACATAAGTAGGAGTACAAACTTTCTTATTATTTGTTTGCTTTTTTATAAAAGTGTCTTGATATTTGATAAGTTTATTAATTATAAGCAAAAATTGGTTTGAGTAATTCAAAGCATTAAAAATGTTTGCAGATATAAATTTTTTAAATATGATAAATATGGCCGATTAAATAGGGTGAACATTCCATTAAAACCTAACACTTTAAATCAAATTTATTAAAACTAAATTAATTATTTTTTTAATAAATAGAATCTACAAAGTTTTAATATTAAAATTGAACAAATAAAACTAATAGAAATTAAGGAATTCAGTCCATAACTGAATTAATTATTTACTTATTTTAAATAAAACTTTAATCAATTTAATGAAAATATAAAAATCTAACTATTTAAAAAAATTCTATTATTTAATAAAATTAAAATTTTAATGGTTTAATTGATTTTTAAAATTCAAAATTAAATTAAAAATTAAAATCGTGAATTTTCAAATTAATTCCATTTAGTCGATTATGTCATATAAATTGAAATTTTACAGTCAACAATGACTGTCGCTGATGCTCTAGATGCTACGATTCTATCGATCTTAACGATGATCCTTCTGAGAAAATAAAAATAGAAACTCCTGTTTTCCTGTGCTCATAGTTGTGCACAATCTACCGGGATGACGACGAGAGAGGAAAAGTCGAGATTAATACGAGTGTTAATAGGAACATGTCGAAGGTTGTCCGGCAGAGCCCACTCCGATGCTCAAGTCAGTGCCTCAGTATAGGAGATGCAGAAAGAAAGGAGAATGTGTAAGCTAGAGAGTATATAACTCCTTTACCAGAGGGGTTGGAGTACCTTTTAAACCTGAGGCGGTAGTCATACGTATCTTCATGATCTTCGCCACATCCCTCAATTGTCGGTTAGGGGATAACTTTGTAACGGTCCACGCAGCCATTAAATTATTGTTATGATTTAAATTATCAATGTAGATTTGAATTTTAAGAATTAAATTATTAGAATTTGAGATTTAGATTATTAAATTATTATTAGCATTTGAGATTTAAGAATTAAATTATTATTAGAATTTGAGATTTAAAAATATTGATTAGGATTTGAATTTTAAGAATTAATATATTTTGGGTCCAATTGAATCTTTTCGAATAATTTAAAAAATTCTCATCCATATATTGATTTTTATTATTTCAAGTTTTTAATTATATTTAATATTTCTATTTCTGCTTTATTTGCATACTTGTATTTAATTGAAGTTTTAAGTCTAAATCAGACATAGTAATTACTTTTTCAGAATCATCTTCATCTTTATCTTTATCTTTATCTTTATCTTCATCTTTAGAGTTATATTCAGAATTATTAATTAAAATTTGAAAATTATATTCCTGATTTTTAATTAAATTTTCATGATTATTTATTAAAGTTTCATTATTATCTTCAAAATTATTAGAATTATTTTCAGAATTATTAATTAAAATTTTATTATTATCTTCAAAATTATTAGAATTATCTTCAGAATTATTAATTAAAATTTTATTATCATATTCAAAATTATTAGAATTATCTTCAGAATTATTAATTAAAATTTCATTATTATCTTTCGAATTATTGGAATTATCTGAAAAATTATTCAAAATATTAAAATTAATTTCTAAAATTGTAGCAATAATATTAAAGATAAAGGAATTAATATTTAATATTCTAATATTATCAATGTTTGATTTCGGTCCATTACTAGCTAATTTATCATGCAATATATTATGTTTACTATAAAAAAATCTAATTTCTCTGAAAATTTAATGATTACGTTCGCATGCATAGGGATATTTTTGGAAAGAAAATTATCATGCAAATTTGAATCTAAGCTAATAGGGATATTTCTGTAAGAATTAAAATTTTGTATCATCCTCGCATTTTCTAGTATTGCTGATCTGCCCTTCCTCCATTTTGGACATTAATTCTTGTAGTGTCCATGTATCTGGCATTTGAAGTACTTGATATGATTCTTGTCCCTCTGGACTCCTGGCGCTGGGACCTCCGTTGCCGCCAGTGGTGTTCGAATTTTACGAGTAGGACACTTGTTTTTATAGTGTCCTCTCTCCCTATACTTGAAACAAATTATGTGAAATTTAAAATTAGACATAATAAAATAAACTTTTTTCACCCCTTAACTCCCCCTCAATTCCTGGCCTTCTTACTCCTTCGGCAGTGAGTCCGATCAGAGCCACCTGCTTTGATACCAATTGTGGGATCGGTGGCATCGACAGGAGGGAATATCGACTTTTCGCTTTCTCGAAAACTTTTCGTTCGTTCGTTCTTTCTATCAAAAGTGTTAGTACGCAGCGGAATAATAAATAAGAACAAAAGGCACAACAAGAACATGTGGGATTTTATTGCTTCTCAACCCCCCAGGGTTAGTACGACCAAGGCCTAATCACGGGAAGTGTCCGTCCACTAGTAGTCTCCTTTCTGGAGACAGAGAAACTCACCTTATAGTTTTGAGTACAAGCATAAATATAAAATAAGAATAGTACAACTTATAATAAATCAAACCAAAAGTGAAGGTCTCGGCCAACTCTGGAAGTCTGAAGCATCACACACTTGTTCCTGGAGCCTCCTTGGTCACAGTACTTCTTCTTAGTGCTTTTGCTTCTCAGAGAATGAGTTGTGGAATGATAGAAGTGATATTTGAAACCACGGCTCGAATTCCCTTATATATTAGTCATCCGGGCACCCATATACCTATAGGGGCGCCCCCAATGTGATCCAATCTAATCTGCATGGACGAAATCAACACAGTGATAAAGATGGCCTCTCGGGCACCCCCATGCCCTATTGGGGCGCCCAGGATGATGGGGGCGCCCTCAACCCCCTTGAGGGCATCCTCATGGGTCATGGGGGCGCCCGGGTTCTTTAGGGGTGCCCAGGAGCTCCTGACCCGGGCCTTGTTCATTTGCGTTTGCTCTACTATCTTACCTCCAGCTCTAAATTCATGCAAGACAAACAAACACAAGACAAACAAACAATTCTAAGTCTAAGTTCTGTAAGTCTACCTAACCTACTAGGCTTTTACTTGGAGTCAACTCTCCTTGTCTCACTAACACCATACTAACCTCACCAAGTAGACGTACAAAGGCTCCCCCGACTCTAGCATGGCCAAAATAGGCAACCCCACTAAGTATGTCTTCAACTCTTTGAACGCTTTATCGCAACTCACATCCCACTGGAACTTGGCGGCCCAGTGAAGCATCTTGAAGAAAGGTAGACTTCGCTCGGCCGCCTGGGAAATGAACCGAGACAGAGCCATGATCCTTCCTGTGAGCCGTTAAGCTTCCCTTAGACTTCGCGGTAGGGGCATTTCAAGCAATGCCTTAACCTAGCATGGATTGGCCTCGATACTCCTCTCGGTCACAATGTAGCCAAGGAACTTCCCGCTCCACGCCCCAAAGAGACACTTGGTCGGGTTTAGCTTCAGCCCGTACCTTTGTAGGGAGCGACAAGTCTCCTCTACATCCTGCACAAGCTCAGCCGATCGAGCGGTCTTGACTAGGATATCATCCACATAGACCTCAATGTTCCGCCCAATGTGTTTCCTGAAGACCTTGTTCATCATGCGCTAGTAGGTCGCCCTTTCATTCTTATGTCCAAACGGTATGACTGTATAACAATATGTACTGGCCGCCATGATGAAACTTACCTTTTCTTGGTCAGTGACAGCCAAAGGCACCCGATGAGTGACATCGTCCACGTAACACCGTCGAGCGACTCTTTGGTCTCCTTTGACTTCACTACCCTGTCGCTTACTGGGAATTTTACCTTGAGGTAAAAAGTTGAGACTACCGCTCGAAACTCATTGAGTGTAGGTCATCCCATGATAGCGTTGTAGGTTGAAGGAGCGTCCATTACCAGAAAGGTGGACCACTTGGTCCTCTTCAGGGGTTCTTCGTCCAAAGATACGACCAGCTTTACCTGGCCAATCGATTGCACCTTGTTTCCTGTGAATCTGAACAAGGGTGTGGCCATTGACTCTAGCTGGGACAACTCAATCTGCAGTTGATCGAATGCCCTTTTGTATAAGATATTAACTGAGCTGCCCATGTCCACGATGGTACGGTGGACCTGATAGTTAGCGATCACGACAGCGATGACCAGAGCATCATCATGAGGGACCTCCAGCCCTTGGAGGTTCTGTGGTCCGAAACTGATCTGTGGTCCGAAACGTTAGAGGACGTTTGGCTGGATGTTGACATCTCCATGGGCTCCGAGTGTGCTTCGTCCTCCCTGGTTCGAAAGAAAGCTGGGGGAAAAGGCACCGGGTCACCCCGGGCATAGGGGCGTTTCCCCTCTTTATCGAGCGGCTCACATTCGAAGGCTCAGGAAGGTGAGCAATGGGACTACCGCTCGATCATGGTTGCTGGGAAGTCCTTTGAGTTCGGGCAACCATCAGGAGCTGATACTCCTACGGTGTGACGGTGACCGTTACTTTGTTATGATCATCCATCCTCTACTTCCCATTAGGCGAGAGCCCTTTTTCTAGCACCAATTATGATCCTGTCGTTGAGCGAGGTGGACTCGCAACTCGATGACAGGGCACGACTTTGTCGATGGAGGAGGGGTCAGGTGACATGCGACGGTGTCGAAGACTCCAGCTAGGGAATGACCTCTGAATCCGCAGGGGAGTGATCGTTAGCAACTCGCCGGGAAATGATCCCGGCAAGGTCTTCTAACGGTTGATTTTGAATCCGGTGGAGAAAGGGAAGTAAGTGAAGAGAGTACTATTGCTGGGGTTTTCTCCCTCCCTCTTTACGCAAGGGAAGGAGGGGCTTATATATAGCCGGGAGA
Organism: Boesenbergia rotunda; assembly: GCA_024364735.1. Classification (NCBI taxonomy): domain Eukaryota; kingdom Viridiplantae; phylum Streptophyta; class Magnoliopsida; order Zingiberales; family Zingiberaceae; genus Boesenbergia; species Boesenbergia rotunda. The sequence continues at coordinate 432,000 of JAGFNQ010004292.1, forward strand.
GCCAACCAACTCTGTCTCCACTTTTGTCCTATGCACGGACAAAATCGAGCGAACAGTGTCAGTCAGCCGACCGGCGTCGCGCCTCCTAACATTCGCAAGTGGCTCCATAGTACGACCTGTCTTTATTCACTGCGACTGTCAGAAACCGTATTGAGACGGCGGGATTTACGCGATTCTTGGCACGAGCGGTGTCAGGCACGAGTCTGCGGACGCCGGTGGGATCATTGCTTTTTGCAAGATAAGCATCAGAGAATTGGTACGACTACTGATAGGCGAAGCTACCAGCAACATGCCCTGCCGAGTCGCAGAGCGCTCGGGCATCTACCGGTCGGCGTCCTCCTCGTCACAACCTCGGGCCCTCTCGACTGGAGATTTTATGCTTAGGGAGAATAGTAAGGACCTCCTAAGTCAAGGAATACCGGACGCTGCTTAAAATCAAAAGATTTCAGTTTTTTATATATTAATATATTTATTAAATATTATTTAATATATTAATTTATATTAATCAAATATGAAAAATCATCTCTTTATATTTTTGAAATCACGTTGGATGAGATATTTTTTTAACTGAAATATTTTTTCGGTCCATCAGTGAGTTTTCACCGAAACCCACTGATTCATCCTAGAAAACTCCTATTGCAATATAATTTATAATCATTAGAAGTTTGGACACCAAAAATATCATCTCCTAGCTCAACTCTAACTATTGATATTGGATTTTGAGAAATCCAAATATCCTAGGTCCATCAATGAGTTTTGGTGAAAACTCACTAATAGACCTAAAAATCTCCTATTGCAACATAATTTATAATCATTAGAAGTTTGAACACCAAAAATACCATCTCTTAGCTCAACTCTAACTATTGATATTGGATTTTGAGAAATCCAAATATCCTAGGTCCATCAGTGGGTTTTGGTGAAAACCCACTGATAGACCTAAAAATCTCCTATTGCAACATAATTTATAATCATTAGAAGTTTGGACACCAAAAATACCATCTCCTAGCTCAACTCTAACTAGAACTATTGATATTTTTATTTAATTTACTTACATATATTTATCCAAGATTATGTTTTGACCCTCCTTAGGCCTGAACACTTCTTTGTTCAGGCCCTCCTAGCGTGACTTCAGACCCTGCGTTTTAATCTGAAATTACGTGTTTTGATAGGTTTTTTATATATTAATATATTTTTAAAATAAAAAAATTTTGAGTCCACGTCGAGCCTGAATCAAAAGATTTTAGGTCCAACGTGGGCCTGAAATCAAAAATTTCCGGCCCACGCTGAGCCTGAAATTTTTTGATTTCAGGCTCAGCATGGATCCACTCCTAATAGATGCTTTTCTTTATCCATGCATTACTGATTCATGGAACTCTATCATAAACTTTTCTCATTCTTATTTCTCATTCTTATGAGTCAGAAACATTGTATTTGATTGCAATATTGAGGAATTCAATATATATATATAACTCTCAGTGGACAAATTGAGAATAGAATGTTGCAATCAAAAAGTTGAGGAAACAAGTGTCCACCCTTTTATTTTGTTGGGAGAAAGAAATAGTCTGTGTGGAGTTTTATTGGCCAAGAAGACTTTCCATGGATGGACACACAGCGCCCACATCTCTTACTCGTATCTTTCCTTCCTTCTGCCGACAGTATCCCACCAAAATGGCAAGTATTCGGGACAGGCTGCCCGAGGTCAATTACTCGGGTGGTCAAGTATTCGGGACAGGCTTGTCCCGAGGTCGAGTATTCGGGACAGGCTGCCCGAGGTCAAGTACTCGGGACAGGCTACCCGAGATCGAGTACTCGAGGTAGGCCACCCGAGGTCGAGTACTCGGGATAAGACGCCCCGGGCCGGATGCTCAAAGCAGGGCACCATAAGTCGGGCACGGATTGTAATCATGAGGTGGCCACATATCCGTAGCGGAGCCTGTCAAATCTTCTCCTTAGGGAGAAATCTCTGACACGAGCCAAGCTCTGCGAAATCATCCGCATTAAGGAAATTCAGAAGAGACAGATAGGACAAGTTATCAGGCGGCTGTAGCAGTCTCACGGGGCAGCCACAATCATCATTAGCTTCGCCTGCCAGTCGAGCCGGTCTTAATGAGATGTGATAGCTCACACGACGAGAGATTTTTCCCCTCCCCTATATAAACCCCGCTTGAGCTCCGCAGAAAGGCTCGCTGCCATTTTGCAACCACACCACCATATTGTGAGCTCTGTTTTGGTCCGAGCCAAATGACTTGAGCTTGATCCCCATTTAAGCCCGGGTCCGACCCCCCAAGTTATAACAGACCGGGTCGTCTTGGTCAGACCGAGTCATCCGAAGGAGAACTGATCTCCGCTTGTCGACAGGATCAAGTATAACAAAAAAAAAGAAAATAATCTTTCATCTTTTTCTTTGTCTTCTCTTAATCTTAATCTTACTTTTGCCTTGTCTATCTTGAGAGCGCCACAATTGCTTTCATCACGCAGATGCTCGACCCTTGAGTGTGATATCATTCAGCTTCACTTTCATTCAATCCGAAACTTATTTATAGTAGAAGATCCGCTCCAATCTATTGATCTAATCAATAAAATTCTCTATCTGTGTTGTACCAAAAATTTCGAATAGATCAACTCGACATCCGCAGTCTCCATATCAATTCTCTCGACCAAGTACCTCATGATCATCAAGATTTCGTGTAACCATCACTACACGTTGGGTTAATCAATTAATTGCCTTTGTAAAACCTTACTCTTCGCTCGTTAGGTTAAATTTGTAACATATCTATATAAATCCTCAATTACATCTTGGGTTTTACAACCATGGTACGAGACTTTCTCAATCAACTTGCCTGACACGACCACAAGTATGTGGACGATGACCTTTCATTAGATATAATGCTAGGCTTACTTAAATCGGAACCTATTTTCTTTGATACCAACTAACACTAGGCATGATAACAATTATCCTGCGAGCTAACAAAAAGGAAAATTGCATGGGAAGGCAAGAAGAGAAAGTCTCTGTCATTTAAATATTTTAAGGAAAGGAAAATTTTACCTAATAACATAGAATTATTTCTCAAATAGTTAAATACATATTTTGAAAGACAAACCTAATATTCAAATAAAAGAAAGAAATTCTAATATATAGACTTCAATTTCTATCCGATAAAGAAAAAGACAATCACTCTAAATGAATGAAAACTTATTAATAGACTCGTACTCATAAAATCTAAAAATTATAATAAAAATCTTCAGAGCGTCCCATATCAATTGAATTAATCTCAAGACATATGGGAACAAACACTCGGCTCACATTTTCGGCCTCTATAAATTAATGTAGTATTTAACTTAAAATAATGGCAATTATTTGCGTTGAAAAACAAGGATCCTCAATATTTTGAAGATATGCACGGAGTAAATCATTTGCTTATCTTGTTCTTAAAGATTCATAGTTTATCATCATCATCCTGAATTTACGTAGAACATCAAGAAAGTGCATTTTATTTTTAATAATACCTACGTTGATCAGTATTAATTACAAATAAAATGTATATATTATAATAGATATGAATAATATAATATTATTCATGTTGATACAGTATGAATTATCCCACATAATTAAACACACTAAAAGAGGGAGGAGAAAGCTACGCTCCGAATCAACGAGTACAAGACACAGCTAGCAGCAATCAATCCTTCTCGTCGTCGTGCCGATCGAACAAGAAGAGGCCGCAAAATCCGCCCACCGTCACACTGCCGGCCATCACCCAAATGAGGGCCCCCAGAGCCGGCGGCAGGACTGCCGACACCCTGAAGCTGAACCCCACCATGAGCGCCGCCGCCAGCGCCCAGATCACCGCCTTCAGCCTCCGCCTCTGCTCCGCCGTGCCCTCCCCCGCCGCCGCCCGCTCGAACCTTCCGAGGCAGTAGAAGAGAGCCAGAAGGTCGGAGTAGGAGAACAGCACGAAGCCAAAACTCCAGGGATCGTCGCGCGCCCTGTAGCCGTAGACTGCGGCGCTGGCGCTGAGGTAAAGCAGGGTTAACACCGACAGCCAAGTGCGGCGGCGGGGGGCGTCGACGGGGCGCGGCGGCCCCGGCGGTTGGCTGCCGTGATCGTCTTGCTTATTTCTTTCTGCCATCGCAGCAACTAGCTAGCGAACTCTGCAAACTGAGAATTAACCTGCGAGGATTTAAATTCATGTCTCATGTCGACCTATAAAATGATAAAACTTGTTAGTTGACCGACATGAAATTTGAAGTCGGCCGATTAAATTTGAAGTCTTATATAAAATTAAATACGTTTAAAAATCCACTTGTAATTTGAAAGCTAACGGCGGCAACCCGCGGGCGGCGGCCGGCAGTATTGAAGAATAATTAAAGCTCTTTGTTGGGCGGCCAAGCAAAACAAAAAATATATATATATATATATATATATAATATATATAATATATATATATTATATATATATATTTTATATAATATTATATTATGCTACATAATGTGTACCGTGTTTTCATGTGATCCAGACGCCCCGATTCAAACCTGAATTCAAATCCACATATGAATTTTTTTAAATTTTTTAAAATATATTATATATATTTATGATTTAATATTTAAGGATTAGATTATAATGTCCGAAATAAAATTTTTCCTTAAGTCAATAAGATTTTTTAATTTTTGTTAGAATAAAAAAATTTAAATATTCATATATTATATCATAAAATTGAGAAATTGTTTATTAAAAAAATATTCTCGACGTGCATAGGCCGAGAAAACTGATGGGTTTTATGTTCGGAAAATATGTGCCCTCGGAGTTATAGTCCAGCGAAAGAGTGATTAATTATCATCTTAAGTATCCGTGATTCGATCCCTAATTATGATGTATTTTATAAGAATTTTTCTTTTAAATGAGACGCGAAACTAGGATGTTGGGGTTTAGATCGCCCATCGCAAATATTTTCTAATTTACCCTAATAGTCGGTGAAAAATTTCTATGAAATCAGACCGATCGTTCGAATTTGAGATTATCCAACTTGATTAATTATTTTTTTATTTATTAACAAATTAAAAAATTTCTAATCCTTTTCCAAGTATGAAATCAAGTGCCTTTTCTTCTCCGCTTTGCCATGTTTAAATTGAATTCTCTTAAATGTGTTTCCATTATCTTCTTTCCATTAACTGAAATTATGAATGTCATTAAGGAAAAAAGTTGAAACTAATATGTTAGTTGACATTTTATTTATTTGATGTCTAATCAATTATGATTTGCTACTACGATGACGATGACGGTAAAATATAGAATAATCAAGAAAACAATCAATGGCTATCATTCACAATTGAATGAATAGTCTTTGACAACATGAATAAGATTTGTACTTTATTTTGCCAGCATAAAAAAATGATTAACGAAGTTTTTCCAACCTTGAGTGACCGATCCGGCCTCATAGAAATTTTCTACCGACCACTAAAGTAAATGAGGAAGCGCTCGCAGTGGATAGTCTAGAAGCACAGCGTCCTAGGGTTCACGCACCATTTGGAGGATTATTTTGTCAGCATAAAGTACATTCGAAGGATTAACGTATGAGTGTTGTCTAAATATCAAAATTTGATAAAATTAATATGTTTATTTTCTCAGTACGTTATTTATAATATCCACGTTAGTAATCTCGTAATTTATCTTTTTCATGTTGACCTTGAGACGGGTTAACTGGGGCATAAGCGAATTGTCTTTTATCACCTAAAGTCAATCCAAAGGTCATGTGGAAACCCTTTGGATTGATGTGGCAAAGGAGATGAGAGAATAGTCTTTTACCATTTAAAGTCAATTTAAAGGGTTTCCGCGGGATGGACTAATAGTTAAGACGTGAGTGTTATCATCTTAAAGGGTTTCCGCGGGTTTGATGGTCAAAACTTGCAAAGCCAATGTGTTTGCCCTCCCCACGCACTAGCCATAGCAACCGGGCTAGTAGTTCTCGTGATTTACCTCCTCCATGTTGATTATGGGACGGGTTGTGTTAAATATCAAATTTTTAGGAGTTGAAAGGGCAAAATTCGAAATTTAGCAGTCTTGTTTGGATTAACCAAACTAGAGGGACCTTTTTGCAAAAGTCCAAAATCATTATAAACTCTAAAATTCTTTCTCTCGAAATCAGTTTCCTTTTCGTTTTCTCCCCCGCGCCCGCACGCACCAACTTCCTCTGCTCGAAGCCGAGCAGTTCCCTGTCGCCGGCGTCCTTCTCCGAGCAGTTACCTGTCGCCGACGTCCTTCTTCTCCTCCCTGTTCTTCTTCTTCTTCCATCTTCTCCGATGCGCACGAACAGGGTGTACCCTAGCCGACGTCGCTCCTCTCCTTCGTTGGTTCCGACACCGAGCAGTTCCTCATCGCGCGAGCTGTGCCCTAGCTTTAATCGTCGGTGCCCACTCTTCTCTCGCGATCGCGCCTCGCCACAATCTCAATTCCTGAACGATTTGCTCGATCTCGTTAGAGAAGAAGAGGGCTTGCGTGTGGGCCAATTGGTAAGATATGATCTGCGCATTGTTGCTCTGTTGATGAATTGTTGTTGGATCTGCTCTTTGATGAATTGTTGTTGGATCTGCTGAGATTAGGTGGATGAGTACGGTTTTGGGTTGAGTTGTAGTACAACAAGATGGAATGTGGATTAGTTTGTTTCTGTTTGGTTTTGTTTCTTCCAAACCTAAAGTGTTCTATAGCAAAACTATTTCGTGCATGGTGGTTAAAGTTCTGTTTTGGTAGTGGAAGCTTTGAATTGGATTTAGAGGGAGTTGGTGCCGTGAGGTTTCCTGTTTTCGATTCTGATCTAATGTTGCTGTGAAGTTAGTTTAATGTGAGCAGTGGGAAGTGGAGGTCAAACCTGTAAATCTTGATGGAAATCTGTTTGAATCGAATTGGGAAACTTTGGATCAATTTTATGTTTGGCAGTATTATTCATGGCTTTGTTTTTAATTGGAGTTTTCCTTTAACTTTAGTAATGTTTACGGGGTTGGATTTCTGAGGATTATCTAATTGTGGTGTTATTCTCCGGGATTTGATCAAACCTGTTTAGTATTCTAGTTGGATACTTGTCAGTTGGGTTGAGTGTTTGAGTTGGTGATGTTCTATTGGGTTACTACAAGGGGATTTGATCTGATAACCTAATTACAATAATTAGGTTAGGGAAAAAGGGAGATTCGTTGTGGTTTACGAGTAAATTAAATAAAGGTTGTTATTAGGATTTATCTTAATTGTGTTTAATATTTTGTTTAGCTGATTTGGTTAATTTTATATATAGCTAAATTTATGTCCTTGATACAGGACCTTGAGTTGGACTCGCACGGTTGATCGTGAAGAGATTAATTCGGGTACATTCTATAATAAAGGCGAGTACTTCTCTTTTGTACTCTTGTAGTTCATTTACCTTTAATGCATGACTTATTATGTCCGAATAGGTCTGCTTGACCTTGTTCTTTGCCGTTGATTAATTTATATCGCCTGTTGATACTTTCTTCGTTTGACCTTTGAGTTATTCGAAAATTCGTATCCTTACAATCTTTCATTGATTTTCTATTCTGTAAAGTACCGCTCGTACGTGTGTACTTAGTTGTTCATTAAACACCACTAGGATGGTTGCATTAGAGACACCTTACCTAATAGTTTTGTTGCATATTCGTTGGTTTCTGGTTGCTTTTTGATACTTGTTGTTTATATCGTTGCATCGTTGTTATTCGGTTGTTTGTGCATTTGTATCATGCACCATATCTGCACCTTGCATTACTGACGACTGTTGGGCTTCCATATGGTTAAGCCGTCGTCAGCCATCTTGTTGCTTTGTCACTCAACCACTTGTTGTGGTAGTTGCTAGAGTGGGAGCAACCGTCCTGTTACGTCACACTCGACCACTCATGTACAGTGAATGTTGGAGTTGTAGGCAAATAGTTGACACCCTCACCGTTGTTTCCGAGGTATATCAGAGTTGTTGATAGCTCCCCCTATATATCGGAGTTTTGGAGTAGTTGGCTCCCCATTATCCTATCCACTCAACCACACATATCTGTGGTATTCGTTGGAGTGTGTACAGTTGTCATAGCCCAACCCACTCGGCCACACAGATGTGATGTGTTAGCGGCTTGACTGACATCAGGGGTGACACATGTCATTGCATCATATGCATCTATTGTATTTATGCATTTTCTTATGGTTATGCATTTTTATGAGTTATGGTTGCTACATTTGGTTGACATGCATGTTTGTTTGATGTTATGTTATGTCGTAGGTATTTTACGTTGTTTTATAAATGTTTTGAGTTTCTCTATTTTCCTAGAGACTGTACACTGTTGTATTCTATTGTTTCATATACCCTTTAATGTCAAGCTATTGTCTATTCATATATCCGCTGAGTCCACCCGAACTCACTACCCCTGCTTCCTATTTTTGTTTCAGGTAGCAGATAGATGCACTACTTGGAGACAGGAGAGGATCCAATTGTCAGTCCCACGGTGTCGAGTTGTTTCCGTATTTGGTTTTAGTTGCTTTATTTTCTGCACCTTGTGAGTTTCACATTTTATTTATTTATCCGATATCGTCCTAGCAGACCTTTATTAGTAGACTTTTATTAGCAGACTTTTATTTATATCTTGTTGGTTTGCTATGCTCGTATCTTTTGGGTATTCGGACTCTCTGCTAATTTAAATTTGTTTAAAGCTATTAACTGCGTGGTTGTGGATTTTCTTACTACTATGATGTCAGCCGTATGTGGCTGAGCTATATTTATATGGAGTGATGTATTATATGTCCCAACTTGTCCGCCGTACAGGGGAGATGCTGCCCAATTTTCGAGTAAGCATGTGCCTCTGGGGCGTGACAGGTTGGCGGGGGTGTTGGGAGCGAGTAAATCGCCTTTTGCCACCTAAAATCAATCCAAAGGGAACAAAATAGTCTTTGACAACTAAGTTAGGTATTGTCGAACCTAGGACAATCTATCCAATTTCACGGAAGTTTTTCACCAGTTGCCAAGGTAAATCGGGAAGCGCTCATGGCGGAAGAGCGACTAGTTATCTCCCAAGCACCCGCAGTTCGATCCTCATACAACGAATTTTGTATGTTTTTTTCTTGCAAATGGGACCCGCAGCCGTGAGATGTTTGGCTTTTATGCTGTCCGCTGTGAGCACTTACTAATTTACCCTAGCGGTTGATGAGAAACTTCCGTGAGACTGAGCCGATTGACCTAGATTTGATATTACCCAACCTCATTAATCATTTTGTTAAAGTCAATCCAAAAGGTGTTAAGTTATCATCCACAATATATTTTATAGATATTTTACTTTTAAATAGGGTACATAATCACAAGACGTTGAATTTCTGAATTGCCTAATGTAAGTACTTCCTGATTTATCTTAATGGCTAATAGAAAATTTTCGTAATAGAATCAAACCGAATACCTCAAATTCGATATTACTTGATTATAAATTTGTTTAGAGTTAATCAAAATTTGAGTACTTCTTACTCGATCATTACCAAATCAAGGAAAGCAAAATTCTCATAGCTAAACTTCCTAGCAGATAAGGATATTAGAGCATCTGCAACAGTCCGTTAATCAAACGTTATAACACTCGATTAACACACGATTCGTGTTAAAACCGTTGCGGCGATCGTGTTAATGCGCTGACACGATGAACGTGTTCAGATGTTTAAACGCGTTCATCGCGTATGACATGACATCCCTAATGAATTCTTTGGGATCACGAGACCCCTGATCGGTCAATCAGACCGATCAGGATGACCTGGACCGATTAGGCAAGAGCTTGATCGATCAGGCTCCTTGCTGATCGGTCAAGCACTCCCTTGATCGATCAAGTTGACCGATCAAGGGAGGGATTTAATAATTTAAATTTTAAACAGAGGAGGGATTTAATAATTTAACTTTTAAATATTGATAAAAATATTTAAAAATATTATTATTATTTATTTTAAATAATAATCATTTAAATTAGTAAATAAAATTGAAAATAAAAAATATGTAGATAAGAGAATGAATATGTGAGAGAATATGTATGTGAGAGAATATATATGTGAGATAATGTGTATATGGTATGTGGGTCTCACAAATAATGGGGGTTGAATGTTAAACGAATGTGAGAGAATGAAGATGTTAATATTAATATGTATGTGGCATGTGGGTTCCATGCTTTTTGATGAGGTGATAAGTATTATAACGTGAAAGAAATTAAACGGTTGTGGATGCCCTTATGCACTCTAAACTTATCCATACATGAGCGAGCGTTATGATCATTTATATAAATATGTCGTTAATAGTAACAAATATAATATTTAAACATTCCGTATAGAATTATATAAATTCGTTGTTGCTCAGTAAGTGAAATTTAATTTCAGTTTAGAAATATTGCGATGATTTATCAGTAAATTATAGAAAACTTCTCATTCCCCATTTGATCTTTACTTTCACTCCCCATTTGATAAATTCTTTGCATTTACTCCCTGATGGATTGAGTATAAAAGAGTGAAAATTGAGTATACATCAGTGAAAAATGAGTATAAAAGAGTGAAAAGTGAATATAAATTAAAGAGTAAAAATTTAGTACACAGTTTCTTGATGTGGTGGATACAATCTTACATACTCAAATTTCTAATTTTTATACTCAACTTTCTTCAAATAATATTCACAGAACTGTTTTGTCAATCCCATCAGGAACTGTATGTAAAGAAAACTTTGAATGAGGACTGCATACAAAGTTAAATTTGAACTTGGGGAGTTTAAGAAAATTTCCCCATGATTTATTACACATCCCTAAGTAGTGACAGATTTATATAAACTCATTGTTATTTTTTATGATGGATTAATATATAGTCCGTCATAATTAGCAACGGATACTTTAGATTTTGTCGCAAAAAATCTCTATGACGAAAATATGACCAACGGTATATAATCCAGCGCTATATCCATATAGCAACGAAAATAGTTCGTCGTTAAATGCCGTATGTTTTGTAGTGTGCTTACGACCATATTAGTGTAGTTAAAGGTGATTATATATGTTCATCTCAGGTATTTTCGTAGTTTGTTCTCAAATTATGTGAAGGAAAATAAATTATGAGATTAATTTATAATTATCCGTCAAATGGTTAGGGAGTGAGTAAAGTTTTTTTTTCCAAAAATTTGTGTACGTTGGAAATTGATTCTTACCTTATTATAATAAATCTATCATTTTCTAATCAACAGAGTACTCCATGGGGACGGATAAATAAGAGATGAAGGCATATGATATTTTTTTATAGACCATAGAAAATTTAGAGAGAGTTTGGTTTGTTCCATTTTCTATTTTTATTTTTCAAAAAATCATATTTTCTCATTTTCTGAAAAATAATTTTATTTTATTTTCTATTTTTTCAGAAAACGCTATCTTTTTTTTTTTGAAAAACTAATCTAAAAAATATAAACCAAACATATTTTTTAAAAAAATCATATTTTCTAAAAAAATAAAAATAAAAAATTAACGTACCAAATTAATACAACCTTAGCGAGCTTTCAAATTTGAGGTAGAGTATTTGATAATAAACATGTAAATTATGATTTATAACTTCTAAACCTTTCATCGCCAACCAAATTTGATTTTAGTTGTGCTTGCCACCTTAAGTATATTTTATGGCATCAACCAATATCATGTTTTATGCCATCAACAAATTTCATTTAATTTGACTAGATCACTTTATTAAATAAATTTGAATAACATAAAACTTGACCTGCGCTAGTTTGACTTTAGCAAGCTAATTTGACTTATTAGCAATCTTAATGATCAATTCAGAAGTAAGATCAGATTCTACCTGGGTAGCATGCCTGCGAATCTGGGGTGACCGGTCTAGGAACTGCTCGTTCATGGGCAGTCAAGCACAACCCCAGGTGTTAAAACAGTCTTGAATACCAAATCAGGATTTGACTTTGATACTAGCTAGTTGATGTTACATCAATTGTGCTAGTTACAACTGATGAAACATGCAGTTGCAATTTGACACTAGCTAACTGATGCAAAACCAGAAATGAACAATCTGACACCACAAAGCAATATTTTTCAATTGAACATTAATTTAGACATGAGTTTGAGTTATTTAATATAGTAAAAAATACCCATTTTTCTAACTCATTCTACTAATAGGGTCCAAGTTTTGCCCGGTTGATCTGACTAGTAAATGCAAAATACAAGATTGAAACAATCAGTTTGAATAGATGAAATAATTAATTTCATCGTACCATGTGGAAAATGTGCTAAGAATCACACCTTTTAATTCGTCCATGCAAATTGATCGATCTCGATATAACAGGAAGGTAGTAGCATCGACTTTGTCGAAGAGGGTTGATCAACGAGATCAGATCTTGTAGGCTAATGACCGGTGGCTAGGGAAGTGACAACCAACTAAAGGGGGAGGGGGAAGGAGAGGGGCACTTGTGGGGCCGGGGACCGAAGCCGCTAAGATAGCGATTCTACCTTTTTGCATGGGAAGGAGAGGAGAAGGAATTAGGAAGAAAACTTACGGTCTATCTTCAATCTTAAGGTCTTCTCTCTCTTTTTTTTCTTTCTTTTTGCATCATTGAATGAAACATAACTGCTGCCCAAAGATAATGTTTTTACAGTTATTTTTTTTATCATGGAATGAAACTGACGGTCTATCTTCAATATTTATAGTTTTTTTCAGTTTTTTTCTTGCTTTATGCTTGTGTATGAATGATTTATTCTGATTAGGAAAGTCATGACAGTTCGTAAGTTTCTCTTGATAAGGTATGCCAACTTTTTCCAACCCTAGAGTTGCAAGTTGCTTAATAGTATAAGTGAATACAATTGATCTCCTCATTTTTTATTTTATGTTGTTACTGTTATCTTATATGCACTATCTACATAATGGACAGAAGAGGAAATGTAGCCAGATTGGTAGCAGAACCTCACCCAAAGAATTTGTTTCAGCAGAGCTTCTCAGAAGGAGAGCAAGGGAAGTTAGATGTCTCTGAGGATGACACTGGCAGCAGTCTTACGAAGCCGATTCAAGATATTGATCGGGTTGAATGCCTTGGAAATGACGTTAAGTTTTGGATACATTTTTCCAACGGCAATTTACGAAAGGACATACCTAAAAATCAAAAATTACTAAAAAGTATACCATGGTTTCTATTTTACCAAAGGACACAGGCCTTTATGTGAACTTCCTCTTATACTCTTCCTTCTAACTGCTGTCTTTCTATTTCTCTCTCTCAGTAACAAATTTCGAGACGTCTGCACGTGCTTCTTCAGACTTTTATTTTAAAATAATATATTATGAAATCGGTGCTAAAAACATAAGGTAAAAATTTAAAAAAATATTTCAGTTAAAAATAGCTTATCCAACGTGATTTAAAAATATAAATAAATAATTTTTATATTTGATTAATAAAAATTAATATATTAAATAATATTTAATAAATATATTAATATATAAAAAAATTCAAAAAAAAGTTTGTAAAAATAAAAAAAACGTAAAAAAATCAAAAAAAAAATTTGCAGAAACAAAAAAAATGTAAAAATTTTTCAAAAAAAAGCAGAAATCGAAAAAAAACGTGGGCCTGAAATATTTTATTTCAGGCCCAGTGTGGACCTGAAATAAAAATATTTCAGGCACAATGTGGGTCTGAAATTTTTTATTTCAGGCCCACGTTGGGCCTGAAATCTTTTGATTCAGGTCTGACGTGGACTCAAATTTTTTTTCTATTTTAAAAATATATTAATATATAGAAAAACCTATCAAAATACTTAATTTCAGATTAAAACGCAGGGTCTGAAATCACGCTAGGAGGGTCTGAACATAGATTGATGTCCATCAGTGAGTTTTGGTCAAAATCACTGATATTTCTAAACTACTCTTATTTCATTGGTGATATCTAATATATAGATGTTTGGACACTTAAAACATCATCTCCTACCTCTAACCTCTCTATTCATATGGAGTTTTCAAAAATCCAGATATGGGAGGTCCATCAGTGGTTTTTGGTCAAAACTCACTGATATTTCTAAACTACTCATATTTCATTGGTGATATCTAATATATAGATGTTTGGACACCTAAAACATCATCTCCTACCTCTAACCTCTCTATTCATATGGAGTTTCCAGAAATCCAGATATGGGAGGTCCATCAGTGGGTTTTGGTTAAAACTCACTGATATTTCTAAACTACTCCTATTTCATTGGTGATATCTAATATATAGATGTTTGGACACCTAAAACATCATGTCCTACCTCTAACCTCTCTATTCATTTGGAGTTTTCAGAAATCCAGATATGGGAGGTCCATCAGTGGGTTTTGGTTAAAACTCACTGATATTTCTAAACTACTTCTATTTCATTGGTGATATCTAATATATAGATGTTTGGACACCTAAAACATCATCTCCTACCTCTACCCTCTCTATTCATATGGAGTTTTCAGAAATCCAGATATTGGAGGTCCATCAGTGAGTTTTGGTCAAAACCCACTGATATTTCTAAACTACTCTTATTTGATTGGTGATATCTAATATATAGATGTTTGGACACCTAAAACATCATCTCCTACCTCTACCCTTTCTATTCATATAGAGTTTTCAGAAATCCAAATATGGTAGGCCCATCAGTGAGTTTTGACCAAAACCCACTGATGGATCTACCATATCTGGATTTCTGAAAACTCCATATGAATAGAGAGGGTAGAGGTAGGAGATGATGTTTTAGATGTCCAAACATCTATATATTAGATATCACCAATGAAATAGGAGTAGTTTAGAAATATCAGTGAGTTTTGACCAAAACTCACTGATGGACCTCTCATATCTGGATTTCTGAAAACTCCATATGAATAGAGATGGTAGAGGTAGGAGATGATGTTTTAGGTGTCCAAACATCTATATATTAGATATCACCAATCAAATAGGAGTAGTTTAGAAATATCAGTGGTTTTGACCAAAACCCACTGATGGACATTACATTTATGTTCAGGCCCTCCTAGCGTGACTTCAGACCCTGCGTTTTAATCTGAAATTAAGTGTTTTGATAGGTTTTTCGTATATTAATATATTTTTAAAATAGAAAAAAATTTGAGTCCACGTTGGGCTTGAATCAAAAGATTTCAGGCCCACGCTGGGCCTGAAATATTTTTATTTCAGGTCCACACTGGGCCTGAAATATTTTTATTTCAGGCCCATGTTTTTTTCGATTTCTGTTTTTTTTTGAAATTTTTTTACGTTTTTTTATTTCTGCAAACGTTTTTTTTTTGAATTTTTTTTCGTTTTTTTATTTCTGCAAACGTTTTTTTGAATTTTTTTATATATTAATATATTTATTAAATATTATTTAATATATTAATTTCTATTAATTAAATATAAAAATTATTTATTTATATTTTTAAATCACGTTAGATGAACTATTTTTAACTGAAATATTTTTTTAATTTTTACCAAACGTTTTTAGCGCCGATTTCATAATATATTATTTTAAAATAAAAGTCTGAAGAAGCACGTGCAGACGTCTCGAAATTTGTTACTGAGAGAGAGAAACAGAAAGACAGCAGTTAGAAGGAGGGGTAAAAGAGGAAGTTCATATAAAGGCCTGCGCCCTTTGGTAAAATAGAAATCATGATACGCTCTTTGGTAATTTCTGATTTTTAAGTACGCCATTTGGTAAATTGCCGTTTTTCCAAGGTACAGTATTATCCTCAGAGCTATGAACCTAATAACTCATGGACAAACATCAACAAGTTTGATAATTATGGAATTGGTAAGGATGAGAGTTGCTGCTATAATAGAGGAATGAGAGACTGTGTTTCTTTATTGAAGAGTGCGATCATATTCAGGTCGTATGCCCATGATCTTACATATGATTAATCATTATTCGAAAAACTCGTGATTGAAAGACGTTTTTTTTTTTGTGTTCAATTTGAACATGAAATGCATTATGATTGAGTTTCACTACTGAAATTGTGTGATTGCCAGATATCCAAATTGTCATTGATGCTTTTAAAATTTTATGAGGTTTTTTTTTTTTGAATTGATTAACCAAAAGTGTGTATTGCCTCAATACAATTGAGAGAAGCTAAATGGTTTTCTCTCTTTTTTTCAAAAAAAAATATTTTTTAAAAAAATTTCGTTATCCACGTGGCAATGCCACCTCCGTCTTTGATAGTTTAGAATCTACAGTGTAAAAATGTTAACCAGGTAACAGACGAATCTGAGATGATCAATCTGGCTCCATGAAAGTTTTCCACCGATTATCAGGTAAATCGGAAAGTATTCGTAGTGGGCGATCTAGAAGCCCAGCGTCTCAGAGTTCGTGTCCCATTTGGAAAAAAAATTCTTATAAACTCGCGAACCCGCTGACCTAGGGATTGAACCATAAATATTTAAAATAATGATTAATCACCTTATCACTATATCATAACCTCGGAGCAACTTCCCTCTAACAGAGGACAATAATCAAGGGACTATTCTCAGAAATTTACGTACGTTCGTTGATCATGAACTTAAAGAGGATCATGAGGATTTACTAGCTACAGAAGCCTTGGTTGTCCCAGAGGATCGCTTGATGTGGAATCTATGATCCCATCGGATGTTTGGCCTCCATTGATCAGTCCTTTTTTGTGAGATTGACCAGGCGTCGGAAGACCAAGCGGAGGGTCATGGGAGTAGTTGGAAGGGGCCTCGGGTGATTTTATCTGGGTCAGTCGGGCAGCTAGTCAGCCGAGTCCCATGACCGGCGGACGAACAGGGGCGAGATCGAATTTTTGCAAGCCAAAGTCCCCTGACCAGCCGGTTGACTGCATTTTCTCTCGACCAGACAGTACACCTCACCAGGAAGAGCCTCTAAGGGGACCCCGGCCCGTCCCCTCCTAAAAAGGCCTATTCCACCAACTAGCCAGCCGGGGATCCATAAAAGAGGCACGGAGGCGGCCTGCAAGCCGCCAAGGATCTTGTACGAAGGATATGTTGGGGGTCCTGTGACCTTTTTGTAATCTCCGCGGTATTTGACTTAGTCGATTTTACTCGACCGTCGGAACTTCCGGGAGGTTGCTGCCGGGAGGTAGCAAACTGAATTTGTTTACGACGAGGCTAGTGTTGTACACTATCTCCGTAAAACGATATTGCTCCGCTACGGTGCTCACGGATAGCAACAATTCGTTCCCAAGATACAACGACGTCGTCTCGGAATAGTAGCACTTCAAATTCCGAGACCGGCGAACCTTTCCGTAGAATTTTCGGACTCTCGATGCAGAAGATGAGCTCTCTAATGCTTAGATGCTTGAATGCTTCGAATGATTGAATGAATGAATATTTCCAAAGGAGGGATCCTTTATATAGTAGGTGAAGAGGCAAGTGACCCTTGGCGAGGACTGATCCGAACCATCAGTTCATAACCCTTTAAAGGGTTCTGATCTCAGCCATTAGATCTGAAGAGTTATAACTCTTCAGATGGCTTTTAATCTGGTTCGTTAGATCTGAAGAGATTTTAACTCAATCTAATCTCGTCCGCTGGATTCGAAGAGTTATAACTCTTCATCCCATCTTTGATTTGAGCCGTCAGATTACTCCATTTAATCCGACGCTCCAGATCAGTCCCCTCGCTAATGGTCTGATCGTGACCCTGCAGTATCAACGATCCAGATCGCGCCCCATGCGATCTTGTTGCCATCTTCGATCCAACGATCGTCATCTGTCTGCCCAGTCAATAGCACAGTCAGCGCTCATGTGTCACGCAGGCACGCCACGTCATCCGTGACCATGCCACGTCACTGCCACGTGGAGCATAAATGAAGCTGCTCAATGCTCCTCGCGAAGTGCAAAGTGCGCCAACAAAACGCCCATTGCGCGCGTGCGCGCGTGCGCGCGTGGCGGGCTCGCAGGTGCGAGCACCTGCTCGCCCAAGGGTAGAGAGCACCTGTGCTTTTTGTATTGACTGCAAAAGCACAGCAACACATATAAGGAAACATTGGCTTTCGCCAATTAGCGATGTGGGACTAATCCCCATCTTTCTCCTTAACGCTATTTTGAGCACGACTTTAAACACTTAATTTCTCATTCACCCGTAATTGATTTTGAGCAAATTAATAGTCTAGATTTATCTACGCGAAACGTAGATTTCGATTTTGAAGTCAAATATGACTTTCATCGATCGATGGTACTTTGATTTCGCCTCGCAAAATCATATCCAACAATCCCCCACATGAATGGAAATTAATGTATGCATGTTGACACTTTACAAGAGTCCAATCGATAAGTCAAAGCATCGGGAGAGGTAGCTTGTGACTTTGAACCTTCCGTAGTGGAATGCTATCGAGTATACTAGGCTGCGCAGTAACGTGATGTCTTGAACTGCTTAGCTGTTGGTGTATACTAAGACAATAACACCCACACAGAGACTTATCTCCCCTACTTTTGGTTCTCATGGTTGGTTCCGTTTCGGCCATGGACACCTTCTTGGATTCATGAGTGTTTCATTGAAGCGGCCTGTCTTCACACTCACATAGGTGACACTTCTATCTAGAGTATCCTACCATACTCTACCTTATAAAGGTATAGAAGTCATTAAAAGCATATGCTTAACCTCACTACATGTGATAGGACAACACCAATTCATCCTAGGTTTGGGATAGAGATAACACATCTCTTGTGCTGTTACACAACTTCTGTAACTTCGTTGTCCCATTGAACCAAGATCTTGGGATCTCCAGTCAACAAGGTTGGGTTACCGCTACAACCGTTTTTAGTTGTAGATTTTTAATCCCATTCCTCTTGATGAGCAGTATACTTGATCTCGATTTAGCCCCTTCGTAAGGGGATCTGCCAAATTGTCTTTAGATTTGACATAATCGATTGCAATCACTCCATTCGAGATCAACTGCCTAATGGTATTATGTCGACGGCGTATATGTCGTGACTTACCATTGTACATGATACTCTGTGTCCTTCCAATCGCCGATTGACTATCACAGTGGATAAGTACGGCGGACACAGGTTTCATCCAGCTCGGAATATCTTCCAAGAAGTTCCGCAGCCATTCAGCTTCTTTAGCTGCTTTGTCAAGTGCTATAAACTCGGATTCCATAGTAGATCGAGCAATGCACGTCTGCTTAGTGGATTTCCAAGACACCGCTCCCCCACCGATCGTGAATACATATCCACTAGTGGATTTGGAGTCTTTTGTATCCGATATCCAATTAGCATCACAATATCCCTCTAAGACAGCGGGATACTTTCCATAATGTAATCCGTAGTTCATAGTATATTTCAAATATCTAAGAACTCGCATTAATACTTTCCAATGAGTGTCGTTTGAATTACTCGTGAAACGACTCAATTTGTTGACCACACAGGCAATATCCGGGCGAGTGCAGTTTGTGAGATACATCAAACTGCCTATTATCCGAGAATATTCCAATTGTGATATGGGCTCACCATGGTTTTTTGCTAAGTGTTGACTTAGATCCATCGGCGTTTTGACAGTAGAGAGGTCGTATGCATTGAACCTTTTCAATATTGACTCTACATAATGAGATTGTTTTAAAACTATCCCATCGGATGTCTTGAGAATTTTAATTCCCAATATGACATCTGCTAGACCCATATCTTTCATGTCGAAATTCCTGGTCAACATTTTCTTAGTATTCATGATTATATCATGATTATTTCCCATTATAAGCATATCGTCTACGTATAGACAGACGATTACATAGCTTTCAGGTGTGCTTTTGACATAAATGCATTTGTCACATTCATTTATTTTGAATTCGTTTGACAGCATTATTTTGTCAAATTTTTCGTGCCACTGTTTGGGCGCTTGTTTAAGTCCGTATAACGACTTAACAAGTCGACACACCTTGTCCTCTTTTCCCGGAGCTACGAACCCCTCGGGTTGCTCCATGTAGATTTCTTCTTCCAATTCACCATTTAAGAATGCAGTCTTAACATCCATTTGGTGTATTTCAAGGTCATACAGTGCTGCTATAGCTATCATCACTCGTATGGACGTAATCCTTGTCACCGGTGAGTAAGTATCGAAGTAATCTAAGCCTTCCTTTTGCTTGTACCCTTTGGCTACAAGTCTGGCCTTATACTTGTCAACCGATCCATCAGCTTTATACTTGCGTTTTAGTATCCACTTACAACCTAATGGTTTAGAACCAGAAGGAAGGTCTACTAATTCCCAAGTATGATTATTCATGATGGACTCGATTTCACTATTGACTGATTCTTTCCACAATGGGGCATCGGGACCAGAGAGAGCTTCACTTAATGTTCTTGGCTCCATTTCCGACATAAATGTCATGAAATCCGGCCCGAACAATTTCTCAACTCTAGCCCGTTTTCTCCGTCGTGGCTCTTCGATTTGATCGTCAATAGTCCTTTTATGACAACTAAGTTCTGGAATGTTATCTTCGTTTGGACTTTCGTTGTCATTACTTTGAACGTTTCCCTTTTTATTTGGGAACACGTCTTCAAAGAATATTGCATTCCGAGATTCAATGGTTGTACCCACATGAATATCAGGAATGTCTGACTTATGAACTATGAAGCGATATGCACTACTGTTTTGGGCATATCCGACAAATATCGCATCGAACGTTTTAGGTCCGATCTTTACTTGCTTTGGCTTAGGTACTTCGACCTTTGCTAAGCACCCCCACACTTTCAAGTATTTGTATGATGGCTCGCGGCCTTTCCATAGTTCATATGGCGTTTTGTCATTTTTCTTGTGAGGGATTTTATTGAGAATGTGGTTTGCTGATAATATAGCTTCCCCCCACAAGTTCTAGGGTAAACCTGAATTTATTAGCAAAGCATTCATCATTTCTTTCAGTGTCCGATTTTTACGTTCGGCAACGCCAATCGATTGGGGTGAGTAGGGCGCCGTTGTCTGATGAATAATGCCAAATTCTGAGCAGAATTCATCAAACGGTGCACCATATTCTCCACCTCTATCGCTACGAATTGTTTTAATTCGTTTATTAAGTTGATTCTCAACTTCAGTTTTATAGGTTCTAAAAGCTTCTAAGGCTTCGTCTTTACTTCTTAAAAGAAAGACATAACAGAACCTCGTGCAGTCATCGATAAAAGTAACGAAGTACTTTTTACCTCCTCTAGTTTTGTCACGCCCCGAGACCTAGGAGCCGCTGTTCCAATATAAAATCGGACAGCACCTCCCCTGTCCGGCGGACAATTTACACATACAAAC